>CABFOW010000633.1:27493-44977 GCA_902141385.1 Timema californicum
AGAGAGAGAGAGAGAGAAAGAGAGAGAAAGAGAAAGAAAAATAGACTGATAGAAAGATAAATTAAAGTCGGTTAGTATATTATATTGATATTATCTATCAAACGTGATAGCTGCAATTCACATGGCTTTATGTATGAATATTTTTATTAGTTTTTATAACTGTCAGATAACCTACGTCTATTTATTGATACTAAAATTAAATATGGGTCGGTATCTTTCCACAGTCTTCAGCTGGTACTATATTAACTTGAAAGCAGAATCTTTATACATTTAATTAGTATAAGCCACGGGAATTAACCAGATGATACCAGATTTTTTTTTTAAATCTACTACATAAACAGTTAATTTAGTTCCACTCTTACGTTACAATTGACAGAAATATACTTTTTTGTTTACAACACCCAACCTTCCATGAGCTTATCAATAGTCGAATCCAGATGTCGTGGACAGTCCTAGAAACTAGTAATAAAATCAAAGCCATAGTTATTTATTTAAAACTCTGTTGTACCAACCTATTCATAAATGGGAAAATATAAACAATGCATTAATTAATCATTATTTAAAGAAACTAATAAATACCTAATCGTTAAAACCAATTTTAAGCTCGTATTAATTATTTTAAATGTTAATCACAGTGGTGATAATTATGAATAATTAACATTAACATAGGACATAATAGGTGAGTAAAACAACCTTGTTGTTAAAATAATCATTAAAATTTATAGTTAAAACACGTAAGTTGAGATAGTTTTAGTATTGAGAAAATTACAATCAATTTAAATTTCTAAATAAACTATATATTTTATTTACAAAACTTTCTGTCACAAAAAATCTTGTGGATAAAATATAATTAGTGATACCTTATTAATATTATTACTTTGACATAAAGTTTAAAAAATCTTTAGTATTGAGAAAATAACAATCAATTTAAATAAAAGTTATCAATATTGACTGCAAAAATACATATTCTCATTTCCTAAGCCCTTCTTCTTAACATAATCCTATATTAGTTATAAATACACGTACGCTCACACTTAAACACAACACAACTCACCCACGCAAAGCTATACTCCACGTTCATGTCATGCGTATAGTATCCACACCCGTTTCAGGGGCAGTAAAAAGAAGATTGGCGTGAGCGTAAGGGCGGTGGAACACGGTGGTTAGCATTTACTGGGTCAAATTAAAAAAAAAGCAACATTTTCTTCTCCAGTGGCGGTCGTGCAAAATATTTGCGGTTGGGTTGAAAGTTAAATTGGCATCGAGTAAAGGGGTTGATGAAGGAGATGTTGAAGGGTGAATTATTTCGTGTTTTTATTTTTTCAAGTATTTCATTAGACCAAATGGGTAGTCTATGATTCTACTAAAAATTTGTGATGTAAAGAGAGGGTTGACAGGTTCAGAATAGTGAAAGATAGGTGGCCAATAGAGTTTTAATCAGCATAAAACTTTTTCATAAATGATTCTGGTTCCATTTATATTAATAAAATGAATGATTTTTTTGTCTGTAATGAGCAATGCCTACCGCACGTGGAGATCTAAAGTTTGAAAAATTAGTAGCCCATGTGCATGAACACGTAAATCTAAAAAGTGGAATCTTGAAATTTTGATGAGTCTTTTAATTAATTAAAAACCATTTTCGAAGAAAAGAAATAGGAATTAAACTAATAGTTTGTCTGTAATGAGAATTGCGAGATATTTATGGCATGAAAATAACTGAAATTTTAAAATTTCATAACCTCTGTGCATTAATTAACGTGTGCACCTCGGTGCCAGAATTTTAAAATTTTTATTAGATAGTTTTAATTGATTACAAACTGAGTAAGCCCTGGGCGACGCAGGGCTTTAAGGCACTAACATTACCTTCCACCTACCATTGGGCTTGAGACAATCCATTTATTCTGGGCCGCCCCGTATACTTCAGATAGATAGAAATATTTAAAAAAATATGTTGTTATTAAATGAATTGGAATTATTTAATTTGTTATATTAAAAAAATAGTCATAGACTTAAAAAAAACTTCATTTAAATAAAAGGTTGTTTATGGAAAAAACAGTAGCCTATGTGTTACGGGAATTTTGAGTTTATCTCCATGTAATCATTAAAATTATTTTAAACGGTATTTTATTTAAAACCAATTAATAGCGTACATTATTTTTTATAAATAAACTATTAACAACATACTCTATTATATTACAAAAATGAACCTTACACAAATGGGAACCTATTACATTTCATCAGACTGGAAATAATCCAGTCGTAATTAATTATTGAACTAGTTTTATCGCAAGTGAACTAACAATCTATATGCAATCAAAATATTATGAATCCACAAAGTTAATAAACCTATTAAAAATATGTTTTTCAAATTAAAGTAGATAACTTTTTTTTTAAGTATTTCATCCGGTATTTGTATCAATGCTAAAATAGTTTAATATCCTCAAAATAAAAACATGTAACAAAACCAAATGAAGTGTATGCACATGGTGTTAAGGGGAAGTCAAAAATTAATGTTAAAACATTACGATGTATAAATAGTCAATTTTAAAAATGAGAGTTTTAAAAAATATTTCATATAGGCTTAAGGCCCGAGTTCAAATCTTGTGCCAAGTTGATAGATAGATATTGTATCTAAATAAGTATGTAAGATAATAAGATATAGGCTAGTCTTATATTTAATAACTAAAAGCAATTTAATTTTTGTTTAACTGTATGTCAAAGTAATAATATTGATAAGGTATCACTGATTATATTTTATCCATACGAATTTTGGGACAGGAAGTTAAGTAAATAAAATATATAGTTTATTTATAAATTTAAATTGATTTTAATTTTCTAAATACTAAAACTATCTCAACTTACGAGTTTTAACTATAAATTTTAATGTTTAGTTTAAAAACAAGGTTGTTTTACCCACATATTCTGTCCTATGTTAATGTTAATCTACACTTCTTCACTATCACTAATATTATAAAGAGGAAAGATTTGATTTTTTGTTTTTTTTGTTTGTAATGGATAAACTCAAAAACTACTGGACCTATTTTAAAAATTCTTTCACCAATATAAAGCTACATTATCATTGAGTGACATAGGCTATATTTTATTTTGAAACTTTAATATATTCCTTATAAAAATGTCGATAATCACGTATATGTTATGGTAGAGTCTATGATAATACTTCAATATGTGTGTTGAAAATAATAATACAGAGGGGGGGGGTGAAGGGTTTAGTTATTCATAACTATCACCACTGTGTGTGTGTGTGTGTGTGTGTGTGTGTGTGTATTAACTGTGGTAGAAAATCTAGAATTGGCAGGCAGGTATAAGGAAACCTCCAGATAAATAAATTAGTCTTAAAATTTGAAAGTTCTAAGTGGCAACTGGATATAATATGGTGTGTGAAGAGTGGGGGGGTTCAAGGGGTGTATAATTTTAAAAATTAATAAAAATAACTTCTCAGTGTGGTAGAAAACTGAAATTCGGAAGGAAAGACCAGGAATAACCACTTAAAATAACCAAAAGAATCTCAAAATTTTAAATGGTACCCCAGGATATAAGATAAAAGTGGAGGGGCTGCATAAGAAAAAACATTTTAATTAGGGAAGGAGTTGGAGAAATGGGGGGAATCGGGTAGCAAATTTTCCAAAATAATTCAAACAACTTATTCTCTGTGTGGAACAAAACTAAAATTTGGCAAGCGGCCTTAGGGACTATTAGGGTTTTAAATTAGATATTAAAGCTTGAAAATTTTATGTTTTCAGTTGGAACTCTAGAATATTAGGATGGATGGGTAGTATAGTGTTAAAAAAAACCTTTTAAGGTAGGTAGACAATTAAATTTGACAGAAAATTAAATAAAATTACTCCAAATAACGAAATTAATAATACAGTTTATTTATAAGTGGAGGCTGGTGAAATAGAGAGGCCTTGAAATTTCCAAAACGAAAATAATAAATTACTTACCACTGTGGTAGAATATTTAAATTTGTCATGAGGGTTTAAGGACTACACCAATCTGTAATGAAGATTCTAACATTCTTAAAATTCAAAATAAAAGTCCATAAAATGGAAAATCTTTCCCTTCAAAGTTCTCAAATATATTAAACACTCCTTGGTATAGTAGATAATTGAATTTTTTATTAAATGTAAAGAAAAAACCTAAATAGCCAGATGAGCTGTAACATTTAAAATTTTAATTGAATTATGGGAAATGGTCAGGGCCCCAGATCTCTAAACATAAGTGTATAAACTCTTATCGGTGTGATAAAAAAAAGTGGTGATATGGTAAAGATAATACCCCAAAAGCAAAACATTTTAAAAATTCGAACTTAAAATTGGGAGGGATTGTGGGGAAATTTTGAATAAGAAAGAATTTCAAAACTTATAGTAAACACCATATTTTTATATGGTATAAAATCGAAATTTCACAGATAACTAGAAAAGAATGAATTTTTTACCTTCTCACTATCTTACAGGTAGAGAAAGTATTGTGATAATAAAAAAAAATCAAACTCGAGATGTTGATGAATATGAACGTTTCATGACCACACCGCATCCGAAAAAATTGTTTTTTTAATTTCCGTATGTATGTCCGTCCGTCTGTCTGTACCTTCTAGTAGAGCCTAAAAAATGTCACCGTTCGGGATAAAACATGGTATTTAGGGTTTCCATAGGTTTTCCCCGAGGTATTTGTGGAATTGGATATCTAACCCTAACATTAAGGGTAGTTTATTTTAGGGTGATAATAATAAAAATCAATTTTATCAGAATCTGCTCTAACAATTTTGATTAAATTTCATTTCTAAGCATTGTAAACAAAATTGCTACTTTCATTTTTTCGGCAAAATAAATTTTATGGTTCCAGCCTGATGCGTAAATTCTCACTTTTTATCACATATCCGAAACTATTTGAGATATGAAATTACTTATGATTGCAAATATGTGGGTATATTTATAATACAAATATTTTAACTGAAATATATTTTTATAAAATCAATAACATTCAAGCTAAACGCAAATATGTATTTTATAACTTTTTGAAAACTAAAGGTCATGAATTGCTACCGTAAAAAAATTAACCCGAGATGTTGATGGATGTCAACGTTTCATGACCCCCCGCCCTAATCCCCGCAAACCATAAAAAGTCAAAAGTCAAAATCAAAATCAGCTCCAACGATTTTGATTAAAATTCTTATCTAAGCCTTAGGTAAGATTATAAACAAAATGGCTAATTTCATCCTAATGTGAAAGTGACTTTTAGGATGCTTACAGAAAAAGAAATTTCCTTATCTCCTCAACTATTTGAGATATTCTTCATTGCAAAATTGTAGTACTATTAAAAGTAAAAAACTTTTATTTGGAGTATATATTTCTATAACCAATAGTTTTTTTTAGATATTGGCAACTATGTTAATGCAATCTTGTGAGCTTTAGTTGTACAGAGATACTACTTAAGATTTAACGCAATAGTTCTCTAATTCCATAGAGTAGGTAGATAAATAACTCTCTAAAATTTTATGTTCTTTTTTACTTTAACCTCTTAGGAGAAATGTTTGTACAGCAAGGATTTATCTCCATTTTAGACTCAAGAGTCAATATTTACATTTTTTATTAGTTTAAATTTATAAATGAGGAACCTAATAAAAATGCTATAAACATGAGATATGTAGTCCCTCATAAATTGTCGAAAATTTTAGCCGTAAGTCGAAATTTTCATATTAAGTGTTGGCCCTTGTGGACCCAATATAGATTTTTTTAAATCCAAATATACTAGTGAGGACTATAATTCTTTAAAAATATAATCATAAAATATAAATCCTGGAGTCAAAAATGTTTAACGTAAGAGTAACGCATTTTTTTTGCGCTATTTTAAAAGAAGATAATATAAAATAATTACAAAGTTAACCATTATCTTCCTTTATATTTAAATGGTCAGCAAATAGAGTGATGACAGAATTGGAGTCCTTATGTAGGAGAGTTGAAGCCTATTATTACAGGTGTCACGATAATTTTATTTTCTCGATTCCTATTTTAGATTCCCCTTATTAATTTCAACCTCGATTCTTCAATTCTCGATTTCAATTCTTGAACATTTACAATTTAATAATTTTTTTAAAGCATCCAACCTCATTTAAAAACATATTTACTCAACTTTATAGAATATCAAAGAAAACAAATTTAAATAATATAAAAGTTAATTTTTTTACAAAGAAAAAGTTCCGTTTACAAAGTATTAAAGCATATTTTACAAAATTAATAAAATAATTAGTGATTACATTAGAAAGTATGTAATTTTACCTTCAAGTAAAGCCTCACTGAGTGAAATAATTTAAGTAACGTATTACCAACAATTGTCGAAAGTACAAGTCTTTTAGATTCACCAAATAGGGTTGTTAACTGAACCAAAATCTTATAACATATTTTACAAATAAACTTGTATCAGATATATTCGACTACTACTTGTTCTTAATTTAGCAATTTTCTTAGTTTCCTGTACTTTCATTGAGAGCTAATAATCGAATTATAGAGAATCGTAATATTAAGATCGCGATTCTCCATTAATTCGATAATAGTAAGAATTGAGGTATCGAAGAAACGAGTTTGACATTATTTTATTATTTATTTTTTTCACACCGCGTCTTATTAACCGTCTTAGTTATAGCTTTATGTACTAATAACGCTGTTGGTTTTAGGGATGAGTAAGGTTATATTTAGAGGAATTGTACTAGAATTTGCGTGAACGTAGTGTGGAAAACATTTTATATAAACCGCACCCAAATGAGATTCGAACCTCTACCACCCCGTCATCAGCAATCTATCCTACTGTGAGAGTGACGTTTTAGACCATGCGGCCACCTAAACGGGTTTAGAGTTTATTGTTCAAGATAATGTTCTCCCGAGAAATAGGTAATATATTGTACAAAGCGTAGATCGATAAATAAATAATAACTTTCACAGATGATAGCTGAGTAGATTCAAGTTTTCTGATCGTTCAACCAACTCAGTACAGTGTGTTTGAGTGAAATCCATTTTATTCCCTCTTTAACATCTCCATGAAAATATAATAATGGCGGGGGATAGTTCTCAACGCTCCACTGCATGAAACCAAATTAAATTTCACTCCCCAGTTTAGTTATACGCCGTGTGGGGAAAGGGGTTGGGTATAGGGACGCAGGTAGGGTTAATTGCCCTCGTTAAAAGTGCAGTAACACGAGTAGGAAGGAAAGGGTTCTTAAACCCGGTACCCACACTGCTAGTAACTAGACTTTAGAACCACACTTATTGGGAATAACTTCAAGTATATGTTTGAATTAATAATACGGTTGAATTGCGGCTCTTTCATTAGTAGATATTTTAAAGAGGGCCGCTATATATTTATTATTTTCTAAATTTAGGACATTTTTTGTAAACTTTATGAAGTGACTAATTAAATCAACACACAACTTATTATTATTATTATTATTATTAGCACCACGTCTTACTAACCGTTCGGGTTTTACGCACTTACGCTAATGTGTAATGGTAGGGTGATTGTGAGATTAAATGGAGGACCTACAGTTTTAACGTGTAATCCGAACCACGGTGGAGGCCTGGCATTCCCTACATTCACAAGATGTCTTGTCAGAGGTGAAGGAAGGGTTTGGTAATCAGATAAATCTGTGCCGGGACAGAGGATTGAACCCCGGTTGCCAGCACAAAAGTCTTGACACCTTACCCCTAGACCGCCAGGTCACCACACACGACTTACAAAGAAATTTAATCCTTGAAAAAAATACAACATCCATTTCCTTTGTCGTTAATGCATCACTATGAAAGGTAATACACCAGCTTTAGATATTATATATTCCCCCCACCCCCTGGAATCCGGGCCCCTTAAATCAGTAGTTAGATGCATTGCTGACTGAGCTAAGGAAATTAACCATCATCATGTAAAGTAAGTCACTGGTGTTATGGTATTTAAACTAATGTTTTATTTGTTTGGAAAACGCCATAAATAGTTTATTTTTATTTAATTTTACCCTGTATTATACTACCCTATTAGAAATTAACTACTTTAATTTTAAGGTAGGAGTGAGTAAGGTATAATTCAGAGTAAATTTACCCACGTTTGTATAAAAGGAGTGTGGGGAAAACATATGAAAATAAAAACTCCATGAGTACAGTAGAGGGATTTCGAACTGTGACCTACCTACTGTCAAATCAGAATAGATGAGGATTGGTGGTTAGTCCACGCGCCTGCCGATTCGGGTGGTTGATTTTTTTTGTACCAGATTATTAAAATGTTATTTTAAAATCCAACAAAAAAATAAAAATAAAAATTGTGTTCATTGACTTAAATAATATACAAAAAATGAAATTCTGTAAAATGACATTTAACAGATAGAAATGATTTGACTTAGTTTTTTTTATCACTGCATTTTTCTACCCATTTGTACTAAGTACGCCAATTAATGTGTTAAGGACTAGGAAGGTTGAATTTATAGACAGTGCACCAGCATTTGAGTGAAGAGTGATTGGAAACACACACAAAACTTCCACCCTCAGTATACCCGACCGAGATTAGAAACGTCGATCTCCCCATCATCGGCAGTCCCGTTTATTGCGATATTGTCCCGTTGACATTTCAACCCGTTAATTACTTAATAACGAGCTAATTTAAAATAACCAACCGAAATGATTTGACCCATTAATATATTTTTGACGGAAACAAGTTATATAACTACTTAGAATATAGTAAATGCAAAATCTGATAAAGATAGATTTTTTATTTAAATTCCAACATGTATTTTGTAAAATTAATTTTGGTGCACATTAATACAACTCCATAAAATTATTCATTTAATTTTATGAGATTAATATCAATGGCCGAAAAATATGAGATTCCAAAATCACATTTTTAGTGGCTATAAGACTAACTTGATAGAATTTTTGATAATGTATATTTGGGCTTTGCTCCGAGCTCTTAAATTAAAACCATCCTATTCTCTTCCAGATGAAAAAATAGCTCCCATTTTCACGGGAACACTTTATTTCCATCAAGTAAAACGTCAGGTTCATACAGACGCCGAGTGTACATAAATTATTTTGTGCTCGCCTTTTGTGTCTTCAAAGACATTTACGACACTCCCATGATCGCTCTAACGACGCCTCGCCAAACCTAGCCGACGGTAGGGTGGCGTCGGGGAGATTGTAAAACCAGACCTATGGCACGTCATAAATCGCCACGCAAAGTTTATGAGGTATGACGACAACATGCTGAATTAATCTGAAAGTCACGTCAAAGTTGTGTCAAAATACTACTTGTATGTCAGTTTTTTATTATTTTTCATTAGTTTTTAATTAACACCAGCCTCCCTCGCTTTTTTCCCCACACTGGTCGTGCATTTCCTCTAGAATGCTACCTACTGTTGTGACCGGTTGCCAGTTCATAACGGATGGGAGCTCACGCACACATTTAAACAATAGAGAGGGATTATTATTATTATTGGCACCGTGTCTTACTACCCGTTCGGTTTATATGCACTTACGCTAATGTGTAATGGTAGGGTGATTGATAGATTAAATAGAATACTTACAGTTTAACGTGTGATCCGAACCACGGTGGGAGTCCTGGCATTCCACACATTCACAAGTTGTGATTAATACACGTCTTGTCGGAGGTGAAGGAAGGGTTTGGTAATCAGATAAATCTGTGCCGGGAAAAAGGATTGAGCTCCGGACTCCCAGCACAGAAGTCCGAAACCTTACCCCTAGACCATCAGGTCATCAATAGAGAGAGATGTTTGCTAATTTATTACTAATTATTTAATAATATGACACTTAAAATATGCAATTATTTACATAAGATGCTTGATACATGGTATCGGTCCCTGGGTAAGCTATCCTGACTCTAATATAGTCTTAGACCATACAGAGGTCATTAGTCTGACTACATACCTCTGATTAAGTACCGGGCACAGCTGTCCTGCTAGTCAATCATTTTGTCCCTGCATGAAACCCGGGTCATGAACCGGCCGTTCATCTCTAACTGGAATTTACATGGTCAGTACAGAAGACATTGTATCAAGACTAGAAATGTAATGGTAAACTAGGTGGCCGTCTTAAGTTGCAACTATTCCTAGTTTCAACTAGACATTTGTGTAGCTGCACATTCTTAATTTTGAGTGTTCACTCTGTTAAACATATTGTTGAATCCCAACACTACTAATCCGCATAGGACGTGGATCATGAAAGAAAGAAATATAGCTAATGTAGGTGCGGAAAAATAGATTCCACTATTAAGAGAAGTCGGTTTAATTCACCATTAAACTCTTATACGAATAGTCTGAAAATTGAAAATGACACCTGGACACGGGAATCAAACCTGGGACCCGGGATAAAATCACACATTTCAAGCCGACTATTTCCGCACGTCCATCACAGATTCTACCTTAAATTATGAATGAAGAATTACCATGGGATAATTCCTGGCTATCTCGGTGATTTAAAGCATTGGCGTACTAAGCCAAAGGTCCTGGGTTCGATTCCCGTGTCCGGGTGTCATTTTTCAATTTTCATGATATGATATCTAGATGGAGTAATCCTCACTAAAAGCATTAATAATAGCTTTGGCTATTTGATTCTTATATGAATATTAAGAATATATTATATTTTATCTTCAAAAAAAGTTAAGACACTAAGGGAGATGTAAGTGAGAAAACAAGTAAACTATTTAATTATCTATAAATCTGACCTACAACTGTGGCCACATAGTCTAAGGCACTACTATTGTAGTAGACTAATTTTCCACTCTCTCTCTACAAAAATGAGGTTGCACTTCCTACAAATATAACCTTCCTCATCCCTAAACTAACAAACTTAATTAGTACATAAGTGTATAGCCCGAACTATTGGTAAGACGTGAAGATATCTTTATGATGATATAATATATATTAATATAATACCAATAAACCTTTGCGAAACTTTCACACATTCAACCTTCCCCTCCCCTCCCCTCCACAAAAAAAATGTATTCGTTTGTTGGGTTGTTGAAATTAAATACTCACGAAGGGTATACACAAAATAGCAAGGAGATTTTATTTTCAGTAGTTGATATAAATATGGTGCTAGATTGTTCTTTTAACTTAAAGTTTAAATAAATAATGTGTTTTAACGGGGACTACGTCAGAAGTCGGTGAAAAAATAATCATATCCGATTATACCTTATTCATCGCTGTAGGCTTCGTATTAGTTGATAAAAAGGTATTTTTACAACAGAAATAATATATAAGGTATATTAATATAATATATATTCATATAAAATTGTTATTACTATTAAAATGGTTACTCATTTTTCTACCACATTGTTTACAACGTTTATAATGTTTTATGATTGAAAATAATCAATCTAAATACTACCTTACTAAATCATACTCTCTTTTATAAGTTTACTACTCTTACAAAATGTAACCTCGTAATGTTTTCTAAAATGTTAAAAAAAAAAGAGGAAGGTAAAACGAGTTCCTCCGTGTGTGTCATTACCCTCTTCACTGCGAGGGTTAGTTCCAAGTTAATGACTAAATGAGATATTACCCAGCGAAACAAATACTCCCTAATGTCACCCGGGCTCTTGGCGCTGGCATCGCCCCAATTGTTGTCTGCGAGGTTTTTAAATGCCCGGCTCGCGAGCTATTGCCGGGAATGGGGCATTAACCTAAATTCTTTGAAGTCTACGAAGAAGCAGCAGAGGAACCTTTGTTGCCAAGACCGTTAAAAAGCGCAGTCTCCAAAACTGCAGATACTAAACATAATTTTAGACTAGTTACGACGGAGCTAGATAGACATATAAAATTAAATCGAATATTTTGATAAATGTATAGATAAGGGAATTCTGATGTAGGTCGGGAATTAATTACGCTAATTATTTTAAGATGGCCACAAATAATTTATTTTTTGAGAGTGATGGAGGAGTAAGAAATTATTAATAAAATAAAGAACTCGTAGATTCTAATCAATGAATGGTATAGGGAAATAAAATTATAGATCACTCATAATTACAGACCCACAATCAAGAAACAATTTCGAGGTCTTGTCTTACATAATTTCATAACAATTCTTCTTCTCATTAACATGATTCACCTTCTTTGGTAAAAACTCTACTAAAACCTTCTGGCAGCTTGAAATAAACTATTAGATCGATAAAAATGATAAGAGATTGGAAAGAAAGGGTAAAAAAAACTACCAAGAAGTCATCATGTTTCAGGGAAAATGAGATAAAACTAGAAAAAAAAAGGATAAAAATTTAAGGAATAGATACGTGACCATTTTTAACATTCAAGATAGTAAAATAATAACAAGCAAAAAAATGTGTCAAAAAATAAAGTACTCTCATTTGGAATAAAAACAACTTTATCTTCAATTTATTGGTCACATTTTGAGACTACTGTCTTTCAAAGTTAAACTTTCATCTCCAGAATTAATGAAACAAAACTTTTTTTCATGTTCTTTCAAAGCTATAATTACTTAGTCAAAACTCTGTTGTACTAAGCTATTCAGAAAATCGGTAAGATAATTAATGCATTAATTCATCAATATTAATTAATAAATTATCCATTTTATTTACTAAACTCCTTGTCCCAAAAACTCTTTTAGCTAAAATAAAGTCTCTGATGCCTTATTAATATTATTTTAAAGTTAAGTTTTCCAAGTCACTATTTAATTATCGAATGTAAGACATGGCCTTTACCTAGTATATTTATTTGTTTAGTTAAAGGTATATCACCCGGATACAGGAATTTAACAATAAGATCCTGTAAAGCTCAGTAGTAAGAACAAACACTCTTGCAATAAATCTCAGATTCAGGGCTCAAAATTAGTTTTAAGAAGTGAGTCTTTATTTTAATATATCTATGAATATACTATAATAACATAATTGACTATAATATGTTACCCTCCTCGGTGGCGTAGTTGACTAACGCGCTTGTCGTGTTGAGCTCGACTGCTGAGGACGGGGAGATCGAGGTTCGAATCTCGGTCAGTTGAACTGAGGGTGGTTTTTCTTAAATGGTTTTCCACTTTCCCTCCACGCCAATGCGGGTTCACTTCCTCTAATTCAACCTTCCCAATTCCTAATCCATTAGAGTAATTAGTACTTAAAGCGTACAACCCGAACGGGTAGTAAGACGAGGTGCTAATATTATATTATATTATAGAATATGTTGATCATATTGATCACATTTAATGGTAGAACATAAAAATAAGACCCTAATTATAATATCGGTACTGGAGTAGTTTTTTTCATATATATATATACATTATTTTTTCAGATATAATAAATTATATTTAAAGATTGGCTGTTAAATGTTATCAATCTTCCAATGACAATTAGCTTCGACCCAAAAATCAAATTTAGATGGTGGTGCTGGGCTTAGGAAATGGCAAATTTTTTGTATGTGGGCTAGGGGAAGCATATAATATAATATAATATTCAACCCTGGTACATAAAGAAACAGGCCTTTTGCTATTCATTTAAAAGTTTAAATTTCTAACGATGCTTGATGAAAGTTGGATGGAGTTTTAAGGGCGAGTAGTAACTTTAAGGGGTTGGTGGAGAAAAGTAGGGAGGCCTGAAGCAAGGGTACATGCGGCAGACCAACAACTTCTATTAAGTGGCTGCGGCGTTGAACAAAGCGGACATTTAAATTACAATCTTTAAACGACAACTTTTAAAAACTTCAAATTTTTTTTAGGGAATATCTTAGAGCAATTTTCTTCAAAACAAGAAGACATTTTTTTAATGCTTATTGCACCTCTTCTTTCTTTCTTTCAGAGTTAATAATGTGTCATGTTATTCGACAGTAACAAAGCAAAATTCCCCTTTTTGCCTGCAAATATTAAGATGGAGGATAAATTACTAATTATTGTTGAAGGGCTTCTATAACTTTATAATTTGCATGGCTTGGTTTGACATTGACAGATAAGGTCGGGGTTCTAATCCCAACCTGAATGTAATGTAAGTTTTACCAAAGTGTTTACCCCCCTCTCTCTCTCTCTCTCTCTCACACACACACACACACTAAATTGGGGTAGGAAGAGTAATCCCAGAATAATCTTTGCGATGAAAACCGATCGTTACCCCCTTGTTCGATACAGTAGTTTCTTTGTGAGGAGATCGGGTGAACAGATGGAGAGAAATGAAGACGTCCTAAGAAGAATGGGTGGGAATAGAACCATTTTGAATGCGATTCTTAGGTATAAAGCAAACTGGATCAGACTTATACTTAGGAGGAACGGCCTTCTACATGACGTCATAGAACGCAAGGTTGAGGGGAAGAGAAACTTAGGATGGAGAAGGATTCAAATATTGGATGACTTGAAGGAAAAAAGAAAATTCTTGGAGCTGAAGGAAGAGGCAGAGAATGGGCCCATTGGTGGCCTAAGTTCACTGAAAAATGCTATGGACCGGTCGTAAGACAGAACACATAATAATATTATTATTAATATTATCTGTTCTGTCTTACGACAGGTCCGTTATAATATTTATTATTATTAGCACCACGTCTTACTACCCGATCGGGATGTATGCTAGTGTGTAATGGTAGGGGGATTGTGAGATGAAATGGAGGACCTACAGTTTAACGTGGGATCCGAACCACGGTGGAGGCCTGGCAATTACCCACATTCACAAGTTGTGATTAATACACGTCTTGTCAGAGGTGGAGGAATGGTTTGGTAATCAGATAAATCTGTGCCGGGACCGAGGATTGAACCCCGGACTCCAGCACAGAAGTCCTACTCACTACCCCTAGACCACCAGATCACCCAATAATAAACAATGAGTGTATTGAAGCACTAATGTGCTCACAAGTTGGCGAGATATATCTAAAAAGTAGTTTAGAAAGATTGTATTTAAATCACTATACTTCACAGTATCAACCCAGTGTCTCCATTTACTAATTTAAAATTTCTGTTTATTTATAATCTTTACTTTCCTATTTAATTAATATGTAAGTTATTAGGTATCTTTCAGTGCTAACCTTTTATTTGTCTTGTGGCGCTTGGTCAAAACTATAATCAAGGAAATTGAAAATGCAATTGATTTAATAATCTTTGTTTTATTCTTAACCTTAATCACTCAATCGTTCATCTTTATTTCCGAATTAACTATTATACTAGAAAGTTTTCGGTTCAACTAAATCAGGGTTTCTTGACTGTGAGGTAGAAAGATGGTTTCAGGCCAGGACAGCATGAAACAATTTGTTCAATTTTTCCGACTTTAATTATGTTGGAGTGTAAGAAATACGATTTTGTTTTAACAATTGAAGCAATATAAATGACTACACTGTTTAGTATATACATAATTGAGTCACTTTTAATATATATGTATATAATTTAGCATTGCATCTTACTACCTCTTCAGGTTGTACGCGTATGCACTAACTTATATCTA
This sequence comes from Timema californicum, assembly GCA_902141385.1. NCBI lineage: Eukaryota > Metazoa > Arthropoda > Insecta > Phasmatodea > Timematidae > Timema > Timema californicum. The sequence goes on from CABFOW010000633.1 coordinate 42,920, forward strand.
TTACTGTTCCCAGCCTGCGTCAGTTCTTTATTCAAACAATATATATTCCACCACCAGCTTGCTAATCCTATCGTGGCTTCAGATGTCTTATAATCTAAATTAAGACTAGAACAGACACAACATTTTGTCCCCAGCCGTTAATTTATCACTGTGAAAAGGGAAGCCCACATTTCCCCAATGATAAATGTTTCGACCATGCTGGGAATCGAACCCGGGACCATTAATTCAGTAGGCAGACGCGCTATCGACTCATCTAAGTTGTCGGTTATTATATTTACTAATTACGTTAGTGAATTAGGAATGAGGATGATTAAATTTAGAGGAAGTGTGCCCGAATTTGCATTAAGGGAGAGAGAGGAGATGATATTTAGGAAAAACCACCCGCAGTACACCTGACCGGGTATCTGACCCTAATCTCCCTGTCATCGACGGACAAGTATATTGCGATAGTGAAGCCATAGACCATTCAACCACCGAAGCGGGTCAACCGCATTCCTCTTTCAGAACCATACCAATCATAATGGACATAGAGAGGATTATGAACTCCATAAATTATGGGATCAGCAAGGTCACCGATGACCCTCTTCGAGCATTAACCCTAACCGAGGAGGATGAAAAGTTACGTTAAGGTCATTCGTTTGAGAACGCAGGTGCTTCGAGTATAAACGCTACACACACACACACACACACACACACAGAAAAGATCCATGAAGGATTTAGTGTTTGCTCTTCTCTCAACCCAAACACTCGACGAACACAAAGTAAAGGAAAATGTGAAGAGCGACAAAGAGAGAGAGTAGCATGCAAATAGAGAGAGGTGTAAATAGAAAACAGGGAAATACGGGGGCTTTGCCGGCGAGACAGAGCCGTAGCAGACAAGCAGAGTGGCGCAGTTTTCTGAGAAACATGCAAGCCTTTCCACCCCTTGTTAAACCTCCCTTCTTTGTGTCTGGTCGTTGCACTTTGTTTCGTCCGAGAGGTCTGTCTTGTCAGAGGGAAAAAATAAATAGGACCATGCTGAGAGGGAGGGATGTAAAGTTATGGTTGAAGTTAATATTAAAGCCCAGTGTTACCAACGTGACCCTTTTTCCGCTAGATCTACCACCTTTTTTTTCCAGAGTGGGTCTGATGGATTAACTAATCAAATAGCGGGTAGCGGATTTTCTAACTGTTCATTCTTCGATTATTTGTTTTTTTTTTATTCCAGCCCTCAAATTAAGGGTAGTTTACTAAAAACTTGATTTCAAATTGTTCTAACAATTAACTAATTATTATGTTTAAAATGAATATCTTAGAATTGTTTAACATGAAAAATAAATGTGCATTATTTTTTTAAGATGAAATTTGTTAAAGGGTATCTTATTGATAGATAATTTTTGATAGTTTGAATTTTTTCTAAAATGGTTATAGCTTCTTTTTTTTACTAAAATCTGATATATATGTTATATATAATAAATAATAATTTATGCCAGATTTATTTAAAAAAATTTAACATTAGTTTGTTGATGACGAATGATGAAAATTTTGTCAAAAACTATAATATAAATTGTGAGAAAGTATGTAATATTGTGTATTTTCATTTAGTTTTATTTCTGAAGTTAAAGCAATCTAGTGGTGAGATAATTAAATGAAAATTCAGTTTTACAATAGTAACTTTATGATCTATTCAGGTGGAATCTAAAGAAATTTTCTGAAGTCTTGATTGAAGTGTTAAGAATAGTGATCTACAAACATATGTATTTATTGCATCGAGGGTTTTGATGGTTGAATATATTTTAAGCCTGTATTGTCTTCATAAATTTAAGGTAAACACATATTTTATTTTATATATACCAAGAATAACTAGTTGTTAAGTTAACTGGTACATTTCACCGCAAAAACTTTCTCTCTTTTTTACCTTAAATTAGAGACATTTACCAAACACTCGTAAGATGTGCGAAACGTAATAATATCCATTGTTGCACAAACACTCGACCAAAATATATAAATAATATAAAAATTTATAATGACACTGAGAAAGAGGAATCTCTCTGTATACCGGTGAGGGGGGGGGGGGGA
>CABFOW010000633.1:44991-65691 GCA_902141385.1 Timema californicum
GGGGATCAATTTTAGAGTACTCCACACAAAATACATATATTTGTTTATAGTTCAGAAACAATTGGTTTCATGTATATGTATATTGAATAAAATATTTTTATTTTTAATGGCACTAAAACTTAATAAAATGAGTTATTTCTTTAATTAAATAGTTGCGGAGATACTAACAAAATTGTAAATTTCCGCTTATGTAACATACACTTAAATTCATTTGCCTGAGAAAAGGAAAGTAGCCATTTTGTTGGTAATGTTATATAATGTTTAGACACAAACTATAATCATAATTTCAAAATCGTTAAAACTGATTTCAAGAAAATCAGTTTTATCTATTTTTGATCTTCAGTAAACTATCCCTAATTTTAGGGTTTATATCGAATTCCAAAATACCTTTAAGTAACCTTATGAACCCCGAAGATAACAAGTTTTAGCCTTATCGGTAAAATTGTTTCAGTTCTTGTTCGAGATAGACAGACCGACAGCATCACGAAAACATTTTCTTCGGTTCAGAGATCATGAAATGTTGACATTTATTAAAATATGTAATTCGATTTATTTTCGACGATCACAAAATTTATCTCTTTGTGGTCGTTTTAAATTAAAAGTTGAATCATTTTACAATCTGGTTATATTTTGTTAAAATCTTGGGGTAAATCAGCTAATTTCTTAGTGATATTTGTTACTATGAGTTGGCAACATTGTTAAAAACTTTCTCGGGTATCCTGCGTCATCACTTCTTGTTAGACGATGCATGAAACATTTCTCACACAATCAAACAGTCCTGGCAACTTTGTACGCTGTTATTCTCATATTATTAACGTCGTGTTTCATAAAAAAAATTGTTCAGATAAGGGAGAGAAGTAATACACGATACAAAAGGGCGAGCTATTTTAAATAAAACTGTATTGTTAATATGCGCGGCAGACACGTTCCAGACAAAAGAAGACAAAGAACGACGCGTGGCATGTTCATTTTACTACTTGTTTTCATGTGTCAGAAAAAATCAAGCCAAGTTCAGTCTACCACCAGCAAAATAAAAGGGCCTCCAGAGAGATGCCAACCATTCTAACTCTGTAATTTACTGTTCATACGCCAAGATTATATAAAATGACTTGAAACTAACACATCAAGTACAACTTTAGTAGTGGTACTCGAAAAAAAAGGAATATAATTAACATTTAAATTTTACTTTTTTGTGTGTATCGTATCTTATTTCAGTCTAATTTTCACATAAAGGGCCTTTAATAAGATACGAGTATTTTATTTTTACAGTCAACATCATTATTATTATTATTAGCACCGCGTCTTACTACCCGTTCGGGTTATACGCACTTACACTAATGTATAATGGTAGGGTGATTGTGAGATGAAATGGAGGACCTACAGTTTAACGTGGGATCCGAACCAAGGTGGAGGCCTGGCGTTCCCCACATTCACAAGATGTCTTGTCAGAGGTGAAGGAAGGGTTTGATAATCAGATAAATCTATGTCGGGACCGCAGATTGAACCCCGGACTACCAGCACAGAAGTATGACACCTTACCCCTAGACGGCCAGGTCAACTCTCTGTTTCTAGAGCTATTGGTTATCCTAAAGTGATTTTTTTAAATAGTAGGGCATATTTGACCATGAGATATGCATTATCTAGTTCGGTCCCCGTGAATGTCACTTTTTAGCCTCTCTGTTGGAAAATTACTCTCTTTTTATATTTCACCGCGTGTTACTACCCGTTCAGGGTATACGCCAACAGAACTTTGTCTTGGTTGTAGTTAGAGATGGATTTACGCTTAAGCCAAGTAGGCGCGCTACTACGGTGACAAATTTTAAGGACGGCACATTTTGAATGACGAAAAAAATATATATAATTTCATGCCAGTTAACATTTTTTCATGGCTTCATCGTTTGTGTGATTGTTGTGTTTTGCTGTATCTGCGAACCAACATGACATGTTAATTCACTCACAATCGTCTTAATTGAAAGTCACTTGTTGGATAAAAGGGATTTGTCTGGCATCATCGACCAGTTCTATTAAGCAGAAATAAAGGCTAAAGATACTATAGACAATTTTCTTATTGTGTACTTGCTAATATTTTGTTTTTAGTAATGTTTTCTATAGTCTACTAATACAGACTTTATATTTTTAAATTATATAATATTTTAATTTGTGTGTAGTGATAGTGTATGAGTATTTATTTCAATTTTTTAAGTCTTTGCTTAGATTCTTACTACTTTTAAAACCACACTGTAATCAATAATAAAATAATATAAATACTTTATATTTGTCATTACACATATAGCACTTGTGTATATGATATATATGTGTCGGTATATGTCGGGTGATAGGGGGGAAGCGGGGATTTAGAAGGTTAGGAAATAAGGTAGGAAAAAGTCGGCGGCGAATTATCTAGCGTCTATAGGCGGCAGAGTCGTAAATCCGCCCCTGGTTGTAATTTGAAGGTTATATTATGTTACCGTCAAAAGCTGGTTCCAGGACAAACTAGATCAGACTAGGCCAAATTGATACATCCCAAGATCCTCCGAATGTCTAGTTTAGTATAGTCTAAGCTCGTTAATCCTGAAATTTTGGCCTTGCTCATAGGATAAATTAATATAGCCTACAATTTTATTGGGCCAAACCAGGTTTAGGTTAGGTTAGGTTGGGTTAGGTTAGGTTAGGTTATATTAGGATAGCTGACCACATTTGCACGCGAACTGTGAATGTTGAAACCTGTCCAATGTTGATTCATCTTATGTGTTAATAAGAATGAAAACTACTTTTACTGCCTAAAAACATAAGGTTATATCGGTTTATCCTACAAGCGGCAGGATGTATCAATTTGGCCTAGTCGGGTATAGTTTGTCCTTGAGATCGCGTTAAGACTGTAATATATACACTTCATACGCGCCATGGGATCACGTGATGATAGTGATTACGAAGAGGTAAAGTCGATGGAAATAGTACACATAACATTAAGCCTAGTTATTATCGCCACATCTTACTACCCGTTCGTGTTATACGCACTTACGCTAATGTGTAATGGTAGGGTGATTGTGAGATGAAATTGAGGACCCACAGCTTAACGTGAGATCCGAACCACGGTGGAGGCCTCAAATTCCACACATTCACAAGCTGTGATTAATACACGTCTTGTCAGAGGTTAAGGAAAGGTTTGGCAATCAGATACATCTGTGTCGAGACAGAGGATTGAACTTCGGGCCCTCAGCACATAAGCCCTACACCTTACCCCTAGACCGCCAGGTCATCATTTAAGCCTAATTAAGCAAACCATGGTGACCATAGAAACATTTACCCTCTCGGGGGAAAAATTCCTACTGTCATGGCTGGGAATCCAACCCGGTACCTATATATCAGTAACCAGTGGGGGTGACTACTATATCATTGATTCTTTCACATATAAATGTATTTGTAGCGTGATATTACCATATAAAGCCATGAATGTTAACTATGAATGGACAGTACAAGATTATCTGACAAATTGAATTTCAGTTCGGAGAACCTCCGCCTGATAAACTCTGGTAAGCTCTGAACGTGTGTTGCGCCAAACATTCAGTCTGACATAACTCTGCTAATCAGAGGAGCGCGGCAAAGCTGACAGACGTGAACTCCATTCGACTGGAAACGCTACACATTAATCCCATTTACAAGGGGTTAATTATTCACAAGCCCGAGATTTTGTCAGGGTTTGGATGTGTCGCTATTGTTTCCTTTGGAACGATTCTGGTAAATAAGGAGGTTATCTTGAAATTACGATATTTCATGTTACAATCAGAGATATTCTGGGTAGAACCTACACCTTGACCTTATTGGTTACAAGTTATTATATATTACAAACCTGTATTATTATTATCATTATCGTTATTATTATTATTATTATTATTATTAGCACCACGTCTTACTACCCGTTCGGGCTATACGCACTTACGCTAATGTGTAATGGTAGGGTGATTGTGAAATGAAATGGAAGACCTACAGTTTAACGTGGAATCCGAACCACGGTGGAGACCTGGCATTCCCCACATTCACAAGATGTCTGGTCAGAGGTGAAGGAAGGGTTTGGTAATCAGATAAATCTTTGCCGGGACCGAGGATTGAACCCCGGCCGCCAGCACAGAAGTCTAACACCTTACCCCTAGACCGCCAGGTCATCCTGTATTATTAAACTCTACAAATGTATAGGGCCCTAGTTCTCCATTGTAGAATATTTCAACTTTCACTTTCTTCTCAGGATAAGACTTGTTCGATAGGGAAGAACACAGTTTGTTTAGGATCCTATTAAAACAAATCATAAACCAGTTTTTTTTATGGACGGTCTTGTTTTAAAGCTTCTTCCCCCTCTATTAAAAAAAATATTATATACCGAACCTTGATTTTTTTTTTTTTAGTTAAGGCGGGAGAAAACTAATATAGACTTTTCACAGTTTTATGGGTACTTTTTTTTTTAAGATAAACTGTTTCAGTACGTATTTTCACTAGCTGACTTCCACTGAAGACCTGGGGCTGACAAAGATCCCTCAGAAATCAAGATGGAAGAACCGCCGAGATTTGAATAATCTGAAGCTTAATACACATGTTTGCTGAAAATAGAGAGAATAATCTGCTTGAGGGGTGTAGCAATTCAGACGCTGACCCAATAATGCATTGCGACGCTAACTTAAAACTTATGATTATATGTTTTGGATCACTGTAATTATGTATGTTTACAAACTATAGTGCTGTATCGTGGCACAATCCAATACATAGATATACACGCTTTACATTAACGGGTTATTTCAAATCTCCTCACAACGGACAACGAAGCTGTCTGCTTTCTTCTAGCTCTACAGCGCATGCGCACTGATTTGAGAAGGCTGGTTTTTAGATTTTATTGGCTATCCCGTGCCGAAGCTCAAGGGCAGAGCGGATGAAGTAGAGAATAGTTTAACTTTAGTTGAAAAGCTTACTCCGATGAAAATGAAATCTTGTGATTGGCTTAAAGCTCGCCACGTGACCCCCCTTTCTGATCTGTACTTGTTTTTCGGCGAATGTTTGAATCCACAGTAAAGGTATGGGGGTGCAATAGGCACTCTACCTGCGCTTTAGATTTCAAGGTATGGAGATGAAATAAGGATTCCACCGGCGTTTATAACGGTCACAAGGTACGGAGATTTGAAATTGATCTCTGAAAAGACCGATTCGAATCCTTGATAGGTAGATTAATTTTTCCTGAATGGTAACGGTCTTACCTTGACTGAATGCACCATGGCGCTAGCGTATATTATTGATTAAATAGCCCATCTATTATAGAGGTTGGGCATGGCTACAGCCTTATCTAAATTTTATCTTCTTTAAATTTAAACTGGAGACGGGAATCAAATCTGTGAACTTTGGCTTAGTACACCAATATACAGAATTCGTCCCGTGCCCAAGGTCATATTTTAAAGTAGAGTATATGATGGACGTTTGGAAATCGTTAGCTATAGTACGATCTTTGTAGGAAGAACAGTGCTTAACAGTTACAAAATATGTTACTAAAACAATATTCATATATTCATACTTTAAGTCATGTGATCTACAAATGTAATTTCTACTAGTTGTTGTTAATACCCTTAAAATAATAATCATAATATAGTACAATGTTATGTTGACAAAAAAAATGTATTTGCATTTTCTCAACTTTTCTCCCACAATGCAAATCGGACTATGCATATATGAACGATCAATTAATATTGCTATTTCCGCACGTCAATCGCAGACTCTGCTTTAAAATATGAGGACAGAATGCCCATGGGCACAGGATGACTCCTGGATAGCTCAGTAATCCTGGGGTTGATTCCTGTGGCCTATGTTTCATTTTGACGTGAATACGTCTTTAAATTTGCTACCATACGGGGGCAATCCAAAAAACCTAATGATAACAAAATCGGGGGATACAGTTTGGCGTTGTAGTTTCGAATCTATCCTCTTTATCCAAAATTAAATTATACCACTGGATAGCTAAAGGATCAAAGAATGCATTACGATACGCGAGAACAGTGATGCATCGCGCGCGGTGGAGGGAGAAGCGCCGCCATTTTGAGGTTATTTGTTTCCTTGCTTTTATCCTAAATACATAAAGAAAAACATTTTATTTAAAAATATATATAACCCGTTACATAAACGTATTCACGTACAACACATGGCCGTGTCCATGACACAGCCACACCGCATTTTTTTTTTTAAATTTAACGCATGCATGACATGTTTCACCTTAGTGGAACTAAGTAAGGTAAATATGTTATATACAAGCCACATTCGAATGTGTTCACTCTATTGGTCCTTCTAGAACTATTTTTTGTGAATAAGTGATGGAGAATCAAAATTATAAAAGTAAACCAAAGAAAGGCTAAATTTGTAGCGGAGGTAGCTTACATTTTAACTAGCTTAAAGTAGTTTCACTAATTGATGCCTTTAAGTAGTTCGAATAGTTATTGCTTTGAAGTTCCAATAGTCACTTTATTATATTAGTTACTGGTCATAATTTTAGTTTTTATAAATTTGTGAAAAACTTTTCGTAAATTCTTACTAAACCAAATTATTATGTGCAAAGTCAGAAATTTAGAAAAAGTATACAACTTATCATTATTTAAAAAAAAATCCCACAAGCCCCATCTAGCGTTGAACTGACAACCAATCTTAAACAAATAGATAATTAAAAATTTAATTTTAAAACATTTGACTATAAAATCTTAATATAAACAGTGTAAAGCGAATAGAAAAATAATAATCAAACGGATTAAACAATATGGTAGCATGTCAAATCTTACCAGAACGTTCTAGAACGTGGAGAACATTAAGAAACGTTGAGTCAACTCACCTGCAACAAAAATAAAACAATTACCTTTTAATTATACAGATTTGATTAGTTATTAATATTTATTATTTAACACCGCATCTTACTACCCGTTCAGGTTATACGCTTTAAGTACTAATTACGCTAATGGATTAGGAATTGGGAAGGTTGAATTAGAGGAAGTTAACCCGAACGAGATTATTAATAAATTTGTTTATTAATTAATACAAATGATAAATATAATGCGTTTATTTTAGCACCACGTATTGCTGCCGGTTAAAGCTGTATGCATATTTACTAATTACATTAGTGAGATTAAGGATAAGGAAGATTAAATTAAGAAGTGTACTCGCATTTTCGTGAAGGGAGAGTGAAAAACAATTATTTTTTTAAACATCCTGAGTGCACCCAACAGAGGTTGGAACCCCAAATTTCCTGTAATCAGCAATTTAGTCAATTGCGGGAGTGGCACCTTAGACCATGTGGCTACCGGTGTCTTTATTTTACACGTTTGTTTTTTGAAAACTTTTAAGGATAAACCTAATCTACTAGTTAAAAGTATAAGCACTGAAACTTTTGACCAAATAGTTCCGAAAGACACCGGCTGCGGAATAATTTCATCTACTAGAAGTCCCGGGTTCAATTATTGGCTAGTATCGGTAGATTTTCCTCCAAAAAGGGAATAATTCCCCATGGTCACCAGGGTTTGGTTAGTTGGCTAAAGTTAGGTTTAGAATCTTCACTGGCTCCACCCCGTCTTAAATCACTTACAACATCCCCTAACCTCATCGGGACATGGAAAGAGCCTGCACTGAAAGGCAGTACTATTAGTACATCCGGTCGTCCCCCAGGCAATGAATGGTACATTAGTACTGGATAATCTTTCCGCAAACTGAGCTATATATTTATGTAGCTAAGACACGTCATTATTACTATTACTATTATCATCATCATCATCATTACCATTAAAATGAGGCTATTTCAGCCATAGATTTTACCTTCCTCATCCTTGTTCCATTAATGTACCTAAACGTGGATACCCAGATGGGTAGTAAGACGCCGAGCAAAATAAGTGATATATGTCATTATCTCACCCCGCAAATGAGAGTACATTCCCTTTAAATCTTACCTTCCTCATTCATACAACATTAGTGTACTTAAATATTGGAGGGTATGGATGGGTAGTAAGACACTGGGCACAAATGTTAATTTATCACAAACTATCATAAATCTGTTTATCTAAACGGTAATAAACGTATCAAGTGCTCATAATAATTATATTTGATTTAATATAAATTCTAAATTAACAATCTCAGATCGCTTTAAGAAGGTTTTAGTTACTTTTACTTTTTAAAGTTATAAAAGAACACCATTATTGTTGAATTTATTTTAATTTTAGCGTTCTTAACTAATATAGAACTATACCAGGGCTTGAATCACATCTGTAAACAATAATAATACCTTTATTTTGCTCAATGAGCACTCACATAATTTTATTTGGGTGAATATTTAATCATACTATTGATTAAATTTCAGCCTCCTCCTACATACACCTTGGATTAAATAGATTATGTTGTACCTTAATACGGTAAACATTTAGTATTCAAAAGTATCCTCTTTTCTACAAATACTTTTAATTTTATTAATACAGTAGGCCTACAGTTTGAAGCCATACGTATTCGATTGCTAATTAAAATTATGTTGTTTGTTTTTACATTCATTTTAAAGTCAATACGGTACGTTTTCAATAAATGGACTGTAATAATAATTATAAAGTAATATACATTCCATTATTTGAAATGTATACATTTATATTGTCTATCTACATATTTTTACTTTGAAATATATTCTGGTTTTCAATTTATTCAAATTGAAGCTATTAAAAAAAATATGTAATCACAAAAAGTATCATTTCTTTGCAAAGTGAAATATTAATGTTGATATGTCTAGTTTCTAGAAACTAGCAATCATATTGTATATTTCATCAAAACTAGATGAACAAGTAATGACGTTAAAAAAAAGTTTTCACAATATATATATTTTGGTAGGAATGTAGAAAATGAAAATGGGAAGAAAAAGAAAGGATGGAAGTAATGTTTCTTGTTCACAATACAACTTTTTGAATTTTATTATTTTCTCACGCTTGAAGAATATATATGATATTTCACTATGAATAACTCACTTTTCTCCATAAGAAAACGAATAAAAGATGTGTTTAGGAACAGTATATTGTAGACTTTCAAATGAAAGAGAAAATAGAATGTTAACTACTTCTTACGTCAACAATCCCAAGTTTGGTCTGATGGGATTTACATCCATCTGGCGTTGGCTTGCGCTCATTTATTTTAACTCATTGATGGAATGTGATGCTCTTTTTTTCCCCCACTATGTTTCTTCAAACAATATAATATATAATCTAGTTTCACGTACTTTGATCTAAGGTGTCAACATTGTCTGATACGGTTTGTAGTTGACGGAGATGTCCGGTTCGATTCCCAGTTGAGTGTACTGAGATTATATGTTTTAACCTAAGTTATTTTCCACTCCCTCTCCACATGAAATGCTTTTACACTTTCTCTAAAAACAAGCTTTTCTTACATGATAGTATATATACGCTTATAGCTCGGGTAGAAAGATTCACCGCAAAAATTAATAATAATTTCTGAAACTGAAAATAACTAAATTATCATTATTATTAATATTATTATTAGCACCGCGTCTTACTACCCGTTCGGGTTATACGCACTTACGCTAATGTGTAATGGTAAGGTGATTGTGAGATGAAATGGAGGACCTACAGTTTAGCGTGGAATCCGAACCACGGTGGAGGCCTGGCATTCCCCACATTCACAAGATGTCTTGTCAGAGGTGAAGGAAGGGTTTGATAATCATATAAATCTGTGCCGGGACCGAGGATTGAACCCCGGCCGCCAGCACGTAAGTCTGACACCTTACCCCTAGACCGCCAGGTCACAAAATAACTAAAAAAAACACGATAAAATGGAAAATGTATTCTCAGATAATTGATTAGAAAATGTACTATTTTTTTCTTTAAAATCTTTCTAATCTTGTAAAAGCTTTACGGTACTTTATTTGACATTAAAAAAAACACCTATGTACAGCAATTTAACTATCACAATAAAAAGTAATTTCACTAAAATATCACAAGAACTCTTCTAGCATGTGTGTCCTTTTAAAAAACAAAAGTTTATTAAGGTTACATGCACAGTCTGTTTGAAAACATTTCTACTTTATTGCCTGCAAATTAAAGAGCCCCAGGTTATAAAATGCATATAATTGTAAACATAAAGTAATTACTCAACCTTGGTGAGTGTAGTGCGTTGTAAACTAGCCACCCTTTATCATTAACATGATTGGTACAAACATCCTCGACAATCTCGGTAGTATTGGTGTAAAGTGTTCGTCTTGCGACCCGATGTTCACGAGTTCAAAACCAGTTGGGGTTGATCCATTTTTTCTTGAGCGATAAAAATACACGGCACAAACTCCTTCGCAGGGGAAGTAAAGCCGTCGGTATCGTGCCAATTAGGATATATAAAAGAACCTGAGAAGGTGTGCGAAAATACAATTCTTGGCAAAATTAGCAAGCCCTTTCATTATCGCTCATAGAAATTCTCGAGTGCTGATATATTCAGTCAGTTCAGAAAAATGCATGTTAGGTATATCAAATAAAACTTTAAAAAAAAACATACATCCTTGCAAGAAAGATATCCTCTCTAGTATAGTGGTCCAAATTTTCTGCTATAGATTCAGAGCGCTCAGGTTCGATCCCTGACGGTTCCAAATTTTCTGTGAAACAGTGTGTCTGTAACAGGGACAGCTAAGCCTCTTGACGATAAATGAGGAGCTACTTGTATAAAAAAAGTAGTGGCTGTGTTTTAGAACACTGAGATAAAGTACCGGAGGGTTTGTTGTGCTGACTACATGACAGCACCTCTCTGCGGAGTTTGGCTCTAACTTTACCAAGAGACTACGGCCACTCAGTCAGTATGGATCGATTGAAGGTTGATGCCAAGGAGGTTTTTTTTGTTTCTGTAAGAGAACATGAGTATATATCAGTATTTTTGTAATTTTGATGACCCAAAATTAAACCTTTTTTTTTGCCAGAATAAATAAAATTATTCCTCTAGTAGAACAATGTAGTATAATTTTTTTTATTATTATTATTATTATTATTATTAGCACCGCGTCTTACTACCCGTTTGTGTTATACGTACTTAAGCTAATGTGTAATGGTAGGGTGATTGTGAGATGAAATGGAGGACCTACAGTTTAACGTGGGATCCGAAACCACGGTGAAGGCCTGGCATTCCCCACATTCACAAGATGTCTTGTCAGAGGTGTGGGAAGGGTTTGGAAATCAGATAAATCTGTGTCCGGACCTAGGATTGAACCCCGGCCGCAAGCACAGAAGTCTGACACCTTACCCCTAGACCGCCAGGTCACCCAATGTAGTATAATAAAGTCGAGATTAGAATCTCGGCCAGGTGTACTTAGTATGTTGTTTTCTTAAATAAGTTACCACTCTCCCTCTAACCAAATGGAGGTATATATCCTCCCAATTCTACTTTTCTAATCCCAGCCATACATTGTAATGTAAAATGTATGTATACGACCTGAACGGGTAGTAAGACGTGACGAGAAAAATATTCCATCTAATAATATATTTGAAAAGTATACCCGAACAAGGTACTGAGCCTAGAACCACTGTTTGGATACTTATGTGGGTACATTTTTCAATTATATAATTTTAATTTATCGGATAATTTTTAATAAGCCATAATATAAAACCAAATTACAACCCATTATTATTATTATCGCGTCTTACTACCCGTTCGGGCTATATGCACTTACGCTTATGTGTAATGGTAGGGTGATTGTAAGATGAAATGGAGGACCTACAGTTTAACGTGGGATCCGAACCACGGTGAATGCCTGGCATTCCCCACATTCACCTGATGTCTTGTGAGAGGTGTGGGAAGGGTTTGGCAATCAGATAAATCTGTGCCGGGCCCGAGGATTGAACCCCGGAGACCCAACACAGAAGTCTGACACCTTACCGCTAGACCGCCAGGTCACCTGCCCATTCTTATTAATTTAATAATAGGGTTTACTGAAATGTATTATTTCAAATAAAATCAAATTAATCCGACACAAAATACACCGAAAAAGGAAATACTTTACTTGAATGTATATTTTCATATTTGTAAGTTTAAGAACCTGAACACTCGCCTCGTTGGCCGCAAGGTCTAGCACGCCACTCACGCAGTAGACTAGACTGCTGATGATGGGGAGATCGACGTTCAAATCTAAGTTGGGTATACTGAAAGGGTTAGTTTTTTTCATGGTTTCCCACTTTCTTTATATGCAAAAGCGGGTACACTTCCTATAAATAAAAACCAGCCCGATAACTGTTTTTGGTGTGGCTGTAGTAGGAACATTCCAGAATCCTTGGAGTTTCCTGAAGAAGCATTCGCAAGATATGTGCGTTATTGTCTGTTCCAGTTCTGCGCCGTCACATCGTGAACTTTCCACACTTGTAAATCGTTGCTTTAATTCTAATTCGGTTTAGATGACTCAATATTTTCCTTGGTAACGTAATCGCGTACACAAACGTATTATTCAACTGTGCATTTGGCCCAAAGACGCTTCTTTTCTCTCTTCCTTTGGAGGTCTCAAAGGGAGTATCTGAAAACCTGCTGTGGTAGATGATCCGTCACACATGTTCCGTCTGATTGAAAACTTTTCGAAAACACAACCAACTGTTCACTGTTTAGTTTACCTTCCCATTCAAGGCAAAGACATAAAAGAAAAAAATACTCATCCATTTACGATTCACCCCTCCATATACAACAATCGGTTTATTCGATGGAGTTTCAGCATTTTACAGTTCAATGGCTTCCAAAAGGCACGTCCAGCAAACGAGTGTAATCGACCAAAGAAGCATCTGCTCAAAAGGAAAGCTATTTCTTATTGCAAATATTTTGTTGTTAAGGGCTTGAATGTTTACGTTTATATTTAGCAATTTAAAGGAAGGAATATCAATAAGAAGGTTGTATATCATTGTAGTTAGGAAAATGTTTGTATGGAGAAGACCACAGTTAATTTAATTTAAATTGGTTGAAAAATTACACCTGGATACGGGAATCTAAACCGGGACTTTTGGCTTAGTACGCAAATTTTCTACCATTGAGCTATTCAGAATTCTTCCCGTGCACAAGGCCATTCTTCACTTATAATTTAAGGCTGATTATATGATTATTTGCAAACTGTGTTGATATAAAATGAAATTCAGCTTAAATTACAATCTTGTATTGTATGATTGGCAACATAACAGCACTCCCAAGTCACAGATGGGCGTGGTTTGATGATAGCTCGAGATAATATTGGTAGATTATATTTAAATGACGATTCCCACACGTACATTACAGACTCAGCCTTAAACTATGGCTGAAGAATAACCCTGGGCACGGGAAAAAATCCTGGATAGCTCAGTGGTAGAGCATTGGTGCACTAATCCAAAGTCCTGAGTTCAATTTCCAGGTGTCATTTTTAAAAAAAACTGATTTGAGTTAAATATTTAGTAAACCTAATACGGTAGCAATATCACATTTCAAAATATATATATATATATATACTTATAGCTCAGAAAATATTGGTTCTATTAAAATATATTTCAAGATTATTTTCATGATAGATTATCTCGTATCTTAAATAATTGTGGGGACATGAAAAAAAATTTGAAAATTTCGTTCATGTATAGTACCTTCAAATTAATTTTCACTGAAAGATTAAAAGAAATATTTTGTTTATAATGATAAAAAGTGCTTTTATATTAAATGTAACCAAAATTTGTATAGCGGATTTGGATAAAATCGAATTTTTTTTGTTGTATTTTTATCCTTTCAGTAAACAACCCTTAATTTTAGAGATAACCTTATGAAAAGCCTAGATATCAAGTATTTGCCCGATCAATAAAATGGTTTATTCTATACTCCCAAGATACAGACAGATGGACAGACAAACTGCATCGCAAAAACAAATTTTTTTCAGTTGGTCATTAAAAGTAGACGTGTATTAAAATAATCTCGAGTTCGATTGTTTTGAAGATCACAATACTTCTCTTTTCGAGGGGTCGAGATAAAGTAAAGATAGTCTCAAGTGTTTTTTTTTTTTGCAGCACTACTTATAAAAAGCTACATGTATATTTGACGGAAAAACTCGTCCTCTTACACGTAAGTCGCAGGGCTACCAACCTCTACTGGTTAATCTTATCCCCTAATGTAGAAAGTTCCTCTAGAGATAAGCACTGAACGAGGGGAGGGGGAGGGGAGAGAGGATAGGTGGGGGGGGGGGGAAAGGGGATGGGCAATGTCTGGTAAACTTAATATGTGTGGTAATTAAAAGATACGTCCAGAAAGAAACATACGGCTTTCATTCATCATGGTTGGAACCTAAATTCCTTAAGAAAGTTAGTGATAGTTTGAAAAATATATTTTTTCAAAGAATTGGTGAGCATTTCAAAGTGTTTCAGTTCCTTTCACTATTCACTATGTTTATATATATATTTTTATTTTGGATATATATATATATCCAAAATAAAAATAAAAATTTTAATAAAAAATTTAATATACAGTATTTGACTATTTCAATGTTTTTCAGTTTCAACTGTGAAAAACATCAAAGTATTGGTGATAATTTCAAAATATTTATGTTTTAATCCCAATAAATAAAACACACACACACATTTTATATATATATATATACAGGGTTATTAATTCTGGACCAAACGCAATTAATTTATTAAACAACTGAACAGCTTAATAGCATTAGATAAAGATTGAAGAACACTTTTTTGGGTTTTTTTACTACTTTATTAGGGACTTTAAGAATTTGAATATAACTTAACAAACTTTACGTTCTAATAAAATAAAAAAGGAGTAACACCTACCAAAATACATGTGTTCATACCCAAGTTAATCACCCTCATCCTATAATTCTTTCTATGGAGGTAATAATTTCCTACAATTTTATCGCCCAATTTCTAAACCCACACCCTAATTATACATTTTATTAATCAGCCAATAAGCTTAAGGAGAAACGTGAATTTCCCCCCACCCAACCTGCTATCAGCTTGTTTTTTTTGAAAAATATAACAGTAGATTTATTTTTTTAACAAAAACTTTTTTTTTGTCGATCATAAATTTTTTAAACACAATGAATGAAAGCCGCGCCTACCCTGGGTTGTCAGTTGCTGAAATAGCATTTCACGTTTCTCTCTTCTTTTTTTTAGATTTTTTTTTAAATATATGGAGCTTACGTTCAAAACCCAATTGATTGAACCCAGGGGAAATTATGTGACGAGACCGCATATCATGTGGACCACGTAGATGAAGAACAAACTTATTACCATGAATATAAGCGGTGAAGAATGAAAGAAAGAAAGAGAGAGAGAGAGAAAAACTACCACGCTAATCGTCTTAAATGTCGCATGTCTCCTGGGACGTCAGTTCCCGAGGGAAGTGTGTTTTACATGGGAATACTTGGGGAGCTTCCATAAAGATGTAATTGGCCAAGAGGATCTCAAATTAAGTTTTGTGTACACTCGCATGAACAAATATAGATTTTTTTAACTTCTTCACGTCACCTATTAGAGAGGAAATAAAGTGTACGTAAAAAAATCTTATTTGAGATGTTGAGGGATGTCGACATTTCATGACCTTCTAGACCAAAAAAAGGGGGGGAGGTTCGCAATGACGTCATCTGTTACTAAGACTAGAGCCGAAGACCGTTTTAATAACGATTAAGCTAAAACTTGGCATCTAAGGTTTCTTTAAGACACCCAGAGCGATTTTTGTAATTTCCTACTTAATCCTAAAATCAAGGCTATTTATTTATTTTAGCACCACGTCTGATGATTATCCGTTCAGGTTTAATGTTTATGTACTAATTATATATGAGGAAGGTTAAATTTAGAGGAAGTTTACCCACATTTGCGCGGAGGGAAAGTGAAAACCCGTTTTAGAAAGTCACACCAGTATACACGACCGAGATTCAAACCCTGATCTCCCTGTCCTCGGTAGTTAAATCTATTGCGAGAGTCGCGCGTTAGACCACGTGGCAACCAATACAGGTAGTTAAGGATAGTTTACTTATGGATGAAAAGAGAGAAAAAAAAGAATTTCTCAAAAGTAGCACAACTATTGTTATTAAAATACTTTGCACTATTTAACATTACAAATAAAATGCCATATCACATTATCCCATGTAAACGACTTTGAAGGTACTTTATACATAAGCGTAAATCAACAGTTTTGATATTTCCGTAACTCTTTGAGATACCAAGTAGCTCATCATTGAAGTGTTGGTAGACTTCAAGATAAACAATATTTATTCAAAAGAATATTTAATAAAATCAAAAGTAACAAGTTTTAAGAGTCGCTACATAATCCCAAATTCTTTAGTAAAAAAGTAATATTTACTTAAATAACTAGTTACTCATCTATTCTCAAATAAAACAGGAAGCTTGATCTAATAACAAGTCGCTAATTCGTTTATTAGCGATTTAAAAAATCATAACAAAAGAACACTAATCCGGTCCTTTGGCGTGTATGCAAACAGCCTCTTAACTTAGCTCAGAACGAAGACTGAATGAGTTACGTTATAAGCTTTATAATGTTGAAAAGTATAAATAGGTAGAATGTTGTCCCCACTATGTGATCTAAAGATAATTGAAGGAGCTACAAACAGCCTTAGAAGTCAACTAATCCTCCCCATAATACCTATATACATATAAAATTTGCAAACTAGATTTATTTTCTTACGTGCTTTCTCGTGGTAAAACTATATTAATACGACTAAGGCAGAACCATTCCTAGGAGGGCGATGGGTTATAACGAACGAACGTGGCATATAATCAATGGGCCCTTAATTACGAACCAAGCTAATTAATGTCGACCTTGAAAACAATGGCACCCGACTAAATTACAGCGTGCCAACTAACCAACAACACCTCCCTCCCCCCCTCCTTCCCTCTACATCTCCCCCAATCCTACTCTATTATGTAGAGTACTGATTACAGGAATCTTTTCAACGCTATAACCACAAATTGCTTTTCCTGCGTTCTCTATGAGAGTGTGCCTTCACTTTCTCGCAGATGAAATATGACTTTGGAAAGGAAGGGGGGGGGGGAGGATATATTCTCGATGGCGGAGGAATACACAGATTCTACGATATGATTCAAGACCGATGATACAGGGGAGGAAAAAAATAGGGGTAGATTAAGAAGATGCCTACTTAGAAATAACGAATGAATGGAAGGATGTTTCGCTGATTAATAATTTTCTTTTGTACCATACATCTATTACGACTAATACTTTTTTTTAATTATAATATCATGAGCAACTTCAGATCTATTAACCACCGTGATTTTAAAAGTGATAATATCATTTTGATTCAAATTTAGCAGGATTTTTGTTAGAAATAAACATTTATAAAATACAAATATCTCATTTTGTGGTCAAAATTGATCAGATATTAGCTACTATATTATTAGTGTTTTTTGTTTAAAGATGGCTCTTGGAAATACAGCTCTTGTCCCCATAATTATAAGTTATTTTTATTTGTTGTTTTCAAGCTCTTTGTATCGTCTATGTGCTATAGATCCTGGCTACAAGTACAGAGGTTCCAGGTTCAATCCCTGGTGCTTCCATAATTTATCTGTGAGCAGTGTTTCTGTAACGGGGTCAAACTCGGCCTCTCTAAGACAAATGAGGAGTTACTTAGATAAAGTTGTAGTCGATCCGGTCTAGAAAACTGATATCACCGACCGGAAGGTTCGCTCTGCTGGCCACGTGACGTCAAGGTTGAAGATGAGTCCCGTCGATACACTAGGGGCGCGTCCATTGGTCATGGAAGTACTCTTACACATTTTAAAGCTTTGGAGATTTGCTGTCCAGAGAAGTTTACTGATTCGAGTGGAGATGAGGCCATATTCTCATACAATCTAGGACATTAATGGATGGAAGGGACTATAAATATATCTCTATATTACTCAGAATTATCCTTATGATCTTTATTTGATTTTTATCACTTTCTGAGATTAGAGATATATATTAAATTTTTAAATAAACCTAAAATGTTTCTAAAATGTCAACCCACATTTTCTTAAATACTTTAATTATTGGATTGGATTCAGAAACTTTTCATAGTAAAATATTCAATA
This sequence comes from Timema californicum, assembly GCA_902141385.1. Classification (NCBI taxonomy): domain Eukaryota; kingdom Metazoa; phylum Arthropoda; class Insecta; order Phasmatodea; family Timematidae; genus Timema; species Timema californicum. The sequence goes on from CABFOW010000633.1 coordinate 63,063, forward strand.
GAGACTAGATTTGAAAAAAAATATAATAAGCCTAAAATAAATTAATCTATTAAGATCTAAACCTAGATTGAAAATTAAATATTATACCAATTTTTTTTTAATAATAGGATTCGAATAGTATTCGATTCGATAAAATAAATTTAGAATGAAATTCGACTTAAATTTGATTCTAAATTATTATTTTTTTAGGCATGACATTCGATTCAGATTCGATTCGAAATTGTAAATGATGTATTCGCATAGGCTTAACTTAAATTAAGAACTTTCTAGGATATGAGAGGAGAATATGGGATGATAAGGACTGAGCTCGCGAATAAAATATTAAAATTACATTTCTTAATTTAAAAATACAAGTTGTCGGTGCATAAAAAAACCAAGCCGGCTGCTTCTGAGCCCATCAAGTAGGTAAATTATAACATGGCAGATAAGCGGTTCTTGTCCTGACGGTAGTCCTATATTTTTACCGCTTTGTCTGATGTGCTGACCTTTGCAGAGATCAAGGGATGATTCAGGAGTTACTGTGAGGGTTAGTGGGGGGTGTGGTGGGAAGGTGAACTCACTAGAGGGATAGCGGAGGAAGGGATAACTGATGCACACAAAAAGTGGCATACCATATATACCGAATGCCTGTGAAAGGAGTCGATGAATAATAGTTTAGTATTTAATACAATAGAGCAATTTAATTACATTATTATCATTAATATTATTATTAGCACCGCGTCTTACTACCCGTTTGGGTTATACGCACTTACGCTAATGTGTAATGGTAGGGTGATTGTGAGATGAAATGGAGGACCTACAGTTTAACGTGGGATCCGAGCCACGGTGGAGGCCTGGCATTCCTCACATTCACAAGTTGTGATTAATACAAGTCTTGTCAGAGGTGAAGGAAGGGTTTGGTAATCAGATAAATGTGCCGGGACCAGAGATTGAACCCCGGCTGCCAGCATAGAAGTCTGACACCTTACCCCTAGACCACCAGGTCACCTTTTATTTTAATTACAAAAATGTTTCAATGAGGTTAGTTTCACGTGAATACGGTAATCAGTAGAACCTCTTTAATCCGAAATAATTCGGACAGACGCTTGTTTGGATTAGGGAAAATTCGGATAAGCAGATAGTACAGGAGAATATTTAGGGGAGCCAGAGTGTTTCCACAAATTTTAAATAATAGTTGAATAAGTTTTATACTATTTATATGAAAGCACATTGTGTTTACAAACTGTAAATGTTTAGCATATATTACCAAAGTTTCTTACAATTCACTTTAAACTTTGAGTTTGTATCAATAAAATATACTCATTTAGACAAAGTTTGTGTTATCACCTTTTTTCGTAAAATGTGTTAATATACGAAATTTACAACTAAGGAAGTTCGTTCTGACGGGGCGGGGGGGGGGGTGTATTACTGTATATTGTTTACATGTGACCTAATTATATTTGTTAATGAATATTATGTATCACATGTACAGGGAAGCCATAAAAACTCAGAAAACCACTCCCAGACTTTTCCCTGATCTCAAAATCAAAATTTCCCTTATTAAAATCCTATTAGAATGTATTAAATAAGTTTCAAATATCAAAATGTATTCAATTTTACATAAATATTTTTTTATTTATTCAAAACAAATTTATACACTGTATATATTGACTTTAAAAAACAGAGTATTTTGAATAAGATCTGACTAAAACTTGTATTATTATTTTTTTGCCGTAGATAGCGAAATATATAATTTTCCCTGATCTATTAAACAAATTTACCTGATGTCTCTGTGATTTTTATTATATTATTAAAGTCTTGACATACCGGGTTTTATATATTCCATGACTTTGTCCCACAGATATAATTATATACATGTAAAGTTTATATAAAATTAACTTATATATAAACACCTGCTTCAGTGGCCGCGTACTCTAACGCACTCCCCCTACCAGTAAACTAGACTGCCCCTGACGGATGGATAGAGTTTCGGATCTAGGTCAGGTGTGCTAATATTTTTTCCACTCTCCTCGACCGTTCTCACTAAGCTCTTAGGTTACTTGCACAAACATGCCATGTAAGCTCAAGAAACCAGCCATAGTGTTAAGGTTTCAAGACAAAGAATAAAAAAAGGCAGATCGCCAGGGATATTTAACTGACCTACACTCAAAGATGCCAAGGCCAAGTATCCAGACCTAACTATCTTAACCTTTAGTAAAATACTGTTTTCGACCATTAACATTGATAAATACAGTCTACCCTATCAGGTAAGTTTACAATTAACTCCTAACAATAACATTTAACATCAAGAATATGATATGAAACTTCATTAGTTACTCTTTGACTTACTTCAACAGTAAATATATATATATATATATATATATATATAAAATGAATAAAGTGCGAGATAGTGATCGAAGGTTAAATCAAAAATTATTTACTTGAGAGTAAATCACACGAGCTCGGGTCCCAAAAGTCTTAAGACCAAAATATTTCAGTATCCAAAACCATTCCTAATTCCAAAAGAAATTAGTTTAGTAAAAAATATATATATAAATGAATATGTTGGAAAATAACCAAATTTAAGCCCTATATAGTTTTGATTGGATTTAAGCGATTCATGGTTTTCCATTTTTTTTTAATTATATAT
>CABFOW010000633.1:65746-94934 GCA_902141385.1 Timema californicum
TTATATATATATATATATATATATATATATATAATCATCTCCAAAATAATGATCACTTACATGTTGGTAAGTCCCTAAGACCTGTCAGCATCAAAGAGTAAAGTTCCATTCTGGGTACTAGCTTATATTTGAATTTGAACAGCGGGGAAAATTGGTAGGGAGCTATCACATGATCAATGTAGTTATTCACAGCAAGTCAGAAATGTCTCTCACCGACGTCTGCGCAAAACGTCGTGAGGGAGAACAAGAAGGTGTAGGGAGAGACACGTGATAGCACTTCTCGCTCCTTTCCCCACGCTTTAGTGTCTGCGCACAACGTCGTGAGGGAGAATATGAAAGGGTGGGGCGAGACACGTGATAGCACTTCTCGCTCCTTTCCCCACGCTTTAGCGTCTGCGCACAACGTCGTGAGGAAGAACATGAGGGGGTAGGGAAAGACACGTGATAGCACTTCTCGCTCCTTTCCCCACGCTTTAGCGTCTGCGCACAACGTCGTGAGGAAGAACATGAGGGGGTATGGAGGGCCACGTGATAGCACTTCTAGCTCCTTTCCCCATGCGTTAGCGCTTGCGCAGCGTCTTGAACTCGGGGATACTGTACAAGCGAACAGGGGTCACATGCCATCCCATGGTTTCATTCTTGTTTCCTTGCTGAACTCGAACGATGAGCCGGGTTCTGTATGGACGTACTTGGAGTGTCCATGAATAAGCACTGACCTTCTGGTAAAATGGGGTAAGTGATGTTCAAATGATTTTGTAGCCACAGTACACTCCCTCTTTTCAATTGTGAGTACACTTCTTATAATATAGCTCTCCTAATCCATAAAACAATTACCATTATTAGTAAATAAGCGTACAACCCGAACGGGTAGTAAGACACGGTGTTAAAAAACGCATTTTATTCAAATATGTTTTAACGCTATACAAATACCCAATAGTAGAATTAATTACCTTGTCTTTAAATGAAAATTATTTACGTAGACCTTCACATTCAAGAGTGACAAATATAACAAAAAAATATCTCCAAATCGATTTTTGTTTATCATCGCATTTGACTAACTGCTCAGGTCATACGCATATCTGATAAATATTCTAGTGGGGTTGGGATGAGGAAGAAATCATTGTAGAGTTAATATACCCACATTTGTGTGGAAGGATAGTGGAAAACCATTTATAAAAATTACCCTCAGTAGATCCAGCAGGGATTTGAACACTTATTTCTCCATCATCAGCAGGCTAGCTTAACACGTCCTACTGGAATTCTGATCTTTTTTATCCAGAGATGAAGTGTCTTTATTAAAGTCTAGGAAATAAATTTATTGATGAGAATAGGCTTCAGTACCAAGAGAATTAACAGTGATTTTTTTTTCAAATTTCATGTTCTTAAGTATTTTCCATAAAGGAAAATAATGGTAATTGTTTATAAAATTAAAACATTAAAAAAAACTTTTATCATACAACTTATTTACTTTTTTATTTGTACCTTGCTTGTTCAATTAAAACAAAATCTTTGCAAGATAATCCGAGCTACCCCAGAGCTAATAATTACGATTATAATATTATGCGCTTTATTTCCAACCAATGATAATAATTTCACTGGAGTAACTTGAAATGAGAGAGAAAGAGAAAAAATAATATGGATGTAAGAAAAGCCGGAGGCAGTTTATTTGCTCTGAATTCCCCACGGGATGTATCGTGGCTTAATATTCATAAGCCATTCCGTATAATTTTATTATTAAACCAGGAAACTCTTGTGAGAGTAAAGAAATGCTTCAGAATATTGTGAGCTACATGAACTAGAAATACTCTTCATGGATATATTCTAAATTGAGTTACACATAGAGTTTTGTGGATATATCTCCATAGCTTGATATAATATTAAAAATATTAAAATATGGTTAAATGATAACTTAAAACGGGATCTCAAAAAGCTTATCAAGACTTGATTTAAGGTCGGGATGTAAGAAATGCATGAAAATGCTAGCATTTTCATACATTTATAATAGCTAAACATATATTTGGCCAAAATAAATAATATATTGCTTTAGTACAACTTAATAGTTTAATTTTCTTCACATGGTGATATCAACAGTTGTTGAATATCTGTCATGAGCATAGTGGCATTCTATGAGAAACTTTTTAAATGATGATAAAAAGTAATAATTAAATTCCAGAAAAACCTTGATAGATATTCAACAACTGTTGATATCAATATATGAATAAAATTAAACTCTTTATGTTTCTACTGGAGAAATATTTGATTTATTTTGACCTAAATAAGTTTAGATACGAACACTGCAAAAACACCGAACTTATCTCACGTCCCCTACAATACAACCAGCGTTGTATTTTATTTTATCTAACTAGAATATATTGCTAGAATGAAAATTTTAGGTATCGAATTTATCATAGATTTTGAAATTTTATTTTCCGCGTACAAAAAAAAAATATAGGTCTTACAATTATATCTTCACCTCCCTCTCTCTGTCTCACTCTCTCTCTCTCTCTGTCTATACTTGGGTCAAAAAACGAGATGGTTTGATGAATTTCTTTCAGAATAATGCTATTTAAATGTTCGATTATCATTTTTCGATGCTAAATTGTGATTTAATTGTATATTTAAATCAAGAATAGCTAGCCGACACCCGCTTCGGTGGCCGCATAGTCTAAGGCACTATTCTAACAGTAGACTAGACTGCCAATGACGGGGAGATTAAGGTATGAATCTTGGTTGGGTGGATTGAGGGTGTTTTATCCTTAATTGTTTCCTCACTGTCTCGACACACAAATTCAGGTATACTTCCTCAAAATAAAAGCTTCTTAATTCCTAAAATAATTAGCGTAATTAGTATACGTAAACAAAAACGTATATTCCGGACGGGTAGTAAGACGTGTTGCTAAAAAAAAACATTAGAGTTCCTGCAGTTGGGCATCAGTCTTGTCTACTTTGTTTTCATTTCAACTAGTAGGTCGGGACTCAAAACCAATTATAGTAGGCTACTCGGAAGTGTTTTATTCCTAAATAGTTTCCCAATCTCCGTCCATACAAATGTGGGTACATTTACTCTTGATTCTAACTTACTCGTCTCGAACCCATTAGTTTAAATAGATGTACTAGCCCTTATTAGTAAAAGTGCGGTGGGAAAAAAAAGTTGATATATTCTGCAAATGTTGTTATAAATTTTACTGATATAATTTTAGAAGCATAGTTTTTTAATTTTCCATTATAATTGATTTTAGTGGAGCTCTGTATATAATTTGAGGTGTTATTGGGGCTTAATACTGTGTATATTTCGTTAATTGATTTTGGCTTAAATTATGTACGGCGCATTGGGTTTTACCGCTGCAGTTATTTAATTGAATGCGCAATAATAAAATAATGCGATTAATAGGGGGTAAAGAAAATCTTTTCAACCCTTTATTTGTTGGTTAACATAATACTGCCACGACAATAATGTAATAGTGTCCATCATACGTTTCTCGTGTGACATGTAATTTATAAATAATAATAATATGTATACAGTTTATTAAGCAGTGACTATTCTTCCATCTCTATGCACATTGTTTAACAATTCGAATAATTCAGGCTTTTACCATTGAAACGTCTCCTACTCCTAATTTTTTTTTTCAATATTATAGTCAGATTGCAATAAGAAGAACATTTTAATGTATATAAAACAAATATAACAAAGCACCTATTAACAAAATGGCATATATATACTTAATCTGTCATAAATATCAATATACCTCGAAATTGATAGCTAATTAATACACTGTATTGACGACAGAAACGTTATTAACGTTTAGAGCTGACAGACATAAGATCTACATGTGGCATTAAAACTATAATTGTATCCTTATTCGATAATGCGTCTGCCTTTCGAGTTACGGGTCCCATCTTTGATACCCTGTATGGTCGAGAAATTTGTAATTTATGTTTTCGAATATTCCCCTATCACAAAATCGAATTGATGGTTGGCGAGTTGGGTGTTTGGTCCGTTCTAAAGATTTAAGTTACTTTGTATGTCGTGTGAGGATATAAGCGCATGTTAAATAGCCCTTTTTTGTTTAAAAAAATATTCAATTTTAATAACGTGAAAACTTTGCATGGAAGTAAAAACATGCATTCTTAGTTTCTTCTTTGACAAATGTACCATCACTCACTTCGGTGGCCTCATGGTATAATTCGTTAATCTCGTGTTGGGCTAGACTACCAAAGACAAGAGGGATCAGGGCTCGATCCTTCTTGGGTTCAATGAAGTAGGTATCTCCTAAATTGTTTTCCACGCTCTTGCCACGAAAATGCGGATAAATTTCCTCTAAATTAAGACCTCCTACCCCTAAACCATTGTTGTGATTAGTAAGTATATATGTGTATAACTCAAACTGGTAGTAAGATGTAGTGCTAAAAAAAACTGTACCCTCCTTCCCAAACTGTTTAAATAAATAGGAATTAATATATTATAATTATCTTGATGACTATTTCCCAAAGGTGACCTGGCGGTATAGGGGTAAGGTGGCAGACTTCTGTGCAGGAGGCCGGGGTTCAATCCCCGGTCCTGGCATAAATTTATCTGATCACCAAGCCCTTCCTTCACCTCTGACAAGACATCTTGTGAATGTGTGGAATGCCAGGCCTACCATCGTGGTTCGGATTCCACGTTAAACGGTAGGTCCTCCACTACACATTAGCGTAAGTGCGTACAACCCGAACGGGTAGTAAGACGCGGTGCTAATAATAATAATAATAATAATATTTCCCAAACTGTATAAAAGAAACACAGGCACTTTTATTATTTACCTCGGCGACTATATCTCTCCTTCCAAAACTTTACTATCCGTAAAGACCCCTCGGGGTGATACTATTCATGGAGGAGAAAATGATCGAGTCCCGTTCATACAGCGGTCATTCATGCACATGACGTAAACTTAATTAATTTGTCAAACCGTTTGAAATTTCAATACGACAGCCCCTTCCAAACCCCTTCCTTCCTCAAACAACAACTCTCCCCCAACCCCCTCTTCTTGAACCTCGTCTGACCAAGAGATCGCGCAGAATAGGCTAGGCCTAGAAAAACACACTCATCTTCCAAGATGTGAAGTTTCTACTTGTCGCCAATAGAGGTCTCAGGGGTAGATTTATGTCGAGATCAAGAAAATCTGAGATGGTAAAGGTGAGCGTATAGATAACGCGAGTTAAGATCAATGTTTTTGTAGGTTTTATAACAAAGCCCTTTTTTTTTGGTCAAAATAAATCAAATATTTCTTAAAAGTTTAATTTTCTTTGAGTTGTTATATCAATAGTTGTTGAATATCTGTTAAGGGTGTACTGGAATTTAATAACTTTTCATCTTAATTTTTTTTTAAATTATCATCTAATGCTGCTATGCTCATGAAAGATATTCAACAACTGTTGATATCACCGCGCGGAGAAAATTGAATTTTTATTCATTCGTGGTATTTAACGTGTCCTTTCTGAACCGACTGATTCTATATCAATACACGACTTATAAAATAACATATCTAGAACAGACGCAACATCCAGCAGCAGTCAATTCATCACCGTGAAAGGGTAAACCCACACTCCTTCAATTATAAATTTTTCTGTCGTGTCAGGAATCGAACCCGGGACTTTTAACTTAACGCTAACGACTGAGCTGAGGTAAACACTATGAAGAAATTTAAACTTTATGTTTCTACTGGAGAAATATTTAATCTATTTTGGCAAAAAAAAAAAGTTTTTATATATAAACTGAAAATCTTAACTCGCGTCCCCTACAAACTCAACTTAAGGTCTGACCCCATGGATCACACATAACTTATGTAAGTAATACATTTTGAGCAAGAAAAGTGCTTTCCTGGGGGTTTTTTAACAGTGGAGTTCGAACCAATAAAACCTTTTTAGCATATTTTTTAAAAATACAACAAAGTTGAAAATTAATAACCTTAAAGGGAATGCCAGGCCTCCACCGTGGTTCGGATCCCACGTTAAACTGTAGGTCCTCCATTTCATCTCACAATCACCCAATCTCACAATCACCCTACCATTACACATTAGCGTAAGTGCGTATAACCCGAACGGGTAGTAAGACTCGGTGCTAATAATAACAATAATAATAATAATAAACTTAAAATGTAAAACTATTAAACAATGGATGTGTGTCAAGTTTTAAGTGCAAAGTTAATCTTGAAATATGCAAAGCAAAGTCGAAAACTAATTCAAATATAAGAGTTTTTGTTATTTGGTTTTCCATTTAAGGTGGTAGCGCAATGATTAGAGTTGCAGACGTTTATAAATCACGAATTATTCATGAAGGGGTTTGATATTTTTAAATACTATTTTCATCAAAATGTACACAAAAGTTCAGACCAGTTAACAAGTTAAAACTATAGATTCATTGGTTTTTTAAATAAATGTGTGATAACTCACATAAAACCCTATAAAACAATCCCACATTAACTTAAAAACGTGCTGTTGTGACTCTAATATAGATTTGGTTTCTAACCTTTTGATCTAATCTCAGAAGTACATATTTTTGTATAAGGCATCTTTGAGTATTTTTTAAGTTCAAACTCAAAATTTAAACTTTTTAACTGTTCATAAACCTGCTTATAATCCTCGTCTATATTTTGTTAAAAAACTATATTAAAAAATATCAAAACAAATTCTTAAATAATGCAATATTTCAAATCGTCTGTGGCACATCTCAGTGATCTACCATATAACAAATACCCTTAAACTATTATTAGTTTCTAAATTGTTCAATAAGCGAATATAGCTTAAGAGAAAGGCTTAGATAGAATAAATGCACACTATATTATTTTAGACTGATATATTTGGATGTATACAATCAAAATTTATAGATATAATTTTATCACTAAAGATAAATACTTTAGAAATCGTGTGATAAAAGATACAGAGAACAAAGGTTCGGGCTGGACAATTGTAACAAGATCGAAATATGTTTGACTATAAAACACATGCTATGGGCACAAGACTTTCGATTATCTCCACAAAGTATTATAAAAAACACCTAGATCAATTATTTTTTTGAAAAATATATACTGTGTATTAATTACTGGTTCAAACTTTTCATTGGTTAACTACTTTATTTACAAACTAGCATTTGCCCACGGCTTCACTCGCATTAAACAATACATAAACACATTCAACAACTTCAAATGGTAGAAAATATTAAAACTTTAGTCGGAAGCAGTGTTTTTATGTACGTACGAGGATTCTCGAAAAAACGCGGACTCACCCCCCTCCCCCCTCCCCCTCCTTCTCCACACCTCAGCTTACATCACTTGACATCTTCTGCACCCACAATACCAGCCGCGACGAATGTTCACTACTTTCCTCGCTGATGAGATAGCGGGGATGTCAAGGATTATATATAATATACAGGGTGTTCCCAGGATAAACGGCTAAACTTTTAGATATGGTAGTGAATCAAAAAAAACTAACTCAAAATGTATTTTGGAAATTTGCTAGTTTTTCGATTTCTTTTCGCAAACAGCAAAAAATACTAAATAAAAACAAAAATAGGTAGGTATTAAATAAAAATATGTTATTTATTTAGTTCAAATTGACGGCCTCCAACCCGGAGATAAACATTTAACCTCTCAATGACAGGACAAGAGGCTGACCGACATTGTACTAATGTTGTTTCTTCACACGCTTTCGTTATCCTTTGTCGTAATGATTGAAGGTCATTAACAGGTAATTCATAAAAAAAAAGTTTGAGAGCTCCCCATAAAAATAAATCTAGTGTCGTTAAATCAGGGTGAACGCAAGAGGCCAAGCCATAGGTCCACCACGACCGATCCATCTTCCAAGAAAATTAATATTAAGCCATCACCAAAGAACTCTACAGAAAAACGTGTTTTTATCTAGTTTTTTGCTGTCTGCACAAAAAAAAAGCTAAAATTCCAAAAAACATTTTGAGTTAGTTTTTTGATCCACTACCACCTCCCCAAAGCTTAGCCGTCCAGCCCGGGAGCATTGTGTATATATATATATACATATAATGATTACAACAGAAGGAGTCCCATCTCAATCCGATGAGTACCTTGATTTTACTGGCAGCAACAGATGTACGAGTTTTATTTTATGTATAGATTATTTGTATAAAAGTTTTATTCGAGCCAGAGTACAAATACTCATCCATAAGTATAACATCCCAAGCTCCTAAACATTTACTAATGCGCACGACCTAGCCTAAAAATTCTTTCTCTGCCATATCATCCAGGAATGTACCATACACACAAATATTAAGTCACCACTTTGTGTATGAAGAGAACAACCCCCTCCTCCACAACACAGGGGGGAGGATACCCCCCTGTGAGACCACTGTTGCAAATTAATCATTTTTACCCTCAGTCTGACTACGGATGCTTTACATCTGTGGATGGGATTAAAATTCAATTATTCAAACTGGTCCGTACGAAGTGGCTCGACCGTTGTATTTTTCAAGTCTTTGTGAAAGCAGCTTACCCCATACCACACATTTTACATATGCAACCCAGACGTGGGATGGGTGGAGTGTGTAACTCTTCTGGACGTATGAAGCTACAAATGAGTTATATTGCGAGAGATTGTTGTAAAATAAGCATTTATATCATAAAGTTTATCTACTTTGTCAAACAAAGTATGCAGAATGTGTTGGGGGATGAATGAAAAGAAATAGTTTTGAGATTTTAAAGGAAAACATATTTTTAAGGGCTCAAGATTTTTTTTTAAATTAGTTTGGGCTGCAGTTAAGTCCTTTGTTATGTTTATTGATTTTTCTGCTAGAAGATGGAGCTGCCTGTTTATGTATTTGTCGATATATCTGTCCGTCGATATGTCTGTGCATCCAACGATCTATAGGACACACTGTCGGTATATGGTCAGCTTATATGTCAGCATGTATTTTGAGTTGTCTAGCTAAACGTTGGTATATCTAGCTATACGTTGGTTTATCTAGCTATACGTTGGTTTATCTAGCTATACGTTGGTATATCTAGCTATACGTTGGTTTATCTAGCTACACGTTGATATATCTAGCTACACGTTGATATATCTAGCTACACGTTGATATATCTAGCTACACGTTGATATAATCTAGCTATATGTTGATTTATCTAGCTATATGTTGATATATCTAGCTACATGTTGATATATCTAGCTATAAGTTGATATATCTAGCTATACGTTTGTATATCTAGCTATACGTTTGAATATCTAGCTATACGTTTGTATATCTAGCTATACGTTTGTATATCTAGCTATACGTTTGTATATCTAGCTATACGTTTGTATAATCTAGCTATATGTTTGTATATCTAGCTATATGTTGGTATATCTAGCTATATGTTTGTATATCTAGCTATATGTTGGTTTATCTAGCTGTATGTTGATTTATCTAGCTATGTGTGTGTTTATCTAGATATATGTTGGTTTATCTAGCTATATGTTGGTTTATCTAGCTATATGTTGGTTTATCTAGCTATATGTTTGTATATCTAGCTATATGTTTGTATATCTAGCTATATGTTGGTTTATCTAGCTATATGTTTGTATATCTAGCTATATGTTGGTTTATCTAGCTGTATGTTGATTTATCTAGCTATATGTGTGTTTATCTAGCTATATGTTGGTTTATCTAGCTATATGTTGATATATCTAGCTACATGTTGGTTTATCTAGCTACATGTTGATATATCTAGCTATATGTTGGTTTATCTAGCTATATGTTGGTTTATCTAGCTACATGTTTATATATCTAGCTATATGTTGGTTTATCTAGCTATATGTTGGTTTATCTAGCTATATGTTGGTTTATCTAGCTACATGTTGATATATCTAGCTATATGTTGGTTTATCTAGCTGTATGTTGGTTTATCTAGCTATATGTTGGTTTATCTAGCTACATGTTGATATATCTAGCTATATGTTGGTTTATCTAGCTATATGTTGGTTTATCTAGCTGTATGTTGGTTTATCTAGCTATATGTTGGTTTATCTAGCTATATGTTGGTTTATCTGTTAATATATATATATGTATATATCAACTTGTCTCTCTATCCGTCGGTATTTCTATCATGTGTGAATTGATAGGTCATATGTTTGTTGATTTTTCTACCGATATATTTGTCGTTATATCAGTATGTCTTTCGATCTAGCTAACAAAATTTCTGTTAGTATGTCGGTATATCTATTGATCCGTCTGTCTGTATATTGGTATGTTTGCCAGTTTGTCTGTATTTCTGAATGATTGGTTGTGTCTATATTGTATGCAATCTTTTATTCAGCTTAAATGTTTAATCTATCTTTAGTTAATATGTTTTAATTTGATATTAAACTATGAATATGAATGCATTAACAAACAAATTGAGGTTAACTTACATGGATTAAAAATCACAACAACTAAAACTCTACTTCATTTTTATTAAATATCACTTATTTATCAAGGATACAGTACAAAGTAATAATTACTCATAGGTACGAATATACTACATGCTTAAGTCTATATAGTTTATTTCTTTTAAAAAAATCAATATTCTAGTTTTTGTCTTGAAATTATTTTAAAAATTTTGTAATTGAATGGAGATGAAACTCTAATCTTAACTAATATTAAATATTAATTCAAGAATATTTTACCTAAATCAGAAAAAACTAAATAATATTAAAGATAAAATGTAAAGTTTCTTAAATATTTTTTGGTAGTTTAATTAACAATTCATAAATTAATTTCGTTAATTAAATATTGTAATCTAATTTTGTATTTCTAAGTTCTTACAATTTGAAATATTTTATTAGAAATATAAAATAAACAAATTATCAGACAATGCAGGTGATATTATAGCATGTATGCTTATCATGTGGTTAGATAATTTACTTAAGTTTATCTCCTTAAACTGTCAGTTCCGTTCCTAAATTATTATAAAACATGAATATGAGAGCGTAAATATGTTTAAGAAAATATTTTGTTTAATTTCATAACAGGTTCTTTTTTTCAATTCGACTTATTCCATTAGTTGTTTATGTATTTTATTGTAATTAAAAATAATAATATGTATTAAATCAAGGTTACTAATGGTTTAATCCAAGAGTAAGAGATAAGAAAGGTAGTTTTAGAGGAATTGTGCCCGTATTATCATTAAGATGAGCTTAGAAAACAATAATGGTAAAAACTATCTCTAGTGCATCAAAACCAAGACTTGAACCGAGATATCCCCATTCCCAGCAATCCACTATGGTGGGCCCAACATCTCGGAACACGTGATAACTGGTGAAAAAGGTTCGTATATAATTTAACACTTTGTGATTTATTTATTTATTAGTTTGTATTTGGTTCAAACTCGTATGGACAGATTCAGTTAAGGAATGGGTGCTGAAGGAGTGTGACTTGTGAGTGAATCCAACAGACCAATGGGAAAGAAGCGTCTCAACATTTGTTTGAGTATGTTTGAGAGGATAAGTGTAGCTCGAGTGACAAAGAAGATATATGAAGGTAGAGTGTGTGGATCAAAAGTAAGGGGTAGGCTATGTAAGACGTGGCTAAATTTTGTAGACAAATGTGTGAGAAAGATTAACTTTAACAATTTTAAGAATAAAAGAGTATGCATGACTCGGTGTATGGATTTTATTAAAGAGAAGGGAGAATGCAAGGATAGGTAGGTGTGGAAAAAGTTAGTAAAAATGTATTTTACAGAGTGTTTTTTTAAATGTATATATGCGATGTTTACTGCTTAACCCGTAAGGGAGTGGCGTGATTAGGTAGGTAGGTATGTATGTATGTATGTATGTATGTATGTATGTATGTATGTATGTATGTATGTATGTATGTATGTATGTATGTATGTATGAGCTTTATCAAGATTTGTTGTTGACTTATTTGATTATATATATATATATATACTGTGTTACAAAATATATAATACTTAGGACAATATACATATATTTATACAAGGACACTATATCCATATATATATATATATATATATATCGTCGGCTTAAAGGTAAAACTCATTAAGTGCATTTCTGCTTGAAGTGAGTTTATATGTGCGTATATATTAAAATTTCAAGATCTATAAGAAAAGAAATTCATTAAATGTGTAAACTTGTATCTCTATTTTTTTTAAATAAGAAATCATCAAATTAAACACATTGCAAGCTTCTTTGCCAGGTAAAAGTCATCATTCACTTAGCTAATCTCCAAACATTGAAAATGCTACTTAGTGAGTTTTACCTCTCAACCGACTATGTGTATATATATTCAAATAATTATGTATGTGTAGGCCTACTGCTCAGACAGTGGTGTGAAACCTAACACTTCTATATGACCTTGTACACATTTGTATCGACATTTCTATACAAACACACGCAAAGAAAAAAAAGAGGTTCTATCAGTGCGTGTTCCCCAAAGTAACAGGTTTTCCAGGCGTCTTTCTTATCTCGGCACCGTTCTCTCTAGCGTCGCAACGTCTCCCTCTAAGCCCCTAGCGAGACACGATCCCGGGCCATAAAAACATCTGACAGTCTAAATTTTCAGGCACGTCACGAAGTGCCTACGACGACCTTCCCCTAACACTGCCAACACACACACACACACATACTTTACTTTCTTTTCTTCTGGGCGCACTTTCCCTTACTTTGGACGAAACGCCAAGCCTTCTCGGAAAGAAATGGAAACGATCAATTACTAAATAAATCTCAACATTGCTTCCTTCTCTGATTTTCACCCCCATTCCTCTTGCCTACCCCCTCGGCTGGTTTAGTCCTTTATGTCACGTATCTGTTTTGGTACTAGTAATGGGGTCAAGTCACGACACATTATTAACCCATCCATCTGTAATATAAACTACTGTACGACGATCTTATGTTACGACTGCCATATCTATAGCCCAATTATCTTGAGAAGTTTACCTGGTGGTCTAGGGGGTAAAGTGTCAAGACTTTTGTGTTGGGGGTCCATGGTTCAAACTTTGTGTCGTGGCACAGATCTATATGATTATCAAACCCTTCCTTCACCTCTGACAAGACATGTATCAATCACAACTTGTAAATGTGTGGAATGCCCAGGCCTCCACCGTGGTTTGGATCCCACGTTAAACTGTAGGTCCTCCATATCATCTCACAATCACCCTAACATTACACATTAGCGTAAGTACGTATAACCCGAACGGGTAGTAAGACGTGGTGCTAATAATAATAATAATACATACATAGTCAAATATTCGGAAAATGGGAAGGGGTGGTGTAGAACTAGTAAAAATTAAATATATTTTGTTGGTTAATAAACTCAAAGTCAAGCGATAATAATTGCAAGAAATAGTGATACATTTTTTTTCATCGTGTTTTACTGCCTTTTCAGATTATACGTAGAAATGATAATTATTCTAATGTAGTAGGGATCATGAAAGAAGATTTTTAGAGGTAGTATAACCGCATTTGCCTGGAAAGAGAGTTGGAAACCATTTAGGAAGACATAATACTTAGTCTAATTGGCCATTATTTGAAGTTCGTTAGGTGTTGAGAACACGATGTGTTGATGTTGAGACACAATGTGTAACGAACTAGCTAGTGCTAACACATCGTGTTCTCAACACCTAACGAACTCCATGAATATGGTGCGCTGATTTAGCACCGAAACATGTCGGAAAATTAGAGTTCCTGTAACCATCATCAACACAAGAACACTGTTAAAAAGGAGTAAGGGACGTCAATTCTTCCATAAAAGACTTAGATACATGTTTATATAATTCTTTATAATCTCTTAAAATTAAATAAGGTTTCTAATCAATGTAGCCCACATTATATTAATTTATCTTATCTCCTCCACTTTTATTTTTAACTGGTGTAATCGATTTAACCGATTTAACTTATTGTCAATGTTTATGTAATCCTTCGTCTTATTTCAAATAATTGTTATTTCTCAGTATATCATATCACCCTATTTAACTTTTTTAACTACTCTATCTCACTGTATGTTAATGAATTGAATTTTAACTTTCACTTTATTATTCTGTTACTTTTTTCCACGTATATCAATTAATTTTGTCTGACCATCTGGTAACTACGTTTTTTCAATCACGTTATATTTCATATAATTATTTTAATTATGCTCTTATTCTACTTTATATTTAACTCCTTTTTTAAACTGTATTAATTGTTTATACTTAGCTTATTATTTTTAATTAAGCCATTCTATTTGTTATGACCATATTACACTTATTGTTTTGTTTAGATTCTTGACTTGCAGGTTTATTTATAAATATTGTCAACCATATATTTGTAATTCATTTTACTAGCCACCCCTTTGACTCATATTATTTTATATGTTTTTATTTAACCTAAGATTCTTATTAAAATAAAATGATTTTAACGCATTAATTTCACTTTCCATTAATTTAACTTTTTAGCTTTTTCTTTCTCATTAATCCTTTTATCAATAACTATCTAAGTCTTTAGTTTTAATCTATCAACACTCCTTACGTAAGATTATTTTAGAATGTTTTCTAAAATGTTGTAATGTATTTTAGTAAAATTATGTGTCCTTATTGTGTCAAATAAAAATGTTAAATTTGATTTTGTAAATTTATTTCACCTCTCCCCTCACAAAGAAAATTTAATTTGGCTTAATATATTTTTTATCACCGCTTCTTAGTTACCGCTTCGGTTATTCGCTGATGTACTAATTACTCTAATGGTCTTAAGAGATTGGAAAGGTGATATTAAGAGGAAGTGTACCCGCATTTGAGTGGAGTGATAATGAAAAACCAGTTTAGAAAACCTCCCTCAGTACACCCAACCAAAATTCAATCCTCGATCTCCCCGTAATCGGTGGTCTAGCCTATTGCGAGAGTAGCGCGTTAGTCCATGTGGCCACCGAAGCGGGTTTTACTGAAATAAATGGCATATTTAATCATCATTCGGTGTTTTCATGTTTTGATGGCTACCATACCTCAGAGAAAATAAGCACACTAGTGGTTTTTAACCTGGTATAGACAGCATCTTTAATACGGGTAGGTTACAATTGTTTTTGTATGTGTGGTATTTTTATTAATATTTATATTTGCTTTAAATTATCCTAATTTGGACTTAATAATATTATAATTAGACACTATTTTTCATATTATTATTATTAGCACCGCATCTTACTACCCGTTCGGGTTTTACGCACTTACGCTAATGTGTAATGTTAGGGTGATTGCGAGATGAAATGGAGGACCTACAGTTTAACGTGGAATCCGAACCAACGGTGGAGGCCTGGCATTCCCCACATTCACAATATGTATTGTCAGAGGTGAAGGAAGGGTTCGGTAATCAGATAAATCTGTGCCAATACAGAGGATTGAACCCCGGACCCCAAGCAGAGAAGTCCGACACCTTACCCCTCGACCACCAGGTCACCCTATTTTTAATATACCTAGATATTTCGTTAATTATCGTTAGTAATATGTATTAATTTTTTATTGTTATATCCAATTTTTTGTGTACCAAATCTGAAAATTAAATTTTACCTAAGTGACGTATGAAATTTATAGAAGTTTTTTTACTGTGCTAAAATATGTGAATTGACTTTTGTATTCTGACATGTAAAAATAGCAAGCAAGCTGTGCTTGAAGAAACCTTTTGGCCAAAACAACAAACTTCCTTCCTAAGTTAAGTAATTAGTTTGAAGGAAAACACTAGTACGGCCAGGAAAAAAAGGGTTTTAATTAATTAATTTTAAAAAATAAACTCTTGGGGTACTTGGAGATAAGTGTTTACCGAATAAGGGGGCACGCAAGCGTAAAATGGTTTTAAAACACTGGTGTAAACGTTAAGTTATGGATGTAAGGAACTAGAGGAAAGGCTTTTTTTTTTTAGTTTTTATGGAAACACATTTATTTGGTCAAAATAAATTAAATATTTCTTTAGTAAAAAACATAAAATTTAAATTTCTTCGCGTAGTTATTATCAACAGTTGTTGAATATCTGTCATAATAATAATGTCATTAAATGAGAAACTTTTTAAATAAGATAAAAATGTATCATTAAATTCTCAGACACCTTTAAATATATTCAACAACTGTTGATATCACCACGTAAAGAAAATTAAACTCTTTGTTTCTACTGGAGAAATATTTTATTTATTTGTACCAAAGAAATGTTTTGCTATAAAAAAAACTGTAAGAAAAACTGTAAAAAAAATTTGACGGTTCTTGCCTCCCCTCAATTCCCATTTTAAGTCAATACCATATTGTAGATTATTTCAATAACAAAAACTAGAAACGACACAGAGAATCTAACCGAGTACTTTTCAACTCAGTGATGTGTTGTCAAATATTTACAAAAGGCTAATAGGGATTGGGGGGTTTGTTAGTAGGCGTAGGGGTAGTGCTGATGTAAATTTTCCACCAATGACAGAAATGTTAACCTTGGCTCCTTCTCAGCCTTTCCCCCCTCCCCCCATCCGCCTTTATCATCCTTTTCATTTAACTCTCCAACCACCCCTTCCTTCTCCCTCTGATACTTATCAGTCCCCCCTCCCCTCCCCAAGACTCTTTACAAGACAACGTAACACAGAATCAAACTCGTCGAGAAAACACGTCACGTATGGTGGTGAGCAGAACTGTCCTCGTCCCCCCCGGCCTGCATGGTGGACCAGTATTGTAGATGAGTTTGGAGCTTTTCAAGGAAAACACATAGTGATAGTAGCCCAATTAGATGGTCTAATAGTCTAAGTCGCAACTCTCACAATAGACTAATCGGACTTGGAATTCCGGCCAAGTGTACTAGGGGTAGTTTTTCATCAAAGATTGTCCACTCTCCTTCTAAGCAAATTCTGCTACAGCTCCTCTAAATTCAGCCTTTTTCCCCTAACATAAGATCGTAAAGACAAACGTAAAACCCAAACGGGTAGTGGGCTACAATGTCGATGAAAAAAGTTAGTGATAGTACCTAAAGCAACTTCTTTTTTTATGGCGTCTCTCATTTACTTTCTCATGCAGAGAAAGTATTGCAAATGGAAATAAAGTTATATTTTTTATGTGCCCTCGGTCTATAAAATTGAGTATTGCAATTGTGTTTGTCCCCATATATGTCTGTATCCGGAGCTACAGCCGAAATGGTTGGGTGAATTTTGTTCATATTTGGAAATGTTATATGCTCATTCCTCGAGAACAAATAATGATATCGATCTTAGACTTAAAATTAAGAGTCGTTTAATGATAACATATTTATGAATATTTAAAAAAACAAAATTCAAAGAAGTTTCTAAATATTATCTTTAAAATGTATGTCTGGAGAGTGTTTTTTATTATATATTACAGTATAATTATTTTTTTAGAAAACATTTGTATTTAAAGTTGACGTAATGATTTATTTTTTTCAAAATTGGCTCTAATGCTTTTGTTAGATATGGATGTATGTGGAGTGTTTTACATGATAATTACTTGTTTTTCAGAGAGCAACTGATTTAAAGGTAGTTAACTGATTTGTTTTAAATTTGAAAGGGTTTTAAATTGGCTCTGATTGTTTTGTTCAGAGGGTTGTTGAGAGGATTTTATTTGACTTTTTTTTGTTTTTGTTGTTTAGCGACGATAATTAATTATGACAAAATTTTGAAAAGTTCCTAATTTTTTTTAATGGTTATAGCAATTTTGTTTAGAACGACGAGTGGATGATTTACAAAACAATGATTTTGTGGGTTTTTTCCCTAGGATAAATGATTAAAGTTTAGTTTAATGGTAGACGACATCACTCTCGCAATAGAATGGACTGCCAATTACTATGGGGAGAACGTGGTTTGAATCCCGGTCAGGTCCACTAAGGGTGGTCTTTATTACCTTCACATGAGAAATGGACTGCACCTATCTCATTATTCCAACACACACTATTTATAAAATATTTTAACAACCATCGTCAGGTGACCTGGCGGTCTAGGGGTAAGGTGTCAAGACTTCTGTGCTGGCGGCCGGGGTTCAACCCTCGGTCCGGGCACAGATTTATCTGATTACCAAACCCTTCCTTCACCTCTGACAAAACATGTGGGGAATGCCAGGCCTCCACCGTGGTTCGGATTCCACGTTAAACTGTAGGTCCTCCATTTCATCTCACAATCACACCATTACACATTAGCGTAAGTGCGTATAACCCGAACGGGTAGTAAGACGTGGTGCTAATAATAATAATAATAGTAATAATAACAATTGTCAGACCCCTCAGCTCAATCAGTTACGTGTCTGCCTACTGAGCTAATGGTCTAAAGTTGTATTTCCTACATAGCAAAAAAAAGTATAATATTGTGTAAATATGGATTTCCCCTTTCACATAAATGAATTTATAACCAGTCTCTGGGTGTTTTGTCTGTTCTAGATTTGAGTTTGTTTTTGTAGATCCTCTACTGAAATAATCAGTCAGCTTAGAAAGTGCACGTTAAATACCTCAAATAGAAAAACAATGTTAAGCTGTATTTATATTTACATAGAGTGATGGCCATTATATCATTGACGAAATAATCCTAAAATACAATAGATTTATCAAGGCAATACATGTGTCTCGCAAAAATAAAATAAATGTTTCATATTCACATGGCACATAGTGTTTTGGTTCACAAGAATTAATATATGGAAATATATCTGATAATCCATGGCTTTGAACATTTCAATTATTGACTGAATAAACGTACTTGTCCATATTGTTCGATACAACACTATTCCAGTACTTTTACTGAAAGGGTTGTTTAAATACTGATATAAAATGTTTTACAAAAGATAAACAAAAAATTAATAAAAAATAGTAAACCACTACCAAATAAATTTATGTTTAAAAACTTTTTTTAATTGTATTTAAAGTATCCAACACAAATTTATATTTATTTAATAATCAACATTAGATTAACTATCATTTTTTAAAGAATTAAATTGGTTCTTGCTTCCCTTGTTAGAATTTGATTTATTTGTACTTTCTATATTGAAGTTTTGATAAATTTAATATATCTCTGGTTATCTATTAGGCAGATTGAGTAAAATAATATTCAATAATCAAAAATTAAATTAAAGACTTGTATTTTAATAGCTCAGTGTTTCTCAAATTTGCCCCCAGGAAGTCTCACGTAATAAAAACTAATCAAATAATGCTTATCACATATAATACAAAAATATTAAAAGCAAAAAATTATATATCCATACTATTCTCTATTTCTTTCCTCGGTAAATAAAAGTGACATAAAAAATTTAAGTCTATACCAACCTTAAGTCAACAAATCTGAACAAATATTATTTTGTTTGGAATTTTAAAAATGACCAAACACTTATTAGGCCTACTTACTTATTCAATGCAATTATGTGGGTTTTTTCAACATTTCATTCAAATTGTTTCTTGTATTTAAACTCATAAAATGGAATTGCCTTAAATATGTAAATCCTGCATACATAGAAACCCCATTACCCTTGCCCCCGGGGTCCCAGCGGGCCCACAGTGTGAATATCTCATTTTGGGGTTCTACATCACCAAAAATTTAAGAAATACTTTAATAGATCGTGTGTTAATTAGTCAAGTGTATAATCTAGCGCCGTGATATATAAAGTAATGCAGCTTACAGCACAGGCCTGTTAGACTTATAGTATCATGAAACGTCAAGGCGACAGTGATTTAGTAAACCATGTTAAAAATTAGTAGTGCCAATGAAACGGTGAGTATTATGTCAATTGTTGAATCATTATCAAAGAAAGGAAGGCTGGTGTGTGCGTGTGTGTGTGTGTGTGTGTGTGTGTGTGTGTGTGTGTGCGCGCGCGCGCGCGCGCGAGTCTGGTCAGCACTAGTGCTACTTGATTGTGTACGCCCTCCAAACCGTCTACGGTGAACAAGTATCCGGAACGAGTATTAGCCCATGGTGGAAAAAAAATATTTCAGTAGAATTACACTTCTTCATACTTATCTATACTTATAATAGATGACGATGATTAATTATTTTCAAAACTTTAATGAATTCCTATATTTTTAACATAAATACATCGATAAATGTAATACACACATCATTTTATATAATTACACGATTTTTTTTAGGAAACAATATTATTTCGATTAATGTTCTGTTTGAATTTTTCTCAAATTTGTCAAATATACATAATACGAATCTTCTCCTGCTCTTTTTTTGGCTAATAATACACAAACACACACACAAGAAACGTGGTTTCATTAAAAATAATATAAACACGTTCATAAATCTTCAAAAGGAAACCTTTCTTGTATGTGTGTATGTTTTACATGTTAATTACGTTTATTTCTACTCGAATAATATTCTTCCACTGTGTGATTTTTTTTTTATTTGACTTGGTCGTGTTTTGTTTTATTTTAGGGTTTAAATTGCACACAGTGTTGTACAAAAGGTACACTACTATCAAATATTGATCAGAAAAACTTCTGATTTAATCAAAAGTGTAGGAAACACATTACTAATATCTACAGTATTAATGAAATAAGCTTTTTAGAAGATCTTTCATCATTCACGTAACGTTCAAAAATTATATTAAGTCTTTAACCTATCAAATACTCCATTTTTATTTTTATATATTTTTACAGCAAGGTTCATATCTTCAACAACAAAAAACACGGTGAAGCAAGAGTGATAAATGAACTCTGGGAGATGTGGCCTGGCAGTTTAGGGGTAAGGTGTTGGACTTCCGTACTGGAAGTCCGGGGCTCAATCCTCGGTCCCGGCACAGATTTATCTGATTACCAAACCCCTTCCTCCACCTCTGACAAGACGTGTATTAATCACAACTTGTGAATGTGTGGAATGCCAAGCCTCCACCGTGGTTCGGATCCCACGTTAAAACTGTAGGTCCTTCATTTCATCTCACAATCACCCTACCATTACACATTAGCGTAAAGAGCGTATAACCCGAACGGGTAGTAAGACGTGGTGATAATAATAATAACTTTGGGAGAAATAAACAGTTAAATAAAACACGGTATTTATAACTCTTCGATAAATGTACGAGCTAAAAAGTTTTAATAGATAAAGCCACAGAAATTGTCTATGTATTTATTTACTCGCCAGTGTTTTATTTTTTAATAAAAGGCTGAAGTTAATAACTAACACAAATATATCATATTTAGTTTACAGAGAGTTGATTCTACTACATGTTAAAAAGTATAATTTAATATTTCCATGTAATATACAGAATCCGGTTTTTTTTCTATTCTAAATGCTAATGTTTTAAAAACAAACTTAAATTGATACACAGGTATAAGATTAGGTATTATAAAACAATGTTTCTGAAGTTGATTGATCTAAGGCGTCAACCTTGTAATAGACTGGGCTGCCAATGTCAGGAGACCAGGGTTTCAAATCTCAATCGCGTGTACTGAGTATGGTTTTTAATAAATTGTTTCCCACACTCCCTCCAGAAAAATGCTACTACAGTTTCTATAAATTTCACCTTACTCATGTCTAACAATCTAGCGTATTTAGTACATTTTTATCCAAGTCGAACGGCTAGTAAGAAGCGTGTGGAAGGAGAAATAATTAAAGTTTACTCAAATTAAGATTAATTTGTCTTCTTGCTATTTGTAGTATGCCAAAGTCCCCCAAGTTAGTAAACTAAATGGTAGTCACTGAAAATATATTAACGATATTCACACCTCACTAATGATTATTTTTGTGTTGGACTTGAAAGTGTTTTCCAACAAAGTATAAGTGCTTATCCCGCATTTGCATAGCTAGAACTCATGCCTGCAGAACTTCTTTTTGTGACGGGGTAAACAAACACCAGGCTATAAGCAAACTGTGTTTATGTCTCGATATAAACACAAGAAAATACTCGGTATAGTTGAATGCAAAAGTATTCTCCCTCGGGGGCTCACTCTAAACTAGGAACAACGTATGAATATTAAGACGGATAACCAGGGGGTGAACCCTTTTTTTAAAAGTCTTAAAAATACAGCTGTGAAATATCTAGAGAATTTACAAACAGTAGCTCAATCTGAAATCTCTAAAATTAACAACGTCTACAAAGTGACAGCTGTATGATACATAAAAAAAAGTTTTAGGTCCGAACCTATCAAGCTCATTCGAATGACAGTTCTTTGGTGCAAGGAGTTAATTTTTTGTTATTTAAATTAAATACTTACCTTGGCCTTTAATAATTTTAAGATTTACTAGAAGTAGTTGCTAGAAAAAATATAAATTATGTATGAAAGTAAGCAGTTTTGTGTGTAGTCACCGTGGATAAAGAACGCAGAATGGATGACTAATGAAAGAGTTATAAGAAGAGTAAATGATAATAGAACAGTTACGCAGGTTATTATACAATGAAAGGCCGACTGGCTGTATTATTTTATAAGAAGAAATGACTGGTTGAGGTAGGTTATAAAAGACAAAGTGTAAAGTAAAGATAGACCAGAAATACCAAGAATTCAACTTGTGTATGAACTATAACAAGAAAATGAAATGAGGTTTCAGGGCCTTAAAAACGGAAGCTTCTGATAGAACATACTGGACTATTTGATTCAGACAAGGCAACAGACTTGTCAAAAGATAGAACACCTAATAATATAAAAGCCATGTTTTATAACTCATGCTTAGTACCTATGTATTTACATTATAGGAGCAGAGATGATTAAAGTTGAATTTAAAAACATTGTAGTACAACCGGCCGGGATTTGTTAGTGATAACCTCGTCTCCAGCAAACCAGACTATACGATACTGACACCTTTACCTTCATGCCCACTGAGATGGATTAAAAGGCGAATGACATACACCCAGTGGCATTAGTACCAACGTGAACTAAGGCCTTAGTTTAGTCTGGCGTCTTTTTTCTGGTTACGGAGATGTTGATCGAGGTTCGAACCTCAGCTGGGTGTACTAAATCTAAATCGTTTCCCATTTTGAATTCACATGAACGGTAGGTATATTTACTCCAAATTCCACCTTCCTCACCTTTATATCTTAGTTTAAATCTATGGATGGCTAAGGTAAATCCATTAACCAAGTAACGCTCTTGACAAAGAGAGGGAGTATCTTTAATGTATGCATGTGTTACATACGGAGAGTGTGGGTATTTCACTGTGCTGCATAACATAATATATTATACTTAAATGCAAATGCTAAAAAAAATATATAATCTTTCAGGTTTTCACCGCTAATAAACATAATTACAAACTTCTGAATATATACGGTGTGTTTGATGTTTTTTTATCTCCACGTCTTACTACCCGTTTGGGTTATGCACTTATATAATAACTACACAAGTAATTTTATGGTTTAGTGAAGCTATATTTTAAGGAAGTGTATCCACATTTTCATTGAGGGAGAGTGTAAAACACTTTGGGGAAAACCCCACGCTCGGTACACCCAACCAAGACTCAAACCTCGATCTCCGCAGTCATCGGCAGTCTAGTCCAACAAGAGAGTAGCGCGTCAGACCACGCGGCCACCGAAGTGGTTGTAAGATGAACGGTGTTGAAAATGCAGGTTAAGCACTTACTGTTTGTTGACACGACATTGGCTCGTGATGTGAAAATATACGTGACACAACTTGAAGGTAAGAGGAGGTTAAGGGGTCAAGATAAAGGTCAACTTGGTTTCTAAACGGAGGGAAGGAGGGGCCCAAAAAAAACGCGAGAAAAATAGTTAGTTGGCTTATAGGATCTTAGCTAAACGCTATTCACAAACAACTTTAAATTTAAAAAAGACCTTCAGTAAAACTGAATAATCGTCTTAACAGCAAGAAATTAAATACATAACTTCAATACAGATTACAATTAATGTGATCAATCAAAGTACGGCTTTTCCGCTGTGGCTTTCTACCGGCCTAAGTAAAGCCCGTTCTTAGCACGCAACAAACCTCCATAAAGAAACGAAACTAGCGTCCGTTACAGAACATTCGCAGAGTAAAACCACTTAGAACATTCAAGAGCCGCCGCTGCGTTAAGCCTACCTTAGGCGCGAAAGCTGATTAGTCGTTACAAAGTCCAGTAAACATACCTCAACAGTTTTACAAAAAAGATAAAATATGTAACAAAGCCGATTTAGTATTTCCTGTGTAACAAAAAAAAGGCAAAAAAGTTGTTTGCCGATATGGAAAATTCTTTACTTTTTATTTTAATATGTAGCCTAAGTATTACCGAATATGTTGAAAACCTTAAATAATAAACAAGAAAGAACGTTGTAATATATATATATATATATATAGTACAATAAATGGGTCAACACAATCACAACATTTTCTCATAACATAATTTGCAAAAATATGTTTTCAATAAATTACCCTCAGGTAAGTATTCCTCAGAGAAACAAACATAACATCTTGTTGATCACAATAAACATTCTTTATAAATAACAAAATTGTTCAAATGTTTTTAAAAGATTTTCGAAAATCATTAAATATTAAATACCCTCAAGCGATTCTCAATTTGAAAAAAATAAAATCATTCTTATTATTCACTAAATATTATTTCTATACACATTCATTTTAAACTAAATATTCAAGGACAATTTTTTTTAATTCCAACTTTCTATAATGTACTATGAGTAGAATACACTTTAACTAATTTATTTTAGAATAAAAAAATCACTTATTGATAATTGGTCACCTGGCGGTCTAGGGGTAAGGTGTCAGACTTCTATGCTGGAGGCCAGGGTTCAATCCTCGGTCCCGACACAGATTTTTCTGATTACCAAACCCTTACTTCACCTCTGACAAGACATCTTGTGAATGTGGGGAATTCCAGGCCTCCACCGTGGTTCGGATCCCACGTTAAACTGTAGGTCCTCCATTTCATCTCACAATCACCCTACCATTACACATTAGCGTAAGTGCGTATAACCCGAACGGATATTAAGATGCGGTGCTAATAATAATAATAATAATAATAGTAATATTGTTAATTATCATGTAAAATAGTCTTTGGAAACATATTTTTAACTAAATCGCTGGTGCCAGGTATAAAAACATTTAAAACATATTTATCAGTAAACTAAAATAATTCTAAGAAAAACCAATAATATATAAAATACGATATTGTGAATAACTAATGAGATAATCATTATGAACCAAATCTATAGTCATTTTTAGAATATTTATTTTTAATAAAATCTGGTCATAGTTAACTAGGTATTAAAATTATTATTTTTACAAAAACACGTATAGGTACAGTTTTATGTGTAATGTCAAACACTAGCACTTTTAGAATTTTAAAAATATTGCTTATCAGTATATTACCATAAACGAGTTTTTATCCAAAAAACCAAATACATAGTTTTATTTGAGGTGTCTAATA
Source organism: Timema californicum (assembly GCA_902141385.1). Lineage (NCBI taxonomy): Eukaryota > Metazoa > Arthropoda > Insecta > Phasmatodea > Timematidae > Timema > Timema californicum. Next base: position 91,008 of record CABFOW010000633.1, read on the forward strand.
GGCCTAAATTACTATTTCAAACAAATTAATTTGAACTATTTTTAGAAACATGTGGAGTTAAAAAAATTCATTCATTAGTAAACTACCCTTAAATTAATGGTTACATCCTTTCCGTGGAGGTTCTTTCCGTGTCCCGATGAGATGACGGGATGATGATCATGAGTATGAGGGTGTGGAACCAGTGGAAACATTTAAACCTAGTTTAAGCCTAATTAACCAAACACTGGTGACCATTGGGGTAATTCACCTCTTGGGGAAAGTATCAAAGGTACCAGCTGGAAATCGAACTCGAGACCCCTAGACTCGCAGCCAGGTGCACCAAACACTACACCACGGGGAGGGCCAAAATGAAGAAACGCCTCAAGGTATAGTGATATAATATCTAAATATCAATTGTTATAACAAAAAATACATCAAATTTTGAAAATCTATAGCCAGGGATGGACAGACAGACAGACAAAATATGTAAAATTCACGTTTTTATTGTGTTTCGGGGGCACAACAAGCGTAAATATTGACCATAATCAGGAGGTTGAGGATTTTAACGATTATAATATTTTATATTTATATTATAAAGTAAAAAACAGGAAACAACCTGCTTGTTCGGTTGTTTTTTTGTGTTTTTTTCTTAGCACCATGTCTTACTACCCGATTGGGTTGTATGTACACGTACTAATTACGCTAATGGGCTAAGAATAATTGTGTGTGGGGGGCGGGGAGAGAGAGAGAGAGAGAGATAGAGAAAGATAGCGGGAAACCATTTTGAAAAAATCTCAATACATCTGACGAACCACGATATGCCCATCATCGGCAGTCTAGTTTATTTCGAGAGTAGCGTCTTAGGCTATGCGGTCACTAAAGTGGGTCATATAATTTATATTAATTTATTATTATCAGCCAATCGTTTTAAACAAACTTATGATCCTAGGGGAAAAGGAAAGATGGATGGTTTTAGATTAAGTGCAACTGCATTCATGTCAAGAGGTAATTGTAAAATCAAATATAAAAATCATATTTTGAAAACCGTCCCTGGAGTACCAAGTAAATATTTGAACCCCGACATCCTATCCACAACTCATTTTATATACAAACGACACATTATATCCGTGTTTATATAGTACTAATACTTGTGGTATTAGGATCTCGAAAGTTCATGGCTACATGTACAAAGTACGCCACCTATCCTTATATTGAGTTAGCTCAATACTGTTCAAATAATTACCTCCTATCCCTATCTTTCGCTAGTTCTATCCAGTCCACCTCCTCACTACACTATATCCCTATCTTGAGCTGGTTCTATCCAGTCCACCTCCTCACACATTAGCCCTATCTTAGGCTAGTTTTATCCTGTCCACCTCATTACACCCTAATCTGGATTTATCTAGTTCTATTCAGTCCATCTCATCACACCCTATCCCTATCTTGAGCTAGTTATATCCAGTACACCTCATTACACCCTATCCCTAGCTTTTGCTAGCTCTATCCAGTCCACCTCCTTACACCTTTTCCTTATCTTGATCTAGTTCTATCCAGTCCACCTCATTACACCCTATCTCTTCCAGGTCCATTCTAATGTTATTCTCCCATCTACGTTTAGGTCTTCCCAATGGTCTCTTTCCATTGGGTTTGCCAGTCAATACTTTGAACAAGGCTCTAGATTATTCCATTAGAACTGCATGGCCAGCCCACCGTAATCTATGAGACTTTATTAACCTAGCAATGTCTTGTGATGAGTACAGGGTATGTAAATGATCACGGTGTGGCCTCCTTCCTATTCCAATAACTTCATAATTTGTGTATCAAATATCTAACTTTTATAATTTAAACATTAATAATATTATATTATTAATGTTGACAGCAAAAAATGTTGCGTTCTCAAGGTTCATAATTAGCAGGATTCTGCTGTAAATTACTGTACGAGGATAAAATATTAAACAAGGTACTTTTTTCACTTAAAACGATTTTGTAATAAAAAAAAAGTTTAATAAACACAAAGTGGAAATAAACACAAAGTGGAATACAATAACTTCAGATCGAGATTGATGGAACAAATTTGCCGTCACAAGCCGACAAAAAATGAATAACATCAAAAGAGGTCCTTGGGCCCGAAATACATGTCCACATATCTTAAAATGTCAATAGGGGCCCGGCTTTCGATTCTAGTCCCTTCACAAGGTCCAAACAAAAGAACTACACAGCCCGCTTTCAACCTTCGTAAGTGACGCTTGTAAGGGGTTTGTTAGCTCAAAAACTAAGCTTGACAAAAAGAATTTTTTTAATATAAATAATTTATAAATAGAAGATCAATTTTGTTCTGGATTTTTCCCCGTTCCTTTTACAAAATGAAACCAAAGTGAAAGATAAATAAATATATTTATTCTCTAGTCAATTCACATAAATTAACTCCTTAAAAGCCTACGGTAAGAAAAATTTTAATTGAAATAGTAAATTAATTTTAAATTTATAAAAGCATTCATTTGAAAAACTAATTTGATATTTTACCATATTTTATATATATATATATATATATATATATATATATATAAATAGCACATATATATATGCTATTNCATATATATATGCTATTTTATATAAACATTTTAGACCTAACTCTTTCAAAAAAAAAATTATATCTTGGAGATTTAAATATTAAATTGAAATATTCCGATAAACAATCACATAATGAGAAAATAATTGTGAGTAATCAATTAATTTAATCATAAAATAAAAACTATTGGCTGAAATACACCTTTGGTTCTAGCGTTGTTTTATCATTACAGTGGCGTGGCGTAAAATGTTTCAAGGATTATCAGAGTTTTGAAAATCTACCTGTTAATTGTACCCATGACTTAACAGAACATTCAATGGTCCGATATCATCGGAAAAACCTTCACATGTGAGGTATGTAGAGCAGAGCCTAGGTATTATTGGTCAAATAGGGGCCTAGTGAGTTAAAATATATCTCATGTGCAGCTCTGTTTACACTGGCAACACTCAACGACACGACACTGACCTACACACACACACACACCTATGACCAGGTGGTATAAGTCACTAGACTCACCTTCCCCTAGGTCCCTACCAGCGTAAAGGTCAGCGTTATAATATCATCCAGATGTACTGGAAATGTTTTTCTTCACTTACTTCAATCTAATGGGAGTGCATCATCACTCAAGAGACCCTCCTTATCACTTCCTTTTGGATTAATATGTTGGTAACCCTTGTTTCGAAACACTACTAAAAATAAATTGGCACCCTCTTCGGTCGAATGGTCTAAGGCGTCTCAATAGACTGGACAGTCGATGACGAGAATATTGGGGTTTGAATCCCTACCGAGTCTATTTAGGATGTTTTTTCCTATATAGTTCTCCACTTTACTTCCAGGTAATTACTGGTAGATTACCTCTAAAATGCTCCCTTCCTCATCCCTACCTCATTAGAGTAATTATAATATGTGCGTATAACCTGAACAGGAAGTAAAGATGAGGTGATGATTTTTAAATTTTAAAACCCTCCTTGGTGGTGAAGTTGGTTAACGCGCTTGTCGTGTTGAGCTCGACTGCTGAGGATGGGGATATCGAGGTTCGAATCTCAGTTGGGTCAACTGGGGGTGGTTTTCCCTAAATGGTTTTCCACTCTCCCTCCACGCAAATGCTGGTTCACTTCCTCTAATTCAACCTTCCCAATTCCTAATCCATTAGAGTAATTAGTACTTAAAGCGTATAACCCGAACGGGTAGTAAGACGTGGTGCTAAATATTATTATATTATGATAAATTTTAAAAATATCGAGTGGGTTTTATTTTACTAAAACAAAGTGTGCCGTGCGTTATTTATGTTGTCGACGTGGAAAGCGATGTTTTCCGTGTTCCCGAGCTCAGGTGAGGACTAGTATCGAGTGTCGAGAGGAGAGGGGGGCGGGGGAGAA
>CABFOW010000633.1:98650-112961 GCA_902141385.1 Timema californicum
TATGTGTATGTATATGTGTATGTATATGTGTATGTATATGTGTATGTATATGTGTATGTATGTGTGTATGTATGTGTGTATGTATATGTATATGTGCATGTATATGTGTATGTATATGTGTATGTGTGTGTGTGTATATATGTGTGTGTGTAACATAACCTAGTTTACCAATCAAGGAAGTTTTGGTTTCACTCAAATATTATTTGAAAGTACTTGATACATTTTTGCAAGTTTAGATTAATAAAATATCGACTTTTATTGACGATGTAGTTTTATCACAGGATCGAGTGAAAGTTAACGCGAGATAAACCGGTTGCCGACCTCTAGCCTAAAAGGCACTACCCTCGCAATAGACTGGACCGTAGTTAACTGGGAGATCAGTGCACTAATCTCGGTTAGATGAACTCGTGTCGTTTTCGAAGGGATTTTCACTCTACCTTCCACGCAAATACGGGTGCACTTTCTCGAAAATAAACATTCCTTAACAGATTAGTGTAATTATCAATGCGTCCAAACCGAACGGGAAGTAAGAAGTTATGTTTTAAAAAATCGTAATAGGAAAACGATATGTACCAACATTGAATCTTCCATAGCACGCATCCAAATACCACCACAAATGATGGTGGTCGGTTGCATGTGTGGTCGCTAATTGTCGGCTTCGGACGTCTGACAGACTGTCGGTCGTGTGCGGTTACCCGTATGTAGCTCTTTTCCAGAATGGGGTGTAGTAATCCACCGATATAAGAGATATTCATGGACTGTTTGCTAGACTGACAGACTTAGATTATAACTTTCATAGTCATTATTATTATTATTATTATTATTAGCACCGCGTCTTACTACCCGTTCGGGTTATACGCACTTACGCTAATGTGTAATGGTAGGGTGATTGTGAGATGAAATGGAGGACCTACAGTTTAACGTGGGATCCGAACCACGGTGGAGGCCTGGCATTCCCCACATTCACAATATGTCTTGTCAGAGGTGAAGGAAGGGTTTGGTAATCAGATAAATTTATGCTGGGACCGAGGATTGAACCCCGGCCACCAGCATAGAAGTCTGACACCTTACCCCTAGACCGCCAGGTCACCAAAAATTTAATTGATCATTTTAAATGTAACAACCTTTATAAATGGTTTGAAAGACATATTTGTCATTATTTTTATCGCTAATTTTATCCAAAACTTCTGTATAAATAAACTCATTTTTTGTCCTTAAACATTATTAATAGTTTCATCTTATGAAAAGGGTTAACGAATAGAATAAAAATCTAAGGCTAAAAGTAATTTATGAAATACAATGAGAACATTTTTAATGAAGAAGACGGATATTCAAGAACTGTTTATGTTACCATATGAAGAAGTTTAAACTATATGTTTCTATTGGAGAAATCTTTTATATATTTTGGCCTAAATGTTTTGATATAAAAACTGCAAAAAGAAACTGCTCTTAACTCGTTTTTCATACATTCCCACATCTTTTGTTTAGTGTTAGGTATAGATAATTTAGGCAGAGTTTGTTTGTAGATCATAAACAAATCCTTATGTTTATAAATTTCGCGTTTATAAGGAATTTAAAAAAAATAGATACATTATTAGTTCTATGAAACAATGTATACGTACTCTGACAAATTGTATTAATTTACATGGCGTTTTGATATCCACTGATAATCATCTGTCATGAATAAGGGATTGGGGGGGTTGCGTTGATGTAGGACTGAAAGAGGTCATCCTATACCCTACTTTACAACGCATTAATTTTCAATTACGTTATCCTAGTAATGACGAAACCCATCAGTTACAACGAGTAAAATATGTTATTATCAATTTGAGGGGTTTGAGGGGCTGTATTAGGCAAAAGAGGGTGGTACGTCACAAAATATGTGAAACATTTATTAAGAGGAAAGGTCAAAAGCGTGTTACTCTTTGAATTGATATTTTGATAAGTGAATTAAAAAAATATTGCATCTATAAAAAATAAAAATCACCAAAGTTTACAAAATAGTATAGACCTAAATGTTGCGAGAAGAAAATCACAGTACCAAACTATTTGTATCAGTAAAAATATATGTATTCAGAAGTAAAATTTGTAACCAAAATTGATAAAATGTTACCATTTCATAAGTGTTCATTTTTTTAGGTAAAGATAATATATATCTACCAAATGAGAGCTGCATATCAAATGAGTTTATTTACAATACTTACAGTAGATCTAGTAAATATTCTAGCCATCAACTTGGTTTCTTCCTATTACGATTGGAATTTATCAGAATAAATATATTTATAAACTACAAACCGATTTTATTTTAACTAAGAGAGATAGAGTATGGGTTGGAGAGGGGTAAAAAGAGGGGGTAAATTTCCTCTGTCACCACTTAAAGTTTATTGTAAACTGCAAACTAACTTAACCTAGTACATTACTCTTAATACTATATTCCAGAATTTGCAAACTCGTAGCTCACGGGCCGTACTGAAATACTTTTATATTATCATCCAGCCAGAAATCATAATACTCACATAAACAATAATAGTTGTGCTATATTTTATAATTCATCACTTTCAACATTTGATTTTTATTTAAATAATTAATTAAATGCAGTTTAAAGTATTTTACTATCCCACAAAATAATCTGGAAAAAAATGAGTTTTAAAATATTTTAAATATACATGAATAATTTTACATACATAGCATCAAGAAGCTAGTCTATAATTACATCGGTGAGCATGCGGACTAAATTTCTACTGCCGGTCTAAACCAGGGTTGTCCCAGATGTACAGTCGGGGTTGTATTACTGGATGATTTCTCACGTTCTCTTCACTCAAATTCAGATAAATATCATTTAAATTATATCTACCTCATACCTTACCAACTAGAGTGATTAAAAATGTGTATAGTCCTGGATGGGTAGTAAGACGTGCATATACCACCATTTTATTTTTAAACTTATAAAATGGGGGTTCATGTAAATCTATCTTACATAACTTAAATTTAATATAGGCCTAGATTATATATGAATAATTATTATAACCATTCAAATTATTTAATATAGAAGTTTAATTTAAATATAACACTCATAATTTATATTAAGTATTAATTAACCCTATTTATAAACTATTTATATTAAAATCAATGTGTTTACACGTTAAAACTTAATTAAAATAATTAATGTATGTATGATGGGATTTATTATTTATTTAAATAGAGAAAATATTTAAGTTAATATTATTGTATAGACTATGTCGCGCAACATGCCCCGAATTTGTTAATTTGTCCTTTTGACTAATTAACCCGATTTTGAGAACACTGCATTATACACCTAGCAATTGCACCTAGATATTGACTAATTGTATGGTCACAAATAACAAATAAATGGTACGGTAGAGCGGGAAGACTTTATCTCTTTATTTATATTAAAATAGGTATATTTACTAAAGGCTCATAAGTTTTGAGAACGATATAATATACATAGTTGCAGAAACACTCAATCAAGGAGCATACGTGAAATAATATACATTATTACAGATACAATGAGAAAAAAATTGAACATTTTGGTCCACCAAAAAGTATGACAAACCATTTCAATTTTCAAAGAACTCCGTAAAATTATATATATAATTATATATATAATTTTCTTATAGCTCAGAAACTTTCTGTTTTATAAAATTAGTTACAAAAAAAATTAATAGCATTACAACTTAAAAATGATAATTTATTTCGTTTCTCAAAGAGTTGCGGAGATTTGATCAAATTTAGAAATTTCTGCTTATGTAAGGTACTCACTAAGTCATTTTCGTGGGAAAATTAGGGCTGCTATTTCGTTTGTAATGTCAAACATATCAACTGCAATCCTCTTCCTGGTCCCCTTTTCTCTTCCACCTTACCTTAAAAGGACACGCCTCAATATGACCTTTATTCTCAAAGTGGGATTTATCCAGTTGGTCCATCTTCATCGAATAACCGGCAGAAATTGTCCTCTTTTCATTTACTCTTCTTTGAAATTCAACCGATCTTCCTATTTTATCCATTACCTTTCCTTCCAGTGCCAAATTTAAAAAAAAACTGAAAAGTTAACGTAGGAGTGCAGAGGACGCGAGAAAATGTTTGTGTTTTTTTTTTTTCAGGTTTTATAGCAAAGCATTTTTTAATTTTTTTGCCAAAATAATATATATATATATATATTGCTCCGGTAGAAACATAGATTGTAATTTTCCTCGCATGGTAATATCAACATTTGTTGAATAATTGTCATAAGAATGGTGGTATTAGATGAGAAACTTTTTAAATGAAGAGTAAAAGTTATCATTTAATTATTGGACACCCTTAACTGATATTCAACAACTGTTGATATCAACATGTGAAGAAAGTTAAGCTCAAAGTTTTCACTAAATAATTATTTTACTTATTTTAGCTAAAAAAAAGTTTTGCTATAAAAACTGCAAAAAAAATACTGCATTTTTTTACGTCTCCTTCACTCCCACGTTAAATCTATGCATTTCATCAATTTTATATTTTGTAAAAGAGCTATTGGATGGCGATGCGACTATAGTTTAAAAATTAACAATGTCCCAGGCTTCATCGAAATATGAAACAGACCAAACGTCGGTAATAGCACCCAGTTAGCAAAATTATTGACAATGAACAACCCATGCGGCCTGGAAATGAATACAAACACTTCACAACGACGTGCACAGTATTAAATTTCATCAACCGAACCAAGAGAATGAAACAACCAAACCTTACACAATTGATGGGACTGCAATTATTAGGGAAGTATAATCCGATGAGAAATGGTGACGCATTTGTGTGATTTCACTTGTTCGTTTAGGTCGTGGATACACGGATGATGGGGTTCAGTGAATCGGAGGGCAAAGAGCATTGACATGTTTAGTACGATGTTGGCAGGATGCAAAATGTATTCCAATAACGTACGCTCTATTGCAAAACACTTTCCAATTGAATCGTTCGCGTTGCCTCGCTTCGATTCCTCTGTATTTCTAAACAATTGAAAACGGTCGCTACCTACTTTGTCATTCTTTCGATTTCAAATACTAACGATTTTACATGGATGGAGGAATATATATGGCGTAATTGATTGATAAAGTAAGGGATAGAGGGGTAGGGGGAAGAGAAGATAGATGGATGGTCGATTGTACAGGTTGATGGATATGGATGGATGGATGGATGGATGGATGGATGGATGGATGGATGGATAAATATGTAGGGTTAGATGCATGACTGGATAGATGGATTAAGATTTAGCTATGGATGGATATTTGGATACGGATGGATTAAAGAATAGATTAATAATCGGTTATGGGTGGATGTATAGATATATGGCTTTGCATGGATGTATGGATATGGATAGATGGGTTTGGATGGATAAAGATTAATGAATTTGGATTGATATTAATGAATGTTTTGGTTGATTATGGGTGGATATTGCTCAATATATAAATGGGTGGATGTCTGAATAATTAGATATGAATATATGGATAGTTTATATATTAATGAATTAATGGATAGTTGGATGGAAATGTATGACTAGATAGCTGGATAATATGAATGGTAGAATGTATCTTTAGTATAGTTATTGATGGATGTATTTGAATGTATAGGGATGAATGTATTTTGATGAATTTGAACGGACGTTTCGAATTGATGGATATGACTGTATACATGAATGGGTCGATGTCTGAATAATTAGATACGGATAGATGGATGGATAAATATAAATGAATGAGTAGATAGATGGCTACGAATGAACTAATGGATAGATGTATGGAAATGTAGCGCTAGATAGATGGATTAATAGATGTATGAGTGGATAGATGGGTTAGATCTTGTTTAAAATCAAAAACCATGTGTAAAGATTTAGAGCCGTACTTGTCCAGGTCAAGTGACTCAGGATAGCCTCTCTGTTTCGGTTGAGGGGGGGGGATAAATTGATGCGGAGGGTAAGAGATGAAGCAGACACAAAGAAAGGTCAAATGGAAAGTACTTGGACCACAGAGTCCAGTAGGTAAATGAAGAGGGATCAAGTATGAAAGACCAAAGTACAAAGCACTCGCCCTGTCTGAAGTACTCTTTTCCAGGGTATTATGGGAGTGGAGTGGTAAGTCTATATCCAGAAATATTAGCAATATTAGCCCCTTAAGAAACCTTTCAATAGTAATTTTTTTTTTAATAAATTGATGTTTTTTTATCAATTAAACATCATTAATTATTATCTTTAAATTAAATCTTGTTAAGACCGTCTTTATGGTCTAGAGGTCAGATTTCCTGGCTACAGATGCAAATATCCCTGGTTCGATCCCCGGTGCTTCGAGATTTTCTGTAAATCAGTGGGCCTGAAACGGTGTCAACTCGGCCTCATGAGGATAACTGAGATTAATGGCCAAAGGGTTAATTGTGCAGGCCAGATGACACCCTTAATCTGCAGAGATTTACACTATCTTCGCTAACAGACGGTGGTCAATCTGTTGTTATAGATCGGTTCTGGACTTACTGCAATGTAGTTTGTTTTTTTGCACCGCATTTTACTACACGTTTGGGTACTAATTGGGTACTAATGTACTAATTACGCTAATTGTCTCAGGGATTAGAAAGGTCATATATATATATATATATATATATGAAGTGTACCTGGATTTGCGTGAAGGGAGTAGGTAAAACTAATTTGTGAGAAAAACCTCAGAACACTCGGCCGAGATACGAACCTTGGCTCCCCGTCATCGGCAATCTAGTAAATTGTGAGATTTGCGCGTTATACCACGCAGCCACCTAAGTGCGTGCCATATAATTAAATCTCCTAAGCCGAAGAAGTGCCCAAAATTGTAAAACCTCGAAAAGATTTAAAGACGAAGCCACAGTAGAAAATTATTATTTGTTTCGGCAGCAATTTATCGAGTTCTACCAACAAACCAAACCAAATCTAATTTTCTTTTTTGCCTTTTCTTATTAATAAAAGCATTTGATTAGAATATTATAATAAGTTTACAGGTTTTCAACATACAAGCCGCACTTTATATATAATTTACGTTATTTGGTGAATGTATGTACGCTAAAAAGACATGACTGCTGATATGATTTTTTTTAAGGTGCGATCAAATAGAGGTCATGATCTGTAGATTTGCATAAAAAAACTATATTATAAAACCTGTGATATAAACACACAAAACAAAGTTGCCTGTATGACTTTTCCCTTAAGTGGGCCTTATACTCTTTCTGTTTTAAATCTTGTGTTGGAGGTAATTGAACGCTCCTACAATTATTTTAAGGATAAGAAGGCGTGCCTCTAAATATGTTACAACCAACACTTGTCAAATGTATCAGTAAATTGAGGGGGGGGGCAAAGTATATACACTAATATTATAAAGAGGAAAGATTTGATTTTTGGTTGTTGTTTTTTGTTTGTAATGGATAAACTCAAAAACTACTGGACCGATTTTAAAAATTCTTTCACCAATATAAAGCTACATTATACAGCGAGTAGCATAGGCTATATTTTATTTTGAGAATTTAATTTACTCCTCATAAAAATGTCAATAGTTTTACACAAGGTATAAAAAATTGCCTAAAAATATGCTTTCTCCACGTGCGCTTCAAATCTATTGGTATTACATTTAAAAAAATACTAAACATATTGAACGTTCTCACTAATGTAAATAAAAAAGTCCGCGATATATTAGACTACATATTTATTAAAGAATCAAATATTCAAACCTATTATTTATTCTTTTAGTGAGGATTACTCAATGTATATATCATCTTCTGTAAATTGAAAAATGACACCTGGACACGGGAATCGAACCCGGGACCTTTGTTTTAATACGCCAATGCACTAATCACTGACCTATCCAGGAATAATCGTACAAGTGGCAGCAATAAGCCAACTACCGAGTCGAAGGTGGCTGCGTTATCTGATAGCTCGTGATCTTAATAAAATCACACAATTTATAGCCGACGATTTCCACACGTCCATCATAGACTCTGCCTTAAAATATGTGTGAAGAATGACCCTGGGCACGGGACGATTCCTGGATAGCTCAGTGGTTAGAGCATTGGCGTACTAATCCAAAGGTCTCGGGTTCAATTCCCGTGTCCAGGTGTCATTTTTAAATTTTCAGAATCCATATTTATTATTCTAAAACCTTACCACATTGTTTTTCTTTCTATGCAGGTAATAAAAAAATACCTAACCTTTAACAACAGAGATCAGGGGGAAGGTACGGGGGTCATAAGAGGATACACAGCCCAGAATTTGTCATGATAAACCCGTGCAAGACCGCAGGTACAAGAAGTGCCATCGTCGCCATGAAAACACTCAGGTCGACAGTAAACGGATGAGGAAGAGGAAGGTGAGAGGCTGTCTCGGGGGTGAAGGGGGTGAAGAAAGAGGGGAGATAAAAGGACGAATAGGTGAACCACTCTGACCTCGTGCCCGGAGAGCCCAAAAAACCGCAGAGCACGTTAGTACGGAAACTCTTGGTAGTCCTGGTCGCAACTCAACCAGCTCAACATAAAGCAAGGTAAAGCACTCTCTGGCGAATTTTCCTCACCGTAAGCGCCTGCCATCTGGTGACCGGATTTACAACCACAAATGTTCAGTATACACACACACATATATATATAAATAAGCCCTTGAAGCCCAGACCTATATCGGTAGACTCGTGGTGTTGTAAGTTACCGGATCCAAGGTGAAGGGGTCTGAGGGGGCAGGGGTTGTACCAGAAACAAAAGGGGGGGAGGTCAATTGGTTTTCAGGTCCTGAGCATAAGGTCAGTATAAAACGCTGGTAGTCAGCTTTTTAAAGTCAAAATGTTAGCTGGATTATATATTTGGGTATCAACTTATTTGAATTGAGTAGCCAAACATTTTTTTTATTTCATTTTTGCTTCCAAATAGCGAAAATATTTAACACTAAATAAAAAAAACAATTGCTTCAGCCCACAAGCGATCCATACCAACCAAAGGACTGCAGTTTGCTGGCGACGATAGTGCCAACTTCTGAGTATAGAGGATGTCATGTTGTCAGTACAACGAACTCTCAGTCTGTTAATTTAAGTTTTCTAAGCCGAACTTACTACTTTTTCATTCAAGCAGCTCCTCATTTGTTCTAGCGAAGCTGAGTTTATCCCGTTTCAGACCCAATGCTTTACAGGAAAGACTGAAATCACTGGGGATCGAACCTGGGACATTTGGATCGATAGCCAGGAAATCTGAGCACTAAGCCAAAGAGGTGGTCTAACATACTATACATACAGGTTTTTTTAATTACGATGACTATAGATTTGTATATGATTCAATACGTCTAGAAATATCAGCTTTGTGAGAGGTTTAGCAGTTTACCTCTTATGGAAAGAACCCAGGACCTTTGTATCTATAAAAAAAACTATATCTGAAAAAATACCAAAAATTCAGCGAAGAATCTAGAAAACTATATAGTGATTAACAGAACGTGACCCACTAAGGTGGTCAAATGGGCAACGGCGTCACCCTCACATAGGATGCTTTTGAAGAGGGAATGTGGTTTTAATCTCGTTTCAGGTTAAGATGTTTTCTACTAAATGGTTTTAGGATCTCCCTCCCCGAATATGCGGCTACACTTCCACTAAATTTCACTTTTCTAGCCCTAACAAATTAGACTATTTAGGAGTAGTATAATGTGGTGCTAATAAAAACGGTTCAATATGAATTGTCTGTAGGTAATAAAATCCATTTTACATTGTGTGTTTTGTGCTTTTTTTTTACTTAAGTGCCTATTCTAGGGCCTAGATTATATTATTTTATGCCTATTTGCCTGCCTATCTTAAACACTTTGGTGTCTAGGAATTTGCTCCTAACCATAATACACAATTAAAGCTACCCTAGATTACAAATTGGAGGGAAAAAGTAATTAAAGAAAAACATTTTATTCTAAATTTAGCATCACGTCCTAACACCCGTTTGGGTTAGTACTAATTATGCTAATGGGTTAGGAATTGGGAGGGTTGAATATAGAGGAAGTGAGCTCGCATTTGCGTGGAGGGGGAGTGGAAAAAAATCTAGGAACCCCCGAGTGAGATTCAAACCTCGATCTTCCCATCCTCAGTGGTCTAGCTCAACACTAAACTAGTGCCTTAGCCAACTACGCCACCAAAGCGGGTTTTAAAGAATTTACATTTTCTTCTAATCTATCTGTGACATCAGCTGTAACCGCCTGATTAAACCATTAACCAAACCTGGTGCCTAACGTATTAGTTAAACAAAATAGTTTACACATCCAATTCTGTAGGTATATAGTCAAACCAATTACCAACATAGCTCTGCTGACTCAGTCCGGGCGTGGATAATTTCAACAGTACTAAATCTCGCGTGTATAATTTCCCCGACCTTGTATCATTCGGAACCAACCTCATAGCTCGAAGGGATATTTGGTTTTGGACGCACAAACAACCCTCTCTAGTACAAACATTGCTGTATGAGGGTTGGGAGGGATGGAAGGGTAAAGGGTGGTTTATCCATCTAGTTTCGTATTGACCTTTTCCATCTAACAAACACACCTCATTAAATTCAGTCGACGAATATAAATTGGGAGCTGGAGGGAGATGGCCTGTACTATCGGCCAGCTTATAGGCTTCTACAAACCTCACCTATTATTATTATTATTATTATTATTATCACCGCGTGTTACTACCCGTTCGGGTTATACACACTTACGCTAATGTATAATGGTAGGGTGATTGTGATATGAAATGGAGGACCTACAGTTTAACGTGGAATCCGAACCACGGTGGAGGCCTGGCATTCACCACATTCACAAGATGTCTTGTCAGAGGTGAAGGAAGGGTTTGGTAATCAGATATACCTGTGCTGGGACCAAGGATTGAACCCCGGCCGCCAGCACAGAAGTCCGACACCTTACCCCTAGACCGCCAGGTCACCGACAAGAGATAATTGGGAAGAGCTATTTGGGAAGAGCTATACGCAGATAATAGGATAAAATTAGAATGAACATTAAAGATATAGGGTGTTAGGAGGTGGAATGGATGGAACTTTTAGCACAATAAGAACTAAGATAAACCATTATTCAGTGTCACAATAAAACAATTTATATATTTACAAAGGAAAAACCATACAAGGGTTTTGGGTGAACATACAACATCGTTGTAGCATTAGTGAGGTGTGTCTGTTTACCGAGTGAACAGGGTTCTGTGGTTGACATTTAGTCTGCACGCCCACCGGTGTGGTTTTCTTGCCTGGGTAGTACCTTACCTCCCCTGGGAAAATCATACTAGATGATCTGGACGTTTAGTCTGCGCGCCCACCAGTGTGGTTAGTTTGCCTGTTGAATCCATATCACCCTCCCCCCGATAGTCACACTTGACATTGGCCAGTCGATGTGTTGCGTCACCTTCTAGGATATGGGTCAAGTCTGTGAATGGCTCCAAAGGGTTCGAGCTCCAAATGAAACAACTTTTTAACAGAACAAACTTTCATTCCCCGAGTTCCATATGGTCTTAACCATACCGTCTCGTGGATATAGATAACTTGTTCAATATCAGAACAAACGATGAAAGTTAGAAGAAAAGTTATTCTTTCTGGTTAGTTTTTACTCACGTCTACGACAGTTTTAGACAACCCTCTTTAACCAATCCTCTTCGTTTGCCCTCTTACCTTCCTTCTTTGATCCAAATTTAAGTTTTAGAGACAAATAGAAACACTGGTTAAGGACATAAGCTTTTTAATCAATTATTTGTCAGTAAAACCCTTAAGACTTGTATCGCAAAGCCCAAAAAGATTAATCCCAGAATTTTCCCATAATTAACACAAACAAGTTGATAATATTTGTTTTTAATCCTCACTTTAAAAACTTTTTTTTTCTTTTGAAACGAGGACTATTTCATGGTAATAAGTTAGTAATTGTCTAACTAAAATAAAACACAAAAAAACCTTTAAATATGTGTTATTTGAGTGAAAATTCATTACGTTATGTGTTAAGGATGAGGAAGGTTGAATTTAAAAGAAGTGTACATATATTATCGTGGCGGGAAGGTGGAAAACCCTTCTGTAAAAAAAAACCTCAGTACACCCAACAGTTGTTTGAAACTTTATCTCCCTGTCATCGGCAGTTTATTCTACTGTGAGAGTAACGCCCAAGGGCAAAAGTTTCCAACTCTATATTTTTTTAAGAATCAAATAGCCAAAGCAATTATGTATGGTTTTAGTGAGGATTTACTACATATGGATATCATATTCTGAAAATTTAAAAATATTCCAAATATATCGAAATATTCCCAAGCTTTAAAAGTGTACCATTTAGGTTTAATTGTTTCCTAGTACAATTGTACAAGTAAGTAGTAGCATAAAATCCTAACGAGTCGATGGTGGCTGCGTTATCTGATAGCTCACCGTCTAAATTGATAACCCATATGTAGTTGACACTTTCTGCACGTCCATAACAGACTGCCTTAAAATATGAGTGAAGAATGCCACTGGGCATGGAACAACTCCTTGCTATCCCAGTGGTTAGAGCATTGGTGTACTAAGCCAAAGGTCCCGGGTTCTATTCCCGTGTCAAGGTGTCATTTTTCAATTTTCAGAACATGTTATCTATAATTTTTAATTTTGGTTTATCAATAAATCAAAAAACTCATTTTATTTAGGAATTCCTAGTAAAACTTGAACTAGATATTTTTTATTGGAATTAACATATAGATATACTTTTTTTTTAAATCATTCAAAAATGTTTTAGGTTTAATTTATAAAATGTGAGCATCTCTCAAATTTACCCCTATATGTATATATGTGTGTGTGTACCTATACCTAACTAGCTAGCTACTTCCTACTCTGAAATATTCCTCTACACGCCACTGGGCCTCGAGGCATTTCAACGCAAATGAGTTTATAGCATGCCACGCGAGGTTATTCTGCTTCACAAACTCACGTGTAATTCCACACCGCGCTGAGCCAGTAATCGAGTTTTCCCTTACGGCAGGGCAGTTACTATCGTATAGAAGACAAGTATGCACCCTCAGGCTACTTTAGGGGGGGGGGCTGTAGTCACTACCCTAGCTCCCTCACTCTACAAATAAAGCCCGAGGAGGGGGTCCAACGACTCAATGTTCCCTCGTTATATTTCATTTGCAAATTCGTCTCAATCAACTCAACCGTCGAACTAGACATCTCTCTCACGAGTAATGCTCTCTATTAATTCATTCATTTACGTAACAAGATCATAAACGAACATCTTCCCCAGTAGTGGCTTGCGACCTACTAAATAAGGGAGGGGGGTATTTTCTTTTATCACCGTATCATAACAGTCCAACACCTTAGTTCGGTCGGTGCCAAATATCTATCGTTGGTGAAAATATGGGTTTACGCTTTCATGGTGATAAATTAACGGCCGGGGGCTGGATGCTGTGCCTGGCCTATTCTTTAATTAGATTATAAGGCATATGAAGCTACAACAGGCCTAGGAAGGTGGTAGTGGAAAATATATGACTTGGATAAATAACTGATCCAGACCAAAGGCTGTAAACAGTGATGGAAGTAACTAACCATATAATAACACCTGTTCAGGTTATACGTATATTTGATAATTACTATAAAGGAGTAGGGATGAGGAAGGAAGCATTTTAGAAGTAATTTACCCACATTTGTGAGATTGAGAAATCAATTAGGAAAAAATATCCTCAGTATACCTAACTCTCCCCATCTTCAACAGGGCGATCTAATATGACGACAATTCACCCACTGAAGAGGGTCAAGTATTTTACGTATTATAATATAGTAATAATTTTGGATTAGGAAAATGAGTAGCGTGTCAGACTAAGCGGCCACCAACGTGGATAATAGAGTAGTTAAAATAATTATTAATTCAAAGAAAATACAAATAATTGTTATTAAATAGAAAAAAAAGTGTTTGTTTGTTTTAATAGTAATATTAAATATAAACACGTCAGTGTTCACATGGTCTAAGGTGCTACTCTCGCAATAAGCTAGACCACCACGTTAAAAATATTTGGGTGGCACGCCAACAAACACTAAAGTAAACTTTTTTTTCCCCAGTGTGCTATTTTATTTAAGTCAATCATATTTCGATAGCCATGCCATTCACATGTCATAATTAACTTTTTGAAGTCAACTGTAGAAAACCTTTTGTGTGCTGTTTAAAACAAACTTATGAACTGAACTTAAATATTTTGGCTAGAAAAATACCACTCATCTCAAATATATAATGGACAACATTATGCACTTTTTTATTTTAACATTTATATATATTTCTTGTATATTTCCCCCCTGAAGCTGATACTTTCAACGTTTTTTTTTT
>CABFOW010000633.1:112968-129076 GCA_902141385.1 Timema californicum
TTTTTTTTTTAATTTTAAGCCAATGACATTAATATCTTGTTAAGAGACTCACTTTTATAAATAGATCTTACCTTTTAAAATTTTGTAATTGTTAAAATATTTACAATTCTATTTATGTTGAATATACATTTCATAGTATTCAACAAGTTTTGATTTTTAAATGATCATTAAATATGGTACGGCACACCCTACATACTTTGTATTTTAAAATTAAAGATAGAAAAACATTTACTAAAAATTAGTAAAATTTGTGAAAATAAATAATATACTTATGCAGAAACACTCCTACAAAGAGCATGTATGTAATTATATACACTGTTACATAACCATTGAGAAAAGAGGAATTTTTCTGCCCACCAAAGGGCATAAAAATTAGTTACATATTTCTAAGTACTATTCCATGAAAAATGTATATTTTTGCTTATAGCTAAGAAATTATTTGTTTTTATAAAAATATATTCCAGATTAAAGCATTTCAAATTTTGACAATACTACAAATTTAAATTGATAAGTTATTTCGTATCTCAAAGAGTTTCGGGGATATGATCAAAAGTTAAGATTTCTGCATAATTATTGTACCCACAAAGTCCTTATAATATAAAAATAAAAATCACCATTTTGAAATGTTAAACATTGCCTGGATAACAAATCCAATCAAATTCGTTTGAGTGTAATATAAAAACCATTGATTTTTTTTTCTCTATTTGTCTTTAACCAAACTATCCTTTTATTTTAGGACTAGATATCTAATTCTAAAAACTCCTAAGGAAAACCTTATCATAACTCTAGATAACAAGTCTTAGTCCAATCTGTAAATTGGTCTCGACCCTAGTCGGAGATATAGACAACTACAAAATAACTTTTTTTTTTAAGGAAGTCCATGAAATGTAGACGATTATTAAAATCTTGAATTCAATTATTTTGGAAGATTCAAAAACATCTCTCTTCGAGGGATAGAGAGAAAGTAAACGACTAAATAAGAGGTGTGACACTGGACTAGTTTAAAATTCAGCTAGTCGCTGGTCGGAAACGTCTCGCCATCCCTGGACTAAACTTACAATAATGAGGGGGAGATCTCGATTGAAGGTACTGAGGATATTTTTTTTCCTAAATTGTTTTCTAATCTATCCACGCAAATGTGGGTAAACTTCCTCTAAATTCAACCCACCTTGTTACTATCACATTAGCGTAATTAGAACATAAGCGTACAACCCAAATACGTAGTAAAACGCAGTGCTAAAAAAAAACTATTATGCAACTATTTATAACAGTATCATAAGTTTAAATTGATATAGGGTTACCTGGTGGTCTAGGGGTAAGGTGTCGGACCTCTGTGCTGAGGGGTCCGGGGTTCAATCCTTGGTCCCGGCACAGATTTATCTGATTGCCAAACCCTTTCTTTACCTCTGACAAGACGTGTATTAATCACAACTTGTGAATGTGTGAAATGCCAGGCCTCCACCGTGGTTCGGATTCCATGTTAAACTGTAGGTCCTAAATTTCATCTCACAATCCCCCTACCATTACACATTAGCGTAAGTGCGTATAGCCTGAACGGGTAGTAAGACGCAGTGCTAATAATAATAATAATAATAATAATAATAATAATAATAAAATGTTTATATATACTAGATATTTAACCACCCATATTTAAATAAAATAATGAAAATAATGTCATAAAGGGGCAAACTAACTTACAAAATGCTTATAATGACAAATATGATTAAAAAAATAAACATTAAAATAAAATAAAATAGCAATTTTGAAATGACGGTGTCATAAGTGTTTTTATTTACTGGGGCATTGCTTCTAATCTTCTTTTTATTAAGTATCATTACTCGCCTCCGTGTTTTAGTCATGAACTAATTTATATTTCACAAATGTAGCGTGTTTCATTTACATATTAATAGCATATAAAATTAACATCAATCATTCCGTATCAAAACCATCTCAAATTAAAACAATCATGCCTTCATTTTAGTTCTAAATACAGCCAAGGAGTGTATTACTTATGCTTAATCATTTAACTATTTAAAGGAATAATCGTGTCGAGTTTAAGTAGCATAAACAAAGAACAAATATATTCCGATTTTTTTAAGAAGGAACTTTTGGAAAGAACGAACTTCTCTTATTTCCGTCAACATTAATTGTTTATATTTGAATTAATCAATGTGCACTTTCTGGACCAGCTGATTATAACAACACACGGATTATAAATTAGCTTACAACGGACACAAAACCCAACACCCCAAACGTTAGTTCATCACTATTAAAAGGGAACCCCGAATTTAATCAATGATATTTTTTTCGACTCTGCCGGGAACAAAACCCCAGGACTCTTAGCTTGGTAGGAATCCACACTACCAATTGAGCTAAGGCATCAGGCACAGCTGCATATAATATGATTTCACATATAAATATATTAAATTGTTTTAAAAAAAACTTTTATAATAATTGTTAAAAATAGTTCCTTCCCATCAAATTCTGAGTGACTGTACTAACCCGTTCATAGATGTTACCATTCAACAGAAAATATTCTTCTCCATTGTGGATATAGTCATTATTCACCTTTTAGGTAAGTCGAATTAAAAATATAATAAAAGACCTTGAGACACAATTTGGATATGTTAAAATGTTTACTGCCAAATTTTTGGTGGTTCAATTCACAACGAGGCTGAATGTCACAACTTTTCCGACGTTAAAAAATTGTTAAATGTCACTACCAGAAACCAAAGAATGAATTAACGACCATATCAAATGTAACAATTTGCATATTTTCACGATCAAATCATATATATATTTTAAATCCAAATGAGGGGTCTGCTTCAGGAAGTAAACCCCACTAATAGATGAACTTGACCACAACCGATATTCAATCACGCATAAAATCGAGATAGGATAGATTGTCAATATCTACCAGAGATGTTTGGAACTAATGAAGCAGTATAAACGGTTACACACGCCTTGTCTCCTCCGAAAGGTTCAGTACAGTCCTTTATCCGGCCTCCCACCGTCACGAAACCGTAAAATATAGCCCGGGCGGTCTAAATCGGACATTTGATAGACGAGAGTTGCACTGTTATCCCAGGACGGTCCATTGTTCTGCTCTTATAGAGGACACCGGAAACTTGGCGGCACTGTGGCCGTGGAGAGATGATACGACAAAAAGTAAAAACAATCCCCCTTCGGGGCGTGTGAACATCCTGTACCGCCAGAAACAAACGGACGGGTGTCGAGACTTCTCCTGACTGCTTCTTCTTCTCCTCTCGTCCCTATGAATGTAGTTTTCCCTTCCTGAGGTTGCACGAAACGATAGTGAGAGAAGTTGCACGTTTCGGAAAGACCGAGTTCTGTATGCACGCACGTGTGCGGCGAAAGTTTACGTTATCAAAGTTCCTGTTTGTGATAACACACCACAAAACAACTTCACTAACAGGGTGATGCGGAACCAACAAAACAAAAAGAACAAAAAAACAAACAAAATAATAACCACGTCGACCACAGAGGCTCAGCTGATGACGATATGTGGCCCACTACGGTGCTGTCCATGGCTGACGGCCCCCCAGAGTCTGAAAAGTGAGTCTTTATCGGGCAATCAGAGCTGAATGTATAATAGGTTCTCCTAAAGGGAACGAGGATCATACACTATTAAATCTCCTTTCAAGTAGAAATAATTAAGGCAGGTATCGACAACTGCTCTGTCACGATTGGCCGGTTGATCTCTCGATGAATTTCATTCAATCACGTGATAAAATTACATCGTCATTAAAAGTTGATCTCTTTTAAACTCGAAAATATATCAATTACTATTAAATAATGAAAATAATGTCATAAAAGGGAAAACTAATTTACAAAATACTTAGAATGTTAAATATAATAAAAAATATAGCAATTTTGAAATAACTGTGTTATAAGACGTGTTTTTATTTACTGGGGCATTGCTTCCAATTTTCTTATTAAGTATCATCACTAGCCTCCATATATTAGTAATGAACTAATTTATATTTCATAAATGTAGCGTGTTTCATTTGCATATTAATATCATATAAAGTTATTATAATTTTCTTTCTGAAATTGTGGGGACAAAGTATGAGGAAGGTTTTCCCCTATCTCACCATGCAAATTCAGATGCATTTCCTCTTGAATCAACCTTCCTAATCTCTACCACAACATGGTAACTAATATGTATGATTAGCAGCCTGAACTGACAGTGAGACGAGGTAAAGAAAAACAAAACCGAATAAATTGAAGTTATTGACTGGACGTGGCGTGGAGTGTTGCCAGAGTAATCAGAGTTAGTTTAAAATTGTAACTGATTGTGGACTGTTCTCAACACTCTTGGATAACCGGCCTGTGTTGTGGTGTTAAGTGTACCTGTTTACTAGCTCAGGGGTCCCGAGTTCTATCCCCAGCTGGTACAATAGATATTTTCCCCTAAAGTAGAACTACCCCAATGGTGATCAGGGTTTGGTTAGTTAGGATTAAGTTAGGTTTAAATGTCTCCACTAGTTCCCCACCCTCATACTCACTGTCATCATCATCTAATCGGGACATGGAAAGGATGTACGATTAGTACATTCGGGCGTCCCCTGGACAACGTTACATTAGTACTGGCTAATATTTCCACTACTGGTCTATGAATTATGTAGCCCAGACGCGCAATATTATCATCATCACTCATTGGTCAAATATAGACGGATTTACACTTCCCATGTAAGTTGTGTAGAACAGAGTATGTGTGAGATTGGTCAAATGGGGACGGAGTGGGGTAAAACATAATCATATTTACAAGCTTCACTCACTAGTCCATTCACCACAGGAGTGGTGGTAACAGAAGATGTAAAAAAAGAATTTAATTATTTTTTTAAATGATGGTTTTTTAAGCACTGAGTCTTACTACCCTTTTGGTGTATATGCCTAAGTACTAGTTACTCTAATGGGTTAGGAATTGGGAAGATTGAATTTAGAGGAAGTGAACCCATATTTGCGTGATGGGAGAGTATAAAACCATTTAGGAAAACCATCCCCCAGTTCAACAAACCAAAATTCTAACTTCGATCTCCCTGTACTCGGCAGTTTACCTCTACACGAAACTAGCGCGTTAGCTTACTACGCCAACGAGATGGTGTATTTTTGTTCAATACTTAATAGTAAATATTTACAACTCAACATATGTTCTTGCAAATCATATGGTTTGGTGAATAGATACATGAGATTAGTTCTGGTAACTTTTTAGATTTCAGTTACCATCACTCCTATGACGATTGGACTATACCTTGTCAACACACTACAAGACGACATATATTATAGTTTGTTTTTTGTTTTTTTAGATCACCTTCAAGTTTTCACGTTTTAGAAGGCGTGCTCCACCCAGAACTCCAGCAGTCTTCACCTTTGAGTCTGCACAGATAAAATCAACTGCTGTTTTATCGTTATTAAAATAATTGAATATTCTCATCTTTCTGCCTCATAAATCTTGTTCACAAGTACTTTACTCGCTCAATATTGAATACAAGCCCTTGAGCTTGTATTTAAAATAATTATATCCACGAGAAAGCTAAACTCCTTGGTAAGGAACAACAAAGCGGAATGCTAAATGAACGCCATATTTAAAACCAAGTCAGGAACGGTGTTTAAATACAAGAGCTTCGTTTGTTTACATCTTACTCTTCATTAAATGAATTATCTGAGCTCGGCAGTTTTAATAAATGAGATGTTATTACTAATGGTTTGACGAGTTGTTTCTAGAGATAGTTGGAATTGTTTCTATTATTCTGTTTTCTCTTCATTAAAGTCTATCTTAAGATTCAAAATATTATTCGTAAAACTGAATAATCTCTTATAACCGATTTAATAAGGTTATGGAATCTAGGGCTGCAAATAAATTTATTCATGGTAAATTTACAGACTTTTTCAACCTTACATTTGAATAAATTATATATTTATCATATGTCTATGAATCTAAATCACTATTTATGATCTTATTACGTTATGAACAAAATAGAAATTATTTATAATAAAATACGATTTTCAGTAAAATTGTACAAATTGTGTTAGTTTAATACAAATACATGTAATTAATGCATGATCATATCATCCTTACTTAGCAACAAATAGTTTTAATGTAATTTGACTCAAAATTCTACTAACAATTTTAAAATATATTGAACATTTTAGATGTTATGTTATAATTTCAATAATTTTTATCAAAAAATGTATTATAATATCTCATAGCTTGTAATCATTATTACCAATTTTACCTATATGAATCAAATTATAGTGCCTATATTTTTATTATTATTATTATTATTATTACATTACATTACATTATATATCTACGTCTTTCATGTTAAATGAACACAATTTGTACAATTTTACTGAAAATTGAATTCTATTATTAATAATCGTAAACTTTCCTTATTAAACTATTCAAAAAATGTTAAGTAATAGAGATTCATAATTTCACCAAAATTTATAATGTTTAATAAATTAGTCAATATTCATGTTATACGTGAGGAATAGTAAAAGTAACATAATCTTTAATCCACTTGCACCTTTAAGTATACTAATCGACGTACAAAATCCATATTATAATGTTTTTCCATGTCCAATAAAATTAAACTAAAAAGTCCTGTCCTGGATTTCAAAATTATTCTCAGCACTGAAACAAATTAGAACACTTTTAAGTTTTTAGTTTATTAATCGACGTATTTACAATTGAAAGATAACCGTATTTTAAAAGTATAACACCCAAAAAACCGGTAATTATTTATGCATTAACGTACCTTATCATCTTTAAAGCCCATTAGCTTAATTAGTACAGGTGTATAGCTGGTATGGGTAGTAAGACGCGGTGTTAAATCAAAAATTAAGGTTAACCGCAAATAATAAGTTATATTTGTATTGTTTTTTTAAGATTCTTCATATGTTTAAGACTATAATATGGAATAAATATAGTTATATTTTATTTGTAGCTAAGATTATCTCTTAGAATAAAGATCGACGGAAGGACACTCATCGCACATTGGACAATACTGTTACTGCGGCGGACAACGGACAAGTTGAAAGGAGTAGGCGATCTCGGAAGTGTTTCCTAAGAGTACCTTCTTAATTAATGTTTCTTCCACCGCCTCGCTTCCTTCTTAACACCCTGACCTTTTCTTACCACCTCACCCCTCCCTTACCTCTTTTACGAACAGAGGAATACTCTTCTGTCACTTCATTAAGATCAGAGGCGAGGTTGCCATCCAATTAAAGGACCAGAGATCCTTGTTGCAGGTCACCCTCTCCCCCTTCCCCTCCGTTTCCCCTTTCGGCGCTCAGACAATTCCTCTGTCTTTTCCTCTTTTTTACCAAAACTCGGGGTGAAACTTTTTATTATTTATCAATAATACACATCAAAAGATCCAAGATACTGTGAAATATTAATTTCCATTTATTAGGAAGGAAATGAAATGTTCTAAGAGATAAAAGGGTCTATAGCTCATTCCTATAAACACATATTCAGCAAGTTATAGAAACAAACTTGATATTTTCAAAGTACAAATACAAATAGCCTGGGTTTTGGAACTTTGTCATGAAATTGATAGGTGTGGTGTGTGTATGTGTGTGTGTGTGCATGTGAGCTCACTTCCCTTTAGATTTAACTCAAAAAAAAATGTCTAACAACACACGATTTAACACTATTTTCGCTGTATATTCATGACATGCCATTATATTTGTATTTAGCCGGGTTCTTGGTATGTCATATTAATTAAGATTTGTATGCATATCATTAGTTTAAATAAAATCGGGTGCAATAAATTGCGGAACAGCCTGTAATCACATTAAACACCTAGTCCCTAGCCTAATGTAGCCTAACATAGCCTAACACAACTTAATCTATACTAACCTTACCTTGCCTAACCTAACCTAACTTCTAGTTTCCATTTTGGATAAAGTCATTTTGAATTTAATTTTCACATCGCATTTCGTGTAAGAGTATTATCAATCTCGGGTGAGTTTTTCCGCAATTCGTGTGCACCACAACAATCTTAGCTTAATTAATTGTTAATGTTATATAATATTAGTAAAGTTTTAAATAAGGCGGAAGCCTTAATTTCACCGTTAAAGTCGCATTATACTAGCGCGTATTGTACCCATTAGGACTAAACTTATATAATATTTACTCTAGTGGAATAGACAAGAGTAAGGTGGAATTTTAGACGAAATTTACCCGCATTTGCGCGGAGGGGGAGATAGTAATTTACATAAGGAACCCACTCCCCAACACACCCAGAGGGATTCGAACTCTGATCTCTCCATCACAGGCAATCCAGTATAACGCGAGAGTGACGAGTTAGACCACATGACCAAAAATGCGGGTCATATACGAGTTATTCACATATATGTATCATTTAACCTTTAAAAACTCAGAATACCAATATAAACATATGCCAAAGTTCAAACCAGTGAGCTATCCAGGAGTCATTATTCACTCGTATCTTAAGACAGATTCTGTGATGGACGTGCGGGTTCGATTCCCATGTCCAGGTATCATTTTCCTATCTAATTAATATGATATTCTGATGAGGCTATAACCATATAACGCCTTACCGAGTCGAAGGTGGCTGCGTTATCTGATAGCTTTAGATATTAATTGCTCACTCATACGCAGCCAACGATTTCCACAAGTCCTTCACAGACTCTGCCTTAAGATGTGCGCGAAGAATGGCCATGGACATGAGAGGATTCCTGAATAACTCAGTGGTTAGAGCATCTGTGTACCAAACTAAAGGTCCCGGGTTAGATTCCAATGTAAAAGTTGACATTTTTCAATTTAAATAATATAAATTATTGTTTTATCGGCATTTGGTTGAGAATAGGGTTCTCAGCGTCAGAGACTAATCTCACACTAAGCTCTGAAAAATCTGTAGGGCCTAACTCGTAAGCTTCCGCATAAAATAAAGACTAATATATTACGATCGCGTCGGGATACGAACTGAAATATATAGATTAGGGGTCAGGGGAAAACTCTCAAAAACATAATACCATCATAGGGTCGTCCACAAAGATATTTATATTTGATATACTAGTGATGAGAACAATTTCAACTAAGTGAAAAATAATCACCTTGACACGGGAAACGAGCCTGAAACACTCTAATTAGCGAGTCAATAGTCCACTTATGAGTCATCGTGGTCCATTTTTTAGTTATGACCACCTTTCATTAATAATTTTAGGATGTATCTAGCGTATTTGTGGTAGTTGGTGAAAAAAAACAAGAGGAACCAGGATGGTTCAGTGGTAAGACATTTACACACGAAACCAAAAGGTCCAAGAATCATTTCCCGTTTACAAGTTTTTATTTTCTAATTTAATTAATTTGGTTTGGTTATCAATATTGATTCTGTTCATATAGATGATCATAGAAAGCAAAAGGAAATAAATTTGTGTACGCTGGAATTAATGTTTTGAAAATGTATAATTGCGTCTTTGATATCGTTTTTCATCTTAAGAATCTTTGATGGTATCTTCTAAAATCTCTCAACCAAAATAATACAACTTTTGTCTGGAACATAAAAGGAAGCATTTTGTACAAGTTTCAGTAAAAAATTTTCCTGAAATGTTCCAAAAAAATATTACAACTATAATATCTCTAGAGTAATTAAGAACCGGGTTCTAAGAGTCTACCCGTTCTATATTTGATATAAATAAATATATTCGAGAAAATTAGTTTTTGAAAGTGCTTTCTTAAAAGTAAACTTTAAGATTAAGCAAATTTCATTGGTCTCTCCCTTAAAAAGTTTTGGTCTACTGTGAAAACCCGCAAAGTTGATGAACTACTGAGTGATTTGAATAGAATTCACGGAGGAACTGTCACTCTGAATGGGGGAAGGAGGGTGTAAGAGGGTGGGGGGTTTAGGGGATGAAATATAAATGTCGGGTTCCGGCGAAGATGAAAGGAGATGTGAAACCACGACGCAAAGTGAACCCTAGTAAATTCTTGACTCGTCGACGGAGAAACTTGCTAAGTTAGTCCTGACTTTGGCATTGTAAGAGAGAACTTCTCAAGGTTCTTCTCTGTATGCTTGTATTTATTTTGTTCTTTCTATCCTTTTTTTCTTACCACTCTTATTTTGCTGTGTAAGTATTTCTTTTGCACTCTCTTTATGCATTTATTTATCCAGTTACCTCAATATGTCTATCTTCCTTCTGTTATCTCTGTCTGGCTTCCACTCTTTCTGTCCATCCGTCTGACTCGCTTCTGTCCTCTCCACCTGCATGTCCTATTATATATTTCTGTCTCTCTTGGTTATGTCATCTATTTCTTCCTTATATTCTTTGTCCTTTATTTATGTTTCTGTTTTCTTTCGGCTTTCTCTATTTGTTTAGCTAATTTCTTTTATCTCTATCTTTCGGTCTTAATTTGTTCCCTCTACCTTCATCTTTCAGCTATTCTACATATTTGTGTATTCCTATTTCACTTTTCCAATCTGCATTTCTTACTTTTGATTCCTTTATTAGTTTATTTTTGTTCTAGTCTATATATGTGTCGATTTTTATTCCTCTTTGATTATCTGTCGTTCTTGCTATTAATATATTTGTCTATATTTCTTCTGCTTTTATAGTCGGTCTTTCTTGCTTCAGTTTTCCTTTTACTCTATCTTCTTGTTTGTCATTTTTTTCCATTTTTCTGTTTGTATTTATTCCACTCTCTTTATTGGCTGTTTTTATTATGTTTACTTAAACTGAACGTTTTCCTTCAGTTCCCTTTGTCAGTTTTGCAAATGTTCTATTTAGCTGGCTTTCTTTTCCTCTTCTCTAGCAAGTTGACTTTATTCTGCCATTCCTCTTATGTGTCTATAATTTCCCTCTTTACATCGTATAAATTAAACAGTAGCCTAACCAACGGGCTAGTTAAATATCATTTTACACAACAGTGTCGCTTTTTAGGGGTATAAAAACATTAAGTAAATAAGTTTCGTAAAATATATTTATATTGTTTACTTAAAAATATAGTTTATAATTATCAACTTCAATGAGATTGTTATTATCTCACTCGAGCAAAAAATTTTGTTATACAGGATGATTCAAAAGTAATCATATATAGGGATATTTTTTCCAGTCACCGCTCTGAAATTGCCTTAAAAAAAAATAACAAGTCTATAGAGACCATTCTCCTGGCAAGATCAAGAATCTTGTCACAAATGAATTCAAAAGTAGACACTCCCCAAGAAGTCTAATCACGCATGACATAGTTGTCAAACCTACTGAGAAGTTCCGAAGAACTTAAAGTGTTACTGACCAAACAGAGACGTGTCTGTTCACAGGCATTCAGCAATGAATTGCGTATCGGCCACGGTACAGGCGGGGTTTCAAAAAGACCACAATAATGCCATCGTCACAAGATTCAAATCATGCATTCTCCTTATTTATATATGGACACTTTTGACTCATCCTGTGTAACGTTAGTAACAATTGATTACTAAGCGCTGTGACACGCATCGGTGGTCACATAGCCTAACGCGTCACTCTCGTGTTAGATTTTATTGTGGTTCTAATATTGATCGTGTTAAGTAAGAATGTTTTTTATAAAATTGATGGTTTCTTATCATTCCTCCATGCAAATGCTTGTACATTTTCTAAGAAACTCTGCTTTCTCCGTTCCTATCCCATTACCATATGTAATGTATGTGTATATCCCGAATGGGTACTCGCACGTGGGTGAGGGGTAGCCAAATAAATATTACAGTACACCACACAAACTTTAGCTCTCTTATCTTAATTTAGAAACATTAATTAAAAACTAAATCTTTACTAAACCAAATAATATAATAATAATACCAGTTCACCCGACCGAGATTCGAACCTCGATCTCCCCGTCCTCAGCAGTCGAGCTTCAACACGACAAGCGCGTTAGCCAAACTACGCCACCGAGGAGGGTCAAATAATATAAATTGTTTCAGAAACACTCCACCAAAGCTAATATATTAAATGATATATACTGTTACAGAAACATTTAGAGATAACTAACATATATATCTGTTCAGCAAAGATTATTAATCCAATCTCACATTTCAAATCCCAGATAAAAAAAAGATATAAATTATATAATAGTTCATAACATATTGGTTTTATAAAAATATTTGTCAATTAAAAGATTTTTACTTTTAATATTACTACAACTTAATAGCGATAAGTTATTTCGTATTTCAAATCATTGCGTGAATATGATCAAATTTGGAAATTTCTGCTTATTTAAAGTACCCACAAAGTCATTTTCATGGAAAAAAGAGTTTTTATTTGGTTTAAAATGCTAAACTGTACTCAGATATAGAATTTAATCAAAATCATTTACCAAATCTCGAGTACATTTTTTCCCTTCAATTACCTATTTTTAATTCTAGGGTTTTGTAATTAACTTGCTTTACTCGTTGGGGCCCTCAAACCCTCCAGTGAGTTTTCTTTGTAAGTGGATGTAAGCTAATGTAATTCCAGAGCCATTTTTTGATAGGCCTTGCCGTTTAGCAACACTAGACCTACTAAGATGGGTTCATACCGACTTTAAAGTTGCTCCGATATTTTGAATTTTTTTTCGTAGTTTAAATTTTTTTAAACTTTTTGGGATTTCCTCGTCGGCTACAGGCTAGAAGCTATAAGTTTGCCAAATTTAAAGTTTCTAGCTCATCTGGAAGGGGGTGAACATTAATTTCAGTGAGTGAGTCAGCCATGTGGCTTTATAGTAGCATAATAATTTCTCGGCAGAACCTTATGAAAACCCTAGATACCAATATTTGACCCGAGCGGCAATGTGAATACGGCTTAGGCCAAGATACAGACAAATAGACAGAGACGACATCACGAAAAACACTTTTTTTCTTTTCCCGGTTATTAAATTTCGAGATTTTCTAAATAATCTTGACTTCGATTTGTTTTGATTTTTTACAATAGCAATACCTTCCTTCGAGGCGTTGAGAGAAAATAAAAACACTTTATATATAAATTACCAAAACACCAAAGATTATAAAAACACAGATTTTAATAAATATAATAAATAGAGGAAGAGAGTCTTGGACTAAGTATCAGAATAAAGAAAGGTCTTACGTTGGTTTGGGCACGTTGAGAGGTTGATTGGGGATCGAGTAACGAAGCAAATATATGAAGGTAGAGTGTGAGTTTATTATTATTATTATTAGCACCACGTCTGACTACTCGTTCGGGTTGTACGCACTTACGCAAATGTGTAATGGTAGGGTGATTGTGAAATGAAATGGAGGAGCTACAGTTTAACGGGGAATCCGAACCATGGTGGAGGCCTGGCATTCCCCACATTCACAAGATGTGTGAGTCTGTTGATCAAAAGGAAGAGGTAAGACATGATTGTAAGACGTGGATAAATGTTGTAGAAAAAAAAGTGTGAAAAAACAAATCATTAAGAGTTATAAGAATAAAAGAGCTTGTATGACTCGATTTATAGATGTTGTCGAAGTGAAGGGAGTATGCAAGTACAGGTAATTGTGGAGAACGTTAATGACGATGGATTATGTACAGAGTTGTCTTTTATTGAGTTATATGCAGTTTCTTGCCTACCACATAAGGGGACGGCGTAGTTATGTGGGTATGTATGTATGTATGTATGTATCCCAAATTACATAGTATATATAATGCCAGGTTGTGTCAATATGCAAGTCGTATTCTGGTACAGTCATGCGTTTATAAAGTACGTATAAAATATTCAAATAAATTATATTTAACCAGATCGGAAAAGTTGATCTGATATTTGATAACGTTTTTAAATAGAGGAAACCAACAGAAATTCAGAAAATAAACTGTAAAATAACAAAGTAAGATTATTGCACACTTAATAAACTTGGAGTTGTTATAAGAACTTTTATTATTGACCGTGAAAAGGACTTTCATTTCCCGCTGAAGTTCAACGGATAAGACTTTAATAGCCTCTTCCCCGTATTTACCAGTTTGGTAAACCACGAATGGCCTCACTATAATCCAGAGTTTCAGAGCATTGTAATGGCCGCATCAGCTTTTGACTCCTCTTGCCCCTTTTCTAAAAAAAACAACTCATTCAACCGGCTAGGAGTCACACCCACCGCAACTACGCTCTTAACCTGATTGGTCAAACTCCACTCAATAAACGTGAACCACGATAAAAAATAAAAGAGAGAGAGCAAGAGGTGAACATTGACATCGGCTGTTGTTACGGCAACAGACGCACTCAATAATGCAACAGATGAAAGGAATGTTCGCTTTCATAATTCATGAAAGGAGAAAGTATCGTTACCCTTGTAGACATCAAAAGTTAAGTCCAAGGCATAGAGAACCACATAAGGTAGACGAACCAAAACATAAATAATTGATAGTAAAGATAATTTTAAATAATCTTATACCCGCTTCAGTGGTTGCAAGGTCTAACACGCTATTCTCGTAAGAAGACTATACTGTGGATAATTGGGAGATGGCGGTTCGAATCTCGGTCGAATGTACGGCTAGTAAGTCTTCCGTGGTTTCCCTACTCTCCTTTCACTCAAATGTAGATACATTTCCTCTAAATTATACATTCTTAATCCCTACAACATTAAAGTGTATGCGTTTTTTTTTAACGGGTGATATGATATAGGGAAACGGAAAAACTTTTTATTTTGTAAAATTTAAAAAAAAAAATCCTGGTATTTAAATGAGTTGTAAATAAATCAATAACATCGATTCCGGTTATCTTCTTGCACTCGCGCAGCTACTACAGTGCTTAGTGGTTGAATCTGTCACTAACGTTGAGTCGATAGTAAACCAGATATGTTAATACTTCAATATAATAATCAAAGCCTTGATGAATACATTCTTTTTTTACCCCAGATTTTCATCTTAATTACTATTATTTGTTCGGATTTTATTTTCAGTATAAAACTTACTATCAATACGGTTAGGTTGTATTAAGTATTTAACAACTCATGCTTCCCCGAACCCCCCCCCCTCTTCACCCTACACATTATTTTATGTTATCATCATCATCATTATACCCAATTTCCTGCCACTGGCAGGGTCTGTCTCAAACATAGGCCTCTCCATTTTCTTCCTCCACGCCAACCCAATCCTCTCCACACTCCCTTTATCCACCTGTCTCTGTGTCTTCCTCTTGGCCTCTTGCCCACCACCTCCATTTCAAGCATCCTCCTTTGAATCTTCTCTTCCATCCTCTTCACATGTCCATACCACCTCAATTTCGCACTCTCCATCCTATCCTGCAGGTTTTCCTCCTTCCCTCTCTCTCTCTCTCTCTTCCTTGTCCCTCCTAACCTGTATCCTGCTCTCACCCCTTTCCTTCATCACCCTGGTTCAATATCGAGACATAGTAGATGGCGTTATATAGTCTAGTAATAAAATGTAGAAAGAGCTTAACCTGCTTCGGTGGTAGAATTGTCTAAGGCTCCCATCGACGACTAGCCGGACTGTCGATGACACTGAGATTGGTGTTCGAGTCCCGGTTGAGTGTAATTAGGGTTGTTTTGTCTAAAGGTTTTTTTGTTCACTCTACCTTCATGCAAATCCAGGTACATCTTCTCTAAATTCAACCATCCTTGTTCCTAACAAATTAGAGTAATTAGTACATATGTTTAATTTAGGATTAATTTAGAGGTGATCAACACACACATTTGCGTGGAAATAATGTAGAAAATAATTGATGGAAAACCACCCTCAGTGCACCAAACGAATATAAGATAATTGCAGATGTATGGTCAAAATTGTAAGCTTATTTTAATGTGAAATGCCTTAAAAGTCATTTATATGGGAAAATGAGAACTGTAATTTTATTTATAATGTTAATAGATGCCGTGACACGAATTTTAATCAAAATTGTTAGATTATATTTCTATCAGATAGATTTTTTTTTCCCCTATTGGCCCTGCTCTTAATTTTATGGTAGGATATCTGATGCCAAAATGTACTCGTATATTATGTGTACAGCCCTGATGGATTCTAAATAAAATAGGCTCTGGGTGCAACCTCCCCCAAATACTACTCCCCTAATTACTATCCTGCAAGCCAACACTGTGGAGGATTTTCCTATTGGAAATTTACCGGTAAATTTTAATTCCTAAGTGAGACGTGTTGG
>CABFOW010000633.1:153308-195010 GCA_902141385.1 Timema californicum
GAGAGAGAGTGGAAAACCATTTAGGAAAAAACCACCCCAGTTCAGCCGACCGAGATTCGAACCTCGATCTCCCCGTCCTCAGCAGTCGAGCTCAACACGACAAGCGCGTTAGCCAA
Organism: Timema californicum; assembly: GCA_902141385.1. Taxonomy (NCBI): domain Eukaryota; kingdom Metazoa; phylum Arthropoda; class Insecta; order Phasmatodea; family Timematidae; genus Timema; species Timema californicum. The sequence continues at coordinate 153,425 of CABFOW010000633.1, forward strand.
CTACGCCACCGAGGCAGGTAACCCACAATACCGATTGTGGTTAAATTCCATATGGACATAACTTGGACGTCCAGCTATATATACATGCTAATCCAAGTTGTGCAGGTTGAAGCCAACATTTAAATTAATGTAATATATCTATTGTAATCGCAAAGTCACTTGAGGATGAAAAAAATAGTATTTGTTATTTTAAAGTAAAATTAAAGCTACCATTATTATAATCAAATTATCACAAAGTTACGTCAAATAGAAAGTATTTATTTTAAAATCTGTTTCAACATTTTGCCGCAATAGCGAGATAGCGACACCTCGGTTGGAGGTAAGTTGTATTAAGTAGCTAGTTAAATGAAAAAGCACGGTCGTGTTATGGAGCTTTCAAACTACGGCCATGTTGGGACAGAGTCGTAATGGAAAGCGATCAAGAAGTGGTATGTTAGCGAGCTGTGTTGTCGGGTTCAGTTTAAATCATTTGTAAAATGTTCATCAAGACTTTACACAGACTTTGAAACGTTTTACAAAGTATCCAAACTCCTACGTACCACTTCTTGATCGCTTTCCGTTACGATTATAATCCAAATTCTATGTCTACGTCCACCATTTGTTTCAAGATGGCGACTAAAAAACTCTACTTTTTTACCGTTTCCTCATCTCCTGTTTATCGGATTTTCATTGGACCAACTTTGTGCTGTAGATTCATTGGCTTAAGATAATGTCAAGATGAAAGCATGGTTGTAATATAAAACCCATCTCGTGCGAAGAACAGGTAAGTAGCTAGTCCTTAAATTAAAACAGGTAATTAGCTAGTCCTTAAATATTTAATTTTGGACATATTATGGTCGCTACGGTAGTAACACATTCCCACGTGAGATATTTAAGGCGGTGACCTGGCGGTCTAGGGGTAAGGTGTCAGACTTCTGTGCTGGTGGCCGGGGTTAAATCCTCGGTCCCGGCCCAGATTTATCTGATTACCAAACCCTTCCCTCACCTCTGACAAGACATCTTGTGAATGTGGGGAATGCCAGGCCTCCGCCGTGGTTACGGATTCCACGTTAAGCTGTAGGTCCTCCATTTCATTTCACAATCACCCTACCATTACACATGAGCGTAATTGCGTATAACCCTAATGGGTAGTAAGACGTGGTGCTAATAATAATAATAATAATAATAATAATAATAATAATAATATATAAGGCAGATTGGTTGATTTATTTGTTTTATATTGCCACATCTTACAGCCCGGTCAGGTTATATGCTTATATCTTGTGAGTGGAAAAACGCTTAGGAATCACCAAAAGCGATTTGAACCCCACATCGCCATCGCCGGCAAAGAATACTAGATGAGACTGGAATTCAGTCCATGTTCCCACCACGTATAACTTTAGGCCGTGGGTGTAGAACTTACTATAAAGGCAACAGTGTGACGTCCTGTGGTGAAGTCTACCTTTATTTCAAGCAACACAACGGAACCAACGCGATCCTCTTGACAGTGCCGAAGCAGTTCACACAGTGCTCGCTACAAGCCCGCAGGCCATTTGCGCGCGCGTGCGCGTCGTCTCTCTCTTTGTTTGTCAGCGCAGTCATTTGTTTGCTTACAGGCGAGGTCGTCTGATGTATACTTTATCGGCATATCCAACTAATGAGGCCAACCATGTTTAACAAAGCCCTCTAAACGCTCTATAACCACAGTCGATTACGTCCGTTACAACTTCCCCTCGATCTGTTTGACAGTCTAAAGTGTTTTCAACTCACGTACACTCTTCTCAAATGCAATATAGACCCTCTTGTAAACAGAAGTTAACTTCTTTTACATTTAAAGGTAGTAAGCTTACGTTGCAACGTTCTACTATGGGGTAGTTTTGAAGACATGGTCAGTGTAGCCCACAAAGATGATCAAGATAAGGTATCGAGTTTACATGGCCCCACTATGACGTAGTTTATAAGATAAGGTCGTATCGTAGCCCACAAAGATGATCAAGATAAGGTAGCGAGTTTACATGGCCCCACTATGACGTAGTTTATAAGATAAGGTCGTATCGTAATCCACAAAGATGATGAAGATAAGACCTTTCAGGGTAAACTTAGCTTAAGGGCGTTCTAGAAATAAAGGAAATATGTAACAACAACAAATTAATTAATGGAACAATAGCCGAAACTATTGTTAATGCATTTTAGTGGGGATAGTCCATCATAGATATCATATTCTGAAAATTGAAAAATGACACCTGGACACGGGAATCGAACCCGGGACCTTTGGCTTGGCATTGGCATTGGCGTACTAAGCCGAAGGTCCCGGGTTCAATTTCAGTGTCCAGGTGTCATTTTTCAATTTTCAGAATATGAGAACAAATTAATTATTTTTTCACTGAATCGTATTCGCCATCCGGGCTATCCACACATTTTCACTAAAGGGGTAGTAACAAGAAAGGAATAATTTAGAATAAATGTAGGCTATCTATATCTTCGTGGAAAGATAGAGAGAGAGAGAGACTAGGAAACAGTGTTTAGAAGGAAAAAATACTTGATGAACCCAGCTTATATTTGAATATCAAACTCTCTCATCACCATCAACATGGACCATAAATGTTGACGTCTTAGCACACGTGCTCGCGAATAAAATTAGGGGACCTAGACCTAATTTAAGCTATGAGTAAGTCATACAGGAAAAAACTCATCTGAAACTACTAAAGGGTCACTAAATCTACTTTCATGTGGTAATTTAGAAAGTAATTTGTTGCGCGGCCGTCATTCATACGGTTGGTGTCAATTTTGGCAAATTTAGGAAATGGCCTTTTGCGGTTATTAGCTAATTTACTTTTTTTTACCTCCAAACCTTACTACCTGTTCAGGTCATACTCCTATATATAGTATGATAATCACACTTATATGGTAGGGATTAGGAAGGAAGCATTTTGAGGTAATCTACCCACATTTGCGTGGAAAGAGAGTGAGAAACCATTGAAGAAAAAAACTATCTTCAGTAGACGTGACTGGGATTCGAGCCCCAAACTTCTCATCATCAGCAGGCCAGTCTAACACGACGCCTTAGACGGTTTTGTCATTGAAGCGGGTACTTTACATTTAATATAATATTTAGTACCACGTCTTACTACCCGTTCGGGTTATACGCTTTAAGTACTAATTACTCTAATGGATTAGGGATTGGGAAGGTTGAATTAGAGGAAGTGAACCCGCATTTGCGTGGAGGGAGAGTGGAAAACTATTTAGGAAAAACCACCCCCAGTTCACCCAACCGAGATTCGAACCTCGATCTCCCCGTCCTCAGCAGTCGAGCTCAACACGATTAGCGCGTTAGCCAACTACGCCACCGAGGCGGGTTACTTTACATTTATCTCAATTGTTTATACTCTTCCGAATCCGACTACAATATTTATTTGTTTTTACGTGGCATCTTGCTAACCATCCAGGATATCCCTAATTAATGAGGCTAAAGTAGGGGATGAACAAACGTTGATTTAGGGCAAATATTCACACATATTCGCGGAGGGAGAGTGTAAAACTTTTCAACCACTATATTGGTATACAGCCGGGATCCAATCGCCAACCTACACGTGCCATCCAATGAGAGTGACTTTAATAGATTCATAATTAATATATACTAAGAAGGGCTATCACCTTTAATGGGTTTTAAGAACTACGGAGCAAATGTAGTAAATAATAGATTCACGATTTATTTTTTTACCCGTGTATTTTTGCAGATTAAGGAAACAAGTGAAAAAAGGAAGAAATTCCCCTCACAAACATTTTCTAGGACAACTTTTGTTTGTTTGTTTGTTTGGGTTTTTATTTTTGTAACACTTAATTTGACATTTAATATGTATAAAACATTGAATATAAAAGATACAAGACGACGATCACCAGCCCCGAAGGGGCTCTCGAGAGTCAAACAATACAGGACTAACATAAAAACACCCCAGAAGTACCCCGGCAAATAATTTGTTTAAAATTAATTTAAATATTGACAAATACCAATTTTAACCATAATCTAAAGGGTATTATAAAGGTTTCACGATTTTTTAATAGATGGCAGCACTATCTGTACCCTTCGTATAGAATATAGAACCAATATTCACATAAAGACCATTATATTACGGAGAGAAAAGCCACCAAGACATATTCTTGCATCAAATCGTTTGATATTAAATTGTCAATTCAGATATATGTTATCAATACCTAAAAACACTAACAATAATGGTAAAATGTAAACAAACAAATACCTGCTTAGGTGTCCGTATGGTCTAACGCGCTACTCTCCCAGAAGACTAGACTTCTGGAGAAGTATTAATAATAATAATAATATTTAGCACCGCTTATTACTACCCGTTCGGGTTATACGCTTTAAGTACTAATTACTCTAATGGATTAGGAATTGGGAAGGTTGAATTAGAGGAAGTTAACCCGCATTTGCGTGGAGGGAGAGTGGAAAACCATTTAGGAAAAACCACCCCCAGTTCACCCGACCGAGATTCGAACCTCGATCTCCCCGTCCTCAGCAGTCGAGCTCAACACGACTAGCGCGTTAGCCAACTACGCCACCGAGGCGGGTTGCTGGAGAAGTAAAGATCGAGGTTGGAATCTCAGTCGAATGTACTGAGGTTTTTTTTTAATGGATCTCTCCACGCAAATGCGGGTAAACTTACTCTAAATATGCCTTTCCTAATCCGTAAAAACCATTAGCGTAGTTAGTGTATTTTAAGTGTAATATAACCCGAAAAGGTAGTAGGACTCTATGAAAAAAAAATTACAAATAAATTGGTTACTCTTTTTTTTCCATGATAATGACTTTAAGGGTACTTTACGTAAGCATAAATTTACAAATTTGATCAACTATCCACAACTGTTTGAGATACGAAATAGCTTATCATTGTAAAGTTACATCATTATTAAAATTAAGAAAAATATATTTCTATAAAAACCAATAGTTTCTGAGCTTCAAGCAAACATATTTTTTATGGAGCACCTTGAAATTTATTTTCAAGCGCTCTGGTAGACAAAGATCTTTCATTTTTTCTCGATGTTTCAGTAAAAGATTATACTATTTAATTTACAGTTGGTGACCTGGCGGTCTAGGGGTGAGGTGCCAGACTTCTATGCTGGCGGCCGGGGTTCAATCCTCGGTCCCGGCAAAGATTTATCTGATTACCAAACCCTTCCTTCACCTCTGACAAGACATCTTGTGAATGTGAGGAATGCCAGGCCTCCACCGTGGTTCGGATTCCACGTTAAACTGTAGGTCCTCCATTTCATCTCACAATCACCCTACCATTACACATTAGCGTAAGTGCGTATAACCCGAACGNTACACATTAGCGTAAGTGCGTATAGCCCGAACGGGTAGTAAGACGCGGTGCTAATAATAATAATAATAATAATAATAATTTACAGTTATTGGTGGATTATTTTTACAGCAATATACTATATTATTTCGTTTCACAAACCTTACAAGTATTTTAGTAAATCTATTTATTTCAATATCATATTCTGAAAATTGAAAAATGACACCCGGACACGGGAATTGAGCCCTTGACCCCCTCCCCCCCTTCCGTATCCAGGTGTCATTTTTAAATTTTCAGAATATGATATCTATATGGAGTACTCCACACTAAAAAGCATAAATAATAGCTTTGGCTATTTGATTCATTTATTTACTTCAAGATAAAAGAGAAAATCTGTTTGATGTACAGTACCATTTATTTTTAATTATTAAACTCAAAACTTTGTTAATAAATCAAAAGATGTTTCAGACAGTTATTTGATAATACTAATAATTCGCGGTCCTTCATTCATCTGGAGTTGGTTGAGTTTCCGCTGTCACAGCCAAACCTTTGCATCCCGGAAAACTTGCTCTAATTGGCTTGTCGAAAATGAAGCACCTGAAAATACCCGGGAGGGATAGAACTTAAATTATCTCAGGACTCCCAAGAAAATTGGCAAGCCGACAAATTACTTCAAATTTATGTTAGAAAAGCCACTCTAATTCCCCGCGGGGGGCTGGGGGGAATAGGGGGTACGGGGGGGAGAGACTGAGTGTTAAGATGCACTTACGTACTAATAAGACATTCCTATTTCTATGAACAGAGGGCGAGTGACGTATTTACCCAGATGTGTAGCCCACGATGCAAGAAGCGACTATCCGACCAAGTGTATAGAACGGAAAGTCAGCAGGTCGTAATCTCTCATAGATATAAGATAGAATAGATTTTTTTTTTCGTTTTAGCTCCGCGTCTTAATACACATTCGATATATATACTTAAGTACTATTTATGCTAGTGGGTTAAGGATGAGGAAGGTTTGATTTAAAGAAAGTGTAGCCTCCTTTGCGAGGACAGTGTGGAAAAACTTTTAAGAAAAAAACACCCTCGTTACACCAGACCGGGATCGAACCACGATCACCTCGTCATCGGAAGTCTAGGCTATTGTGAGAAGGGCACCTTAGACCATGTGGCCACCAAATTGGGTTAGAATAGATCAATGGTTGTTTTATGAATACTGCACATTAGCTAGAGCTTTGATATTCAATCTGGAGAAGACATCTCTCTCTCTCTTTGTTTTGTTTTTTTGAGCGTTTGGCATGTTTGACCTTGAGATAAGAATTACATAGTTCGGTCTCCATGTGTATAGACTTCTACAAGTAGCCCCATGACTTATTTGGTGCTGACTGACAGCTGACGGCTTTGAGAAGCTACCAGACAAAGTTATGTATCACTACGCTGAACCATATGAGCTGCAAAAACATGTGTTTAGCAGCTGTCACTTCTGACGGTCAAAATGTAGGTATATACCTAAATGTTGACTGTCAGAAGTCAGCTGTGAGCTGTCAGTCAGCACCAAAGAATCCACGGGGCTACTGTAGCTGCTTTATGGAAACATAATGTTTCCCTTGGAGGATTTCTAAACGTCATACCCGAAATGAGATAATTTCGAAGGTGTTGAATAAGTGAAAATTTTAAACCCAATTTAGCCTTATTAACCAGAGCATGTAATATTTTCCGTTTGTTGTATACTTTTAGAACCTAACTGTCACTATTTAATGTTCATAATATAAATGTAATAAATGCAATCAGATTTCCAACGTATGTTTTTTCTGGTGCAAGTGATTGTTTAGTCTAAAAGGTTTGGGAGTCTCTGGCTTAGAGGGAGGGAAGAGAGAAGAACTGGGAGTCTCTGGCTTGAGGGGGAGGGTAGGGAGGATAATTGAGGGGTGAATTTAGGATTGTGGTCTTGGAAACAAACACGTGCATGCATACGTTTATGTGGTTACCGAATTTATTTCAACTGGTAGGAAGTCCTGCCAATACCGCAAAAAAAATAGTAATCTTGATTACTTTGGAAAAGTGATTTACGCGCAAAACCTCTTCATTTTCTATATGGTGTTAACGTTATTTCAAAATTGTTCCAGGCGCTTCCCACCCTGAAAGTATTTCAAGCGCCCCCAGGCTGAAAAACACTGTTCTAGAATATGGATTTTATTTATTCCTTCCTCTCCCCCCCCCTTCAGGCGTCTTCGTACCCATCGTTGCTATATGCATATTAATTACACTAATGGGATAGTGATGATAAAGGTTTAAAAAAAGTTTACTGGCATTTGTATGGAGGGAGAAACCATTTAGGAAAATTGTAAGAAAGCTAACGGTTGTACAATTAATTGTACATGAATATAGAGACTTGTTAGATATAAATAATCTTTAGTTTATGGATATAGTAGCATCAAGTAGGCCCCCTCTGCCCTATCATTCATAAATTTTTTAAATGACACCTTGTCCTGGGTTAAGTTTTTCAAATTTAAAAGCATTTATGAAAAAAAATTACCCATCGTACATCCGGCCGGCTCCACATTCCCGTAACAAACAAACCAGAATAGATAGACATGCAGTCCACGTGACCATTAATTCGTGTCTAGCTTTAGTACTTTTATTAGGGTGGAATTTAATCTTGATAAATATTGGTTATATAATACTCTACTCTGTTTGAGATCTGAATTTAGAACACGATGTAGTTCTTGCTAGTAGTCGCAAGTTTGTTGGAACTTTCTAAGACATACCTTTGCTTTTCCGTCCCTTTGTGAGGTTCTGTAAAGTGAAGAGACACCAGCCGCCGCCTTAAGGCATAGTAGCTCCGTCTCTCCTACAAACAAACCTATTTCTACCTCCCGAGACTCCCTGAGCCCCCCTTTGCATCGTGGGACGCGCGTTCTGCGGAGAGTTAACCAGACGCCTCGAAGGCACTCGGTTCTAGACGACGGATATGAAACTTTTAGCTTGTCTCTCTCCCAAAGCTGGTTGAGAACAGATTGAGGAAACTGGACCGGTTTAAGTAGATTCTACTTTCGTTCATACCAAATATCAGGGGAGAGACTTTGCGTCGTATGTAAGATCTAGTCTGAGTAGATGCTACGTGAATGCTTAGAATAAACTTAATCCTTTCTTAAACGATTGGTGTGAATACATAACATACATTCACACATAAACACACACATACAAACCTACATACATACACACACACATACAAACCTACATACATACACACATACACACAAACCTACATACATACACACATACACACAAACCTACATACATACACACATACAACACAAGCCTACATACATGCACACATACAAACCTACATACATACACACATACACACAAACCTACATACATACACACATACAAACCTACACACACAATCATACACACAAACACACATATACAAACACGTGCACATACGTACATACAGTTGTTATTGTCACATAACGCAACTTTTTTTCAATTCCGTTAATTGCATCTCAAAGAGAAATAAATTGCAGACAAAAACTAGGTACATTTTATTATTTTATGCTGAAATATCTGAATATATTCATGATTATGTCATATATGTCATTTAATTACACGTCTTTGTTAAAACGTTATTTAGTAGCCGTTATAAAAATTATCAGATGTTTAAATATGTCATATTTAGTGAGATATTTCAAAAAATTAGTATACCTTATATCGAAGTTTTCTTCTTCCTTCAAAATATTTCGAAGATACGTGAGTTATTGTAGGTGACGAATTCGAAGCGAAGTAGATTTGAGCTTATACTTCTTATATTTAAAAGCTTCGCGCAGCCTTAATCGTTTATTTTAATAAAATTCGACGAACGGTTAATCCAACGTCTGCATCAAAGATCCCAATCCTGTGATTGTGTTAACTAACCCCGTTATGTATCCACTCGACGAATACAAGATACCACTGGTAGATAGATATAGACACTTGACTCACCGATATAGCTTCACAACCTACAATCGGTTATCAGATGATGTTGGCAGCCATTTTATATCCACTCACCTGAAACAAGGGACAACTCGTTAGATCACACATAACTTTATATTCTATATCGATTGAAGACTGGCTGGGAATTTATATGAGCTATCTTTCGATTAAAAACTTCAATCGATTCCTCTAAATAATTATCCCCGAGCAATATTCAACAATAAAAAATATTATTTAACTAAGTAAATTCCCAAAATTTTAAATTTTTAAAAAATATTCAAAGGTTGAGCTGAAATTTTAGAAAACGACAGTTATAGTGATTTAGAATTTATTGACAACCTTATCTCTTCATTTAAAAAGTTTATCATTTAATGCTGCTATGCTCATGACAGATATTCAAAAACCGTTGATATCACCACGTGAGTAAAATTAAACTCTCCGTTTCTACCGGAGCAATATTTGATTTATTCTGACTGAAAAAATGTTATATATAAAAACTGCTAATATACTTAACTTTTTTCGCATCCCCTACACTCCCACCTTAAGGGGAGGATAAGTAGGGCTAACTTTAAGTACATTGTACAGTCTTGGAAACAACCTGTGTGCACCCTGGCTTAGAGCGACCCTCAGCCACCAGAGGGTGACCTGGTGGTTCTAAGGGGGGGGGGGCTAAGGTGTCGGACTTATGTGCTGGGGGTCTGGGGCTCAATCCTCGGTCCCGGCACAGATTTATCTGGTTACCAAACCATTCCTTCCCCTCTGACAAGAAGTGTATTAACCACAACTTGTGGATGTGTGAAATGCCAGGCCAGGGGGTTCGGATACCACGTTAAACTCTATGTCTTCCATTTCATCTCACAATCACCCTACTATTACACATTAGCGTAAGTGCGTATAACCCATACGGGTAGTAAGACGCGGTGCTAAAAATAATAATAATAATAATAACAATAATAATAATAATCAGCCACCAGAGTCGGTTTCCAAGAAGTCGAGACCTTCTAAAAGAAATGATTTATTTATCAACAACGTCTTTCCCCCCATCCAGTGCATCTGCATTCAAACAAACTAATACGGTAGGTAAAATTTAGAATGAATGTATCCGCATTTTCTTGGAAGCAAAGTGAGAAAACTATTGAATGGAGGGAATATTTTTGGTATGGATCCGAGCTCACTGGAGAAAGAGACTAGATAAGATTTAAATTTAGTTGGTATTCTCACAGATATAGGGTAATATATATATATATATATATATTAATTAAATGGTGAAATTTGTATGGAATAATTCTTATTCGAAGGCAGACAGACCACACAAGTTAGGTTGTTTTTTTAAGTTAAATAAACAAAACGCATGGCTCGAAATGAGTCTGATGATTGATCGCGTGTCCTGACTGATGGATCGAAACACTTCTCATTAATTGCTACGAGATTGTAAATAATTTCCTTTAAGTGTTGTTTTGATTGATTGTGATTGATGGAGTTCAAGGCCACCACCGAACAAACATTTCAAATGTTCGCGGTCCACTCACCACCAAGTTGTGGTAGGGGTAGGATGAATAAAACATCTGGTATTGATGGGGGGGAGGGGGGCGGCCGATGAGGAGGGAGAATTTTATTTATTTTTTCTATTAGATGGTATACAAAATTATTATTTAATTACATATTTCTTTTTGTGAAAAATTGTTATTTTTAATAGCAACACATCTTACTATCATTTTATATTATATCCATTTGTGCTAATTATGCCAGGGAGACAAGGGGGAGGAAGGTTGAATTAAGAGGAAGTGTATACCCAGATTTTCGTGAAGAAATAGAGAGTGGAAAATGATTTAGGAAAATAAATCCATCTAATGGGATTCAAACCCCGATTGGCAAGACAGTCGGTCGGGTGTATTGAGGGTAGTTTTTCCAAAATCGTATTGCATTTTCCCTCCACGCAAGTGAGGGTACATTTCCTATAAATTTGACCCTCATTCATCCCTAAACGATTATCGTAATTAGTAGGCCTACATAATCGCGAACGGGTATAATGAAGCAGTTCTAAAAAAAATGAGTATAAAACTGTGAGCGTTGTACGTTACAAACAAAATAAATGACGTGTCATCAAAATCCGAGACCTGGTGATAAACAATTTGAGGCAGATGTTTACGTGATGTAATGGACTTTTATAAGCTTTTATTTCCCTTTATAACGACTTTCCTTATCTTTAATAAAATGTTGATAGATCGTTCGTACTATATAGTGTACAATATACAGAATAGCAGATAATTTTTTTCCCCTTTAATTCTTATGAGGATCTGAAAGGGTTACGTTAGTTAGGCCGTGGCCCCCAAAAAAAGCATGTAGCTTTCAAAATTTTTGTTAGAAATATAAAAGGTCATACAAAATGAAATAGTTATCTACATATTTTAAAGGAAACTAAAGTATATTTATGTTGGCAACGAATGAACTAAAACTCCCGCATGGCTTTAATTTTTTCCCCAGAACTCTCCATCGAGTGTATAATCCTAGCTCGGGTATAAAAGGATGTTTGCCTTTGTGTGTCAACGACGCTAGAAAATAGAGCTAAACGAGGGGGGAGGGGGGGGGTGAAATGCTGCAATCGTCATTACTACTAGCAGCATCCGTTTTTCAGCATTGAGGAAAAGCCTTACTCCCTCTAAAAGAGGAACGAGTAGGGGAAAGGAGGGGTGAGGGGGTGATATTTTGAAACAGTCGAGTCTTCAGAAGAACATAATGACTTACTCCATTACTACTCTGGCATGAAACGAATGTGCTTTAATGCCCTACATCACCCCCCCCCCCTCTTTACCCTGCACCCTTTAGCATAAACTTTGCTTGCGTTTTGAAATGCCTCTACAAATGAGAGAGTGTGAAGGAAAGAGACGGAAAATACTGACACGTATAACACATACCCAGGTACAGTCTGTTTAAAGTGAGCTAGGACACTCTTAAATCTGCTATAGAATTTTTTTAAATATACAGTATATTCCATATCGTATATAAAAAACAAAATGTCCCACAGGGTTTCTATCTGAAATATTTTGGGGTAGTTTAAGAGTAAAGTGTGGAAAGCTATGACCCTTAAAATGAATATAAATCCTCCCACAAAATCCCTCGACCTTATAAACAACACAAGATTACTACTAAATTGTTTATTATAGCATGATTAAACATTTTCAGGTTATTTAGACATTTGCTTTTACCATATAGTATGTTAATGATTTTTTCTCTAAGTATATATGTATTAATTAATGAGTTTATATTTGATTACTAAATAATGTATATCTATATTAATTTTAATATTTTTAGGTAATTTTAATAATGTGAAGCTGTTTGAGAATGTTGATAACTCATGTAAATCATGGTTTTATTAATAAACCGTAATAAATAAGCACACTTAATACATTAATAAATCTGGTAAAACATTTATAATTAATTTCCATGTTGAAAAATAGCACCTGTGCATTAGCACCAAATACTACCTTTGGCTTAGCGCACCAATATTTGCACATTTAACATTAATGAATACGTATTTTATATTTAACCTTTAAAAAAGACTGGATGAATTATACATATGAAAATCAATTTGAAATAAAGTTTTAAATCCAATTATTTGCATTTGTCTGTCTTTAATTGGTGTAAATGTATCACGGTAACTTTTGAACACCTATTATTTGATATTAGGAACTCAAAAGTTCACTGCCACACTTGCTTATACCACTATCCCTATCTTGAGTTAATTATATCCAGTCCACCTCATTACACCCTATCCCTGTTTATAGTTAGTTATATCTAAGCCACCTCATTACACCCTGTCCCTATCTAGATCTAGTTCTATCCAGTCCACCTCATTACAGCCTATCTCTTTAAGTTATATTATAATGTTATCCTCTCTTCTGCGTCTAGGTATTCCCAATGGTCTCTTCTTATTAGATTTGAGAGGCAATGCCCCGAACAAGTTTCTAGAATATATCATTCACGCTGCATCACCTGAACATCGTAATTTACGAGACTTGATTGTCCTAACAATGTCCAATCATGAGTACAAGTTATGTGACCCATCATTATGTAACCTCCTCCACTAATAAGTAGCCTAATTCCTTGATGAACCGAATATATTCCCAACCACCTTGTTTTCAAACAACCTAAATACGTTTTAGCCATGTAAGTTAGGAGACCCACGTTTTGCAACCATAGAGAACAATCAGTGAAATAATTGTCTTGTATATTCTGAGTGTCACGTTCTAGGACAGCGGGCGAGATTAACGCATTAAACAATTTAATTCAAAATTTCCACATTTGTTATTTGTACCTTCATACAGATCAAGTTCGATGGGAAATAAAATCTGATATCTTCAATAACATTAAAATGTTCACAATGTTTACTAGCAATTTTTTTTCCCCTAAAGGTTCCTTATTCCCTACCAGAACTCTACTACAATTATCCGACACATTCCTTTTGTTGATTCAAAAAACATAGCATAGCAGTTTGAGCCTTTTTTTTCATTTCTCATGATGGTTCCACCCAAAGTCAAAGCTTTTAGTTGTCCAGATGATTCAAAGCTAACCCACCTCGGTGGCATAGTTGGCTAACGCGCTAGTTTCGTGTTGAGCTAAACAGCCAAGGATGGGGAAATCGAGGTTCGAATCTCGGTTGGGTAAACTTGGGGGGGGGGGTTCCTAAATGGTTTTCCACACTCCATCCACGCAAATGAGGGTTCACTTCCTCTAAATTTAACCTTCCCAATTCCTAATCATTTAGCGTAATTAGTACTTAAGCGTATAACCCGAAGGGGTAGTAAGACGCGGTGCTAAATTTAAAAAATAAATATTCAAAGCTAATTTTGTCTAATTACTAAATGGGTAGAAATTTACTCTCGTTAGTTAGTGTACGAGGGGTTTTCCCCCCATCATTAGAAGTATTTCACGTTCATTTTATTAACCAAATGATTATATCATTACATGACTTACAAACTAACTTAATCTATAACTTAAACACAGTATCCATTCCACTGTTTAATAATTCATCGGTGACCTGGCGGTCTAGGGGTAAGGTGTCAGACTTCTGTGCTGGCAACCGGGGTTCAATCATCGGTTTTAATTTACTCCGTCAAACCTATCCACATATTTACATTAATGAAACAGATGAGGAAAGTATAATATTTAGGTGATGTGCTAGAATTTACTCGGATGGGAATTGTGTGTGAAATCCTTTAGTAAAAAAAACACCCTTGGTACGACCGGCCGGGATTCGATTCCTAGCCTCGTCATCTACGGTAAACCAGGAAAGACGTTCCTAACGCCTTTGTAGACATGCCCAACGGTAAGGGTTGTAAAGGGAAGTTGAGTAAATTTTTTTGTAAGCTTTGCACGCACTTGGAAATAATGCTAGCTAACTTTCTTTGGAAACTGTTTGATATTTCTAAAATATTTCCTGCTGCTCACAAACATAGGGAAACACTTTGCAAGCATGGCAAACAAATTGTTGTTACATTGTTTGTAGACAGTTAAACAAACATCCTTTCCTCTTTTTTTGAGGGGGAGATGTGTTTTTTTTTAATAATTCATATTCTCTCTAATAAAGTGCTAAATAAGGATATTTAAAAAAAGGTCAACTTCATCAGCGATAACTGAAAACTTTTGATTGATTTAATTTAAAATACTTTATTTTTGCAGTCTTCATATGTCACGTCCCATAACAGTGTATTACTAAGAAATATTTATACGAGTTAAAAAGAGTTTATTCAGCTGTTCAAGACATGACCAACTAGAATAAAACAAGAAATAAAGAACAGTGACATTTGTGAAGAGCAGGATCAGACCAACCCACGTTACTTGTCGACAATGTTTACAAACACATCCACACACGAAAACTTTGTTTTTTGTAACCCATTATAAATGGATGACAAACATAGTTTCTTTTTTCTTTTCTTTTTTTGAAAAACACGTGAACTTGTTTTCAAACATTTTGTGAGAAAAAATACTAAATAAATATTTTGAAAAGAAGAGCATCATCATTTGCATGTGTTTGCAAATACAAATTTCAGATTATGATTATGATTAGTAGTATTATTATTATTATTAGCATCGCGTCTTACTACCTGTTCGGGTTATACGCACTTACGCTAATGTGTAATGGTAGGGGTGATTGTGAGATAAAATGAAGGACCTACAGTTTAACGTGGAATCCGAACCACGGTGGAGGTCTGGCATTCCCCACATTCACAAGATGTCTTGTCAAAGGTGAAGGAAGGGTTTGGTAATCAGATAAATCTGTGCCGGGACCGAGGATTGAACCCCGGCCGCCAGCACAGAAGTCTACCCCTAGACCACCAGGTCACCAAAATTTTCAGAAAACGTTTTTTCAAGTGAGTATTTGGACTTAAGATAAGATTATTCCTAGTCGGTCTTCCTACCAAATTACCAACTATCCTCCACGGGTATCGAATCCTTTCCCTGGCGCCTCACCCCACAGAGGTGTAGCTTAGTTCCAACTTTTTCTGGGAGTGTCACCGGCTGTACTGAGAGGAAAGAACAGAAGTGGGGAAGAAGGCGAAAGTTAACCGTCGCATATAATTACACTGAAAGCTTTTCCTTACATAATCGCACTCGATTCGAATGAAGGAGATAAAAGTAGCAAAAAAAATAGTAGCGGGTAGTTTCGTCATAGAAGAAGAGTTGTACGTTTGTAAATTTCAAAAATGGTGCCTTCAAATAGGTATGAATAGAATGAATACAATATGGAGCACTATCTTTAAACAAGAGTTCTTTTTTTATATAGCATCAGCAACCCACTTCCATAATTTTGTCACATATGCTTATGCCTTCATCCCCTTATGTTACCATAGCTGGTCTCAAAAAATCAAAGTAAAGTTATTCAACTTATCAATCAAACCAAAGTGCACTTAGAGGAGGGATCAAATGGAGCAATTTTCTCTAGACTTCCGTCAATTGGTAGCCATTGATTCCCTAAAAATAACTTTTCTAGAAGAGAAATGATCTCTTAATCCACAACAAATTCCTAAATACAATGAGTTTTTTTACAGATTTTTAACCTTGCCTCTTTTATTGGCAGTTAGCATGGTAAAGATAGGGATATTAAAGCTTAGCATTTATCTTTTTAATTTCTTGCGACCCGTTGGAGAAAGTAATTATAATTTACTCGTAAAAAAATCTAATTTCATTTTTTATGGATATCAATGTTTCATTTCCCTTTGAGACCAAAAAGGTAGTTCTCATTATGCCGTCAGTCTGTCTGTCTGTCTCTCTCTCTCTCTCTCTCTATCTGTCTGTATCCTAAACGATTTCACCGTTCTGGCTGAAACTTGCCATATATGTTTTTAATAAGGTTCCCCCGGGGAATTTTTCGACTTGTATATCTAGCCTCGGGTCCGGGGTTCAATCCTCGGTCCCGACACAGATTTATCTGATTGCCAAACCCTTCCTTCACCTCTGACAAGACTTGTATTATTCATATCTTGTGAATGTGTGGAATGTCAAGCCTCCACCGTGGTTCGGATCCCACGTTAAACTGTAGGTCCTCCATTTCATCTCACAATCACCCTACCATTAACACATTAGCGTAAGTGCGTATAAACCGAACGGGTTGTAAGATGCGGTGTTAATGATAATCTTATATAGGCACTTTTTAACATAACAAACAAAATGGTGCGTCTCATCTTTCCAGGAAAATGACTTATTTTACAAGAGTGGATATCTTCAATTTTGCTCATAGCTCCGCAACTCTGAGATATGAAATAACTTATCGGTTGTACACTTGAAATATTAGTAAAAATAAAAAAACTTGTATTCGAAATATATGTTCACAAAACCACTGGTTTGAGCTATTAGCAATATTATTTTTTTTTAATGTCTAAAAATGGAAAATTGATTGCTATGTTCTTTGTTGAAAAGAGATGCCAGTTTTTTCCTCAATATGTTTTTATTATAGTGTATATTGTGTTATTTATGTTCTCTGATATAATGTTTGCGCAACAATGTATATTATTTCGTTTCACATATATTAATAGTTTAAAGTAGATATTTCATAGGTAAAGGAGTGAGAAAATCCACGGTGCGTGCAAAGTGCCCATTTATTTTTCATGTGATCAGTTTTATCATTTTCTTAATTAAGTACATAAACTGTTGGATTTTTCTTTTGTGCATTGTAATTTGTGTGCGTGTATGTTGTATTTAGATATGTTTGTGGAAAAACTCGTTTGGACAGAGTGAGTAATGAACGAGTGCTGAAGATTGTGATTTGAAAGGGAATCCTAAAGGCCAATGTGAAAGAAGAGTCTTACGTTGGTTTGGGTATTTTGAGAGGATGAGTGTGGATCGAGTGATGAAGAAAATATATGAAGGTAGAGTGTATGGGGGTGGAGGGGATTAAATGGAAGGGGTAGGCCATGTAAGGCGTGGCTAAATATTGTAGAAGAATGTATGAAAAATAGAGACATTAAAAGTATTAAGAATAAAAGAGCATGTAAGCCTCGGTGTATGGATGTTGTTGAAGCGAAGGGAGTATGCAAGGATAGGGAAGTGCGGAGAAAGTGAGTGAGGATGGATTAATTACGGAGTTGTTTTTTGCGCTATATGCACATTTTCTTGCCTACCCCTTAAGGGAACGGCGTGATTATATATGTAAATGTAGATAGTGGACGGGCGGATGTGGTGTGGTGTATGTATGTATGTGGTGTAAGTATGTATGTGATGTATTATGTGATGTATGTGTTGAGGAAATGTACAGTACCTGCATTTGCATTGCAGGAGCGTGGAAAACCACTTAGGAAAAACCTCCCTCAGCACACCAGACCGAGGTTTGAACCTGGATCCTCCCGTCATCGGGAGTCTAATCTACGGTAAGAGTAGCGGCTTAAGACTGTGAGGCCATCGAAGTGGATTTCAAATAATTGATTACCGTAATTACATTAAGTATATCCACTTATTTGTCAATAATTCACATGATTCATTTAACTATCTATCTGAATAAATTACATACAAAATCTGCCCATTTTCCTAGAACCAAGTACTTTCTAGGAGGAGTGAATTATACCTCTTTTTAAGATGGAAGGAAACTTAGCTAAAGTAAGTATGTTTTAATTTGTATATCAAAAAGATTTACTGGCCAAAATAAATTAAATATTGCTCCAGTATAAACGTTTATCTTAATTCTCTACACATTGCGATATAGACAGTTCTTTAATAGGTACTTGCCATAACGGAATAGTCATATTTTATAACCAACACTTTCATTATAAATTATCATTTTTATAAAATTAATTCAAGAGATTAAAAGTAGAATATTTAAAATAAAAGCATGAACGATATATTGGTCTTCCGATTCCAAGCTGACTATTTTATAGTATCAACTGTAGTTATGATTAATTAATTAAAATCTATAAAAGTGTATCATAGGATTTAAATAAAACTAAATAATATTAAACTCTTAAAAGGTAGTGGAGAAGTGTTTAAAATTTTGTTGTCAACGTTGGTATGAAACTCAATTATTTTTTTCAACTGAAATTAGTTTATTTTGAGAACCCGTAAATGAATTATTATATTCATTACTAATTCATGATTATTCTTTAGATTAAATAATCTAAATTACAACAAGAAATATTGGAATATCCTGATATTTAAATTTGAATATGCAACAAACAAAATTGATCTAAAAGTAGCTATTATTAATAATATTTAATATTTTGATAAATTAGGGTGGGGATGAAGGGCGTGGATAAGGTTAGGTGCACCATCATTCACCTTTAGATAATAAATGGTTCAAATTAAGGAGACAAAGATCCACCCCACCCCCTTCTCCCTGTTAGGTTTTAAACCTTTCAAAAATCAAAAGTTTTTTGTCAAAGTCAAATACTTTGAGCTCGTTCTTCAAGTTTTTAATTAATTAAATAAGGGAAGTATCTGTAATATGGTAACCAGAGACTATGTATTATTAAATCAGGTCACCCATGACCTTTAGTGACCTCTTCACCCCCCAGTAAGGGAGGCATAAAATTAAATTATTTTACAATAAACATAGTTGGTCTAACCAAACAAATAATTCAATCTTTTCTCAATTGACTAGATTTTAATATCTCCGAAGAATTTTTTTTCCCCCTAGGCCACGCTGTGAAAGTTAATTTAAATTTGTTTTGTCACGAAGGTACCATGTTTTCTATAAAGCTCCAGAAAACCTTCCGTTGAGCTTCAAATAAGGATTATTTTTCCAGTTTCCAAAAGCAGGAGAGTAAATATTTGTTTAGAATTTTCTCACCCTAACACGTGAATGGATTCATCACTCCCTTGCTATCCTCATCCCAAACCCATTTTTTCCCTAGTTCTTTGCCAAAACCTGTTATGGCACAACTTTTGAGTAATACACTCTTAAATTCGACGAAACCTTACGAATAAGACTTCAACTTACCACCCATCCCCGACCCCACAACCCTCTCTCTATATCCCATCACTCCTTTCAATAGACATGTAAAATACTCCAACCTATTGTCGAGATAGAATAAAAATGAAAAAAGAGGTAAACTTTTATTTTCATGTTTTACCCCGAAGACAATTTGCTTCTCATTAATTCAAAATGTTCGTATCTAGAAGAAACAAAGTCTGTATATGCTATTTTTGTTCATCCCTTGAGTCTTAAGTAGAGTGGGGGTAGAGAAGGGTGGGGGTTGAAAGAAAATTGGGTAGTATATTTGGTTGTTGGCAAAATTTTGCTTATCTAATTCCACAGATAAACACAAACTTTTGTACTACACGTCTTGCTACACACGCAAGCAATCCTCAACGTAAACAAAGAGAACGACCAAATAAGGTGAATTTTAAATAAAAGCACTATAATTTATCTAGAGAGAGATTTTAAATCCATTATTAGGTTAAAAAAAACCATCCTCATTGCACTCAGCTGTAATTGAATCCCGTTTTCCCGAATCAAAGTCAGAACTTTCAATAAAATGGAAAATGTGGTTCGAATCACGGTTGGGTGTATTGACTATTTTATTTTATTTTTCTAAATTGTTTTCAGCTCTCCCTTCACACAAATGTGGCTACATTTCCTCTAAATTCAACCGTCCTCATCCTTACACATCATAAGAATAAAAACCAAATGGGTAGTGAGACACGGTGACCAAAAAAAAAGATCCACGTGATTTTTTATTTTTTTCCCACCTAAACATTTTCTTCAATGAGATATTGATAAAGAGTTAAGGTAGAATTTATAGGAAATAGAATCGCATTTGCGTGGAGGCAAAGTGAAAGAAACTTCAGTAAGGCTGGCTGTAATTTAAACCCTGACCTTCCTATCCCCGGGGATTAAACAGGTTCAAGCCTTGGCTTGTGTGCCCACCGAAGAGGGATAGTGACCTCACTCGCTTTCTCACACACATTAGGGCTGAAAAACTTAGATCCAACCATGATACAAACCAATAACGCCCTTGGAAATAGTTTAGTGACGCAATAATCCATGACACCCACTGCGGTGGCTTTGTGGTCTTACGCGATACTCCCTGAGTAGACTAGACTGCCGATGACGGGGAGATCAAGGTTTCGAATCTCGGTCGGGTCTACCTAGGGTGGTGTTTTCCTAAATGTTTTTCCCCTCTTCCTCCAAGCAAGTTTGGGTACACTTCCTCTGAATATAGTCTTCCTAATCCCTAAAGCATTGGTGTAATTAGTAAATAAGCGTATAATCAGAACGGGTAGTAAGACACTGTACTAAAAAATTAAATAAACCCTGTAAAGAAGTCTTAGAGGTCCTTACCACATACTTAAAAATATTATAGAAACATGATAGCAGGGGTTGAAAATAAAAGTAAAGAGGAGGAGAATAAAGACTGTGCAGACACGTCATGTGGCAGAGGAACGTGAACTAGTTTAAGGGAGGGGGAAGAAAGCTAAGCCAAGAGTGACGTCATAAAGATCTTAAAAGGAATAAGATGACGATGTAGGGCTGCGATAATCGGATTAGTCAAACTTTAGGTGACGCCACTGAGAAAGGTACAAGATTTAAAGGAGGAGAAATTAAGGGTAAAAGGGGGAGGGGGAGGAGCGAAAGATACGAAATTTAATAACGATGTAATATACGAGAAAGAAAGAATTAAGTTTTAAAAGTACGTTTCTGATGGAAGGATTTAGAACGTATTGTGTTTTTTCTTGGCTGCACCTCGTAATTTAAAGAACAATTTTATATTAGACTTATATTATTAAACTACTTTTCTTTAAATTTTAAATTGGTTGACATTTGTATATTAAAATGTTATCAATAGCAACAAAAGGTGTGGTTTAAATCAGCGATGAAACATTGGCAGTTTTACTCGTTGTGAATATGAATGGAAAAGGCCCACCTCAAATTATTGAAAACTCGAATTAAAGGATATAACTGGGGAGGGGGCCGGGGAATCAAGATACTTACAGGATTTAAGTACAGTAATCTCTTTATTTTATGAATTTCGAATTTAACGGAAAGCTTCTATCATTTGCAATTTCACGGACAGTGGCGGATAAGTCCGTTAAATCCAGGGATTTGCCGTAAGGGTCTTTGCATTGGACCCATCTAATGCACACCCTTAAAAACAGGTTTCATCTAGTTTAACAAATAAGCATACTGTTACATTAGGGCATGGAGTTACAGTGATTTCGATAATAAGATCCAAGAGTCCCGGGTTCAATTCCAGTGTCCAGATAATATTTTCCAATCCACACTAATGTTACTTGACGCGTTTACAGCGATATCTTGCGTAGAATTTACATCGTCTACGCATGTACTTATTAATTATAAGTTATCTTTTCATACATTTAGATACAATGTTGTACTTATGATACTTGTAGAGTTTTGCAATTTTTATATATTTTTATGGTAGTATTTATAACTATGTGTCTATATTAAGACTATTTTCTTGATTATCATACGTTTGGGCTTTAAGCATGTGTACTAATTAAGATAATGTCCTAGGGGTGAGGATGGTTGAATTTAGACTAAGTGTACTCGCATGTTCTTGGAGGGAGAGTGTAGAACTATTTTTAAAAACACATTCTCATTGCACTTGACCTAGCTTTGAGCCCCGATATTCCCATCATCAGTCCAGTCTATTTCTAGAATAAAGTCTTAGACCATGAGACAACCAAAGCGTGTTAGACACACACTAATTTAGTTAGAACACGTGATATAGAGTTCTTACACACATGCTCAATCCTCCACAAGATTTACAAACTTACATGTGTAGACTCGCATAGTTTCCTAAGCCACAGAAAAAATAAATTAAAAAACTGCCAATTTTGTTTATTTGAGTCGTAAACTTTTGATGAGACAAAGCCATGAATCTCACACAAATCCTTTACTCAAATTCCTATATTCATTTTTTTTAAGTTATTTACTTTCAATTACTCATACGTCAAGGAATGTGACAGTCACTTTTGATAGATTCTATCAATATCAATCTTTAAGTGAACTTAGAGTTAAACTTTTGAACTCGTTGGATCAAAGTATTAGATATTTAACAAAACATAAATATGATATATCAACCTTGTTTGACTTTATTCTTATCAACTCATAAAAAATTATTTATAATAGTAATAAAGTCATAATGTTTATATTATAAGTATAACAATTTGGATGACAGTTTTATCCTTTATTTAAAAGTATTCCTATGATCAATGTTTCACATTCTCATGTAAAAATACAAAATATATCTCTTAGATATTACGAGGAGGTCGGGGTTCGAATCCTGGTCTGGTCTACTGAGGGTGGTTTTCCCTAATTTGTTTCCCATTCTGCTTCCATGCAAATGCGGAGAGATTACATCATTCCTACCTTATTAAAGTTATCATCATACATGCGTATAACCTGAACAGGTAGTAAGACGTGGTGATTAAAATATATATATATATATATATATTAAATCAGGAGTCTTTAAACTTTATTATGTATATATATATATATATATATATATTAAATCAGGAGTCTTTAAACTTTATTATGTCTCAGGGCTAAAGTTTTTGTCCCTTGTTAGCTCGCGGGCCGCAATACTATACCGGCAATATTCGGATTGAATAAATATTAAAATATTTATATCAGCTCATTCTTATATACTGTATTTATACTCACACTAGGGGCTAGGCTTGATTCATACGGGTGACATTTCTGATGTCTCGCTAAGTTTGTTTTCTGTTGTGTTTTTATTTTTTTAGATTTTCCATAAATACGTAGAGAGCAAACTTTGTTTATGAAATAATATAAAATACGTGAGTAAAATAATTATTTTATTATTTGATGATATAAAATATCTATCTGTATTTGTCGTTTTTTCTCTTGAAATAATTTTCTTATTTTCATGGGCCAACGGGCAGCAAAAACCATTAACGTGGGCTACAAGGTGCCCATGGACCACAGGTTGAACATCTCGGTTTTGTATTATCTCCTAGTTTAATATTCTTCGAACACATTATAATATATAACATTTATTAACCAAATTAATAATTTATATATTGTAAATATGTAACTTATATCAGTAGGTCTATGTAATTTGTAGTATTTTTTATAAATTGTCTTCTCTTTAAAATAAAACCAATTAAATAGAAAACTTTACCTATTTTTACCGCAAAATAAAAAGTGTTATTAGCGTTTTCTACAGAGTGGTCCAAATTTCCATTCGTAAGAAAATCAAAGTATCAAGGACACCCGACAACAAGATATGAGCCTGTACATTTTAATGTATACAATATTCGGCGATATTAAATGAAGCCGCACCAGTGGGCCCGTGGATTAAATGTCAAGCTCATCTAATCTTGTTTAACGGTGAGGGGTAGTTTGGGGAAGATAGATCTTATTTTTCATATGATATTTCCTATTCTACCTCCATATAAATTCGGACACACTTCCTATAAATGTGACCTCTCACATCCATATCTTATAAATGTAAATATTCGGATAGCCTGGAGGAGTAATAAGACATGGAGAAATAAGTTACAGTAAAGTTAAGACAACCCAAACTTCAGTTATCGGACACTAAAAGCGAGTGGCATCTGTCTGTTGGTGAGGATAGTGCCAACTTCTGTGGTTATAGGATATAGGGTGTCATGTAGTCAACACAACGAGCCCTCGAACCGTCAATCTCTGTTTTCTAGACCAGGAGCACTACCTAATTATTCAAAGTAGCTGCTCGCCTGTCCTCGCAAGGCTGAGTTTGATCCCGTTTCAGAACCACTACTTCACAAGAAAATCTAGGAAGGCCAAGAATCAAACCCCAGGACATCTGGATCTGTATCCAGGAACTCAGACCACAAAGGTGGTCATCCGACACATTTAAGTTAAATTTAATTAATTTAATATCCATTGTTTTTTACATGAATAAAATAATAGGCATATGGTTTATAGCAATAATCATACTGTGGAAGTTATTACTAATTAAACTTATTTCATACCTGCGCTATAATTACATGTAGTTAGTAATTAATTTGTATTTTGTTTGTCACCCACTACAGCCCCTCATCACCCCCCCCCCCATCCCCTTCACTGTTTTCGTACTATCTGACAACCAGTCTGTCCCGTCTAGGTGTGTATGATCGGGACTATACTGTATATAAAATTATAATTTTTCAAATAGTTTTTAACCATTCTATTTACTTTATGGCAACCCACTTTAGTGGCTACATGGTCTAAGGCGTCACTGTCACGGTAGATTAGACTGTCAATGACGGGGAGATCATAGTTAGAATACCAGTCGGGTGTATTGAGGGTTTTTTTTTTCCATTAATATTTTTCCACATTCTCTCTCTCTCCAGGCAAACGTTGGTAAATGTCCTCTAAATTCAACCCTCCTCATGTTTAGCATATTAGCGTAATTAAACTGGATATAATTGATAAGGAAACTTATTGGGAAAGAACGTTTTCTTGTGGTCAATTCCTTCTCAAATATAAGAAAAGTTTGGCAACGCTGGTCAGTCGAGGTTGCCAGTATCTCCTTATTCCCCCACCACACCACCTACAGACAAAACAGAGTGAGGAAATTTGGCAACAGTTATCCTATAGAGAGCAAAATAAAGCTTTTCTCAATTAGACCTGCAGTTTCCTAAGAAAAGATATTGTGTGAGGTGTTTAAGACGCGGTGGCTATAAATATATAAAGGTGGTACTATAATTTTCAGTTGGATAAGACATAAAGCTTATGAATAGTAGATAAACATAATCAAATTTGTTTAAAATGTAATCACGATACTATTCTCTTCTTTTTTTTCCTTCCCCAAGTTTCGGGACAGGAGGCGCCCGCCAAGCCCGAGAGAAGTAACACGTTAAATAAAAAGAGATTGCAAGACATTCGTCTATTTCTGACAGGACCCAAAAGGTCCGAAGTCGGGTGAGTCGGATGGGGGAAGGAGGAGAAATTGTTTTGAGAAATTGAAATTGCCAGTTGAGTGACGTTCTCCACCAGAGTAAAAAAAAAACACAAGAAAAAGCCAGAGAGACAGACACACACACAAAAAAAAAACAGTTGAACGTTTTAAGAAGACTTCAGCCCAGGGGAATTCCTTGGTTTTAAAGATATTATTTTTCGTGGCTCACCGTTCTCTTATTCCACAGATATTAACTCCAAAATACTAATGGTACTAGGGAAAAGGGAGGAAGGTCACATTACACACATTTTCCAGAACATCAACTTTTATATATCAAACCCTTCAAGGGCCACAAAAAAAATTAATAAATCAAATCATGACAGATACGTCTTAAACATAATCTAAAAGTTTCATGATTGTCCAAAAGATAGAAGCACTAACTCAATTCGAGTTAGAATTGAACTTTACTCCTGTTTTATCTTCTACCCTTCATAAGTATTAAGATCGTTCTTGGGGTTTTTTTAAACTAAAAATATATTAAAAAGAAATACAAAGTCAAACACCTACAGTCAGACACCTTAGCTCAGTCGTTAGCATATCCGTTGATCTTAGGGTCCTGGGTTCAATTCCTGGCATGGACGAATAATTTATCATTGGTGTGATGTGAATTTTCCTTTTTCACAGTGAAGAGTTAATGTCTGGGGGCTGGATGTTGTGTCTGTTCTAGATTTACGTTATCTTATACGTCGTGTTCTGATATAATCAATCGGTTCAGAAAGTGCAAGTTAAATAACTTCAATAAATTTAATGAAGACAAATTAAATTAAACTTAAATTTCACCTACGCTGTCTTTTTTCTAAACAAACAAACAAATAATGTTGGTTTATGAAATGTATATTTTGCTTAAAAACTTAAGGTACCTGTATCGATGAGAATACAGACTAAGCGTCAAGTTCATCTAGACTGGTTTTCAGGCTACGGGGCTGTGGGGTTAGAATCCCTGCTGGGTGAACTCAAGGTGACTTTTACCACATGATGTCTACCTTTCCCTATCTGCCGGTTAAAGAGATTTTCTCATGAAACTCTCGTCTTCCTATTATTATTATTATTATTATTATTATTAGCACCGCGTCTTACTAACCGTTCGGGTTATACGCACTTACGCTAACGTGTAAAGGTAGGGTGATTGTGAGATGAAATGGAGGACCTACAGTTTGACGTGGGATCCGAACCACAGTGGAGGCCTGGCATTCCAAACATTCACAAGATGTCTTGTCAGAGGTGAAGGAAGGGTTTGGTAATCAGATAAATCTGTGCCGGGACCGAGGATTGAACCCCGGCCGCCAGCACAGAAGTTTGACACCTTACCCCCTAGACCACCAGGTCACCATTATCTTCCTAATATCTATACTTACTTTAGAAATACATAAATGCAATCATCCCTGAAGGGTTATAAGGTGAGGTTAAAAATGATTGAACAAATTTACGAATTATTGCTATCTACCATTAAATTTTAATAGCATTTTTGTAAATTTGATAGTAAACTATCAGTTAAAAGAAAAATTGATTGGTTTCGTTTTTGAGCTTCACTTTTAAGTTATTGTTAATTTAAGACTGGCACTAGTAATATTTTGAGGCAGGGAATAAGAGGATATATTAGAGGAATTACACCCGCATTTAGTTCAAATATAGGGTGAAATACCACACTAAGGGAACCAAGCAGAAATTTGACCCCTGACGACTGATAAAAACGACGCGAGTTCGACCACAACTTCGGGTATAAGCATTTTTTTTTCTTCCTGTTATCAAATATTCCCACGCATTAGCGCTAGGGGTTAATCCGGGGATTTCAGGAACTATTCTTGTATAAGGTAATCTTGAGTGACAACCAACAACCCGGCATTTGTGAATGTTCAAATTACGTGACGATGTAGACCTGGCAAGTAGCCATTTGGTGCTTGTCCCGACATCTAGCGCGGGATCGTGGTAGTAGGACAGAGAGGATGACGGGATATAAACACAGAGGAGGCAGTTCATGGGAACAAATGTCACAGTTTGTGGAGCCTTTCCATATTGGTATTGTATTTGGGTTGGTAGCCTCTCAATATTGATGTAGATATGTTGGTAGCCTCTCAATATTGATGTAAATATGTTGGTAGCATATAAATATTGATGTAAATATGTTGGTAGACTCTCAATATTGATGCAAATATGTTGGTAGCCTCTCAATATTTAAGTATGTTGGTAAGCTCTCAATATTGATGTATTTATATTGGTAATCTCTTAATATTAATGTATTTATATTGGTGACCTCTCAATATTAATGCATTTATGTTGGTAACCTACCAATATTGATACATTTATGTTGGAAGCTCCTAGATATTGATGTATCTATGTTGGAAAACTCTAAAATGTATGTTATAGTTATATTCTGGGCCTCTTAGTATTGATACTTTATTATTTTGGGCACCTCTTAGTACTGTATTTATAAGTAAACCTTTCAACATTAATATTGTATTTATTTTGGTAGTCTCTCAATTATATTATACCTTATTTTGCATTTTATTAAAACTGAGTTTGAAAACTCGTTAGCTATAACAGACTTAATTTGATTAAACCACGATAAACTATTGGTAGGGTTAAATTTAATAAAATCCACCAAGCCGATGTAAAACTACTGATTTTTAATAATTTGTAGTCAATACGTGGTCCAATTATTCTAATCTCACAGTTAAGTTTGATCCCATGTGCCATAAAATATATTACTAATTAACCTGATGACATGGGCTGTTTTTATACCAACGGTATATTTCCCACAGTGGTGGGAGCCCCTGAAGATATTATGGTAAGGCAATATATTGTACCAGGGTGAGGAGCGGGAAACAGGCTCTAAAGGAACTGTCCGTACAATGCTACGATACCCTTTATATTATTTTTTATGTTTTTAAACAACCGTTACACTTACAGTAGCCATGATAGTGCTCCAAGCCAATTTACTGCCTTGATAATATAATTTTAAATCAAATTTAATCATCTTTTAACGATAATCTTTCTTATTTTTTTT
This sequence comes from Timema californicum, assembly GCA_902141385.1. NCBI lineage: Eukaryota > Metazoa > Arthropoda > Insecta > Phasmatodea > Timematidae > Timema > Timema californicum. Next base: position 182,092 of record CABFOW010000633.1, read on the forward strand.
CCACACATATTATCAGATACAAAATATTGTACCCGTAGCCGTATAGTTAGAATGATTGTCTCCAGATATTTATAACCTCTAGTTTATAAGTAAATGATGGTATAGTTTTTAAAAATGTGATTCTAAAATACAATAACATTATCTTTGATACTTCTGATGATAAAAAGGTGTTTTATTTATTCATAAGTTTCTTAAATTTGTAGTACCTTATAAAAAAACATTTAGACATTTACTAGCAATGAAACTATTAAAATATCGTTAAAATCTAAAATTGCCGTGTAAAAACAGATCGTAAAATGTGAATGGGTGCAGTACATTCACAAAGAATGCAATCGATATTAAATAGTTTAAAGTGATCTACTTCTACATCATATAGGGTGACCTGGCGGTCTAGGGGTAAGGTGTCAGACTTCTATGCTGGCGGCCGGGGTTCAATCCTCGGTCCCGGCAAAGATTTATCTGATTACCAAACCCTTCCTTCACCTCTGACAATAAATCTTGTGAATGTGTGGAATGCCAGGCCTCCACCGTGGTTCGGATTCCACGTTAAACTGTAGGTCCTCCATTTCATCTCACAATCACCCTACCATTACACATTAGCGTAAGTGCGTATAAACCGAACGGGTAGTAAGACGCGGTGCTAATAATAATAATACATCATGTAGATTTTTAGCAAGGTCTCACTAACTGTTCAGGCTACACGAATATGTACTAATTACGCTAATCTGTCAGGCCTGAGAAAGGTTGAATTTAAATGGGAGTGTACCCGCATTTTCTTGAAGGAAGAGTATACAAACATGTAGCAAAAACCACCATCAGTACATCTGGCCGGTATTCGAACTCTGATATCCCCGTCATCAGCATTCCAGCCTCTTGCGAGATTGATGCCTTAAACTATTTGTCCAGCTAAAAGGGGTTTCATATATATCATAAGAAATAAGGTATGGTGGAATAGATGGATTTTCCATTTATTAGATCCCATTCAAAAATTCGTGATGCCATTGTATAGAATAAGTAGAGTATATAAAATAAAATAAATTTTAGATTATTATTATTATTATTATTAGCACCGCGTCTTACTACCCGTTCGGGTTATACGCACTTACGCTAATGTGTAATGGTAGGGTGATTGTGAGATGGAATGAAGGACCTNAGTTTAACGTGGAATCCGAACCACGGTGGAGGCCTGGCATTCCCCACATTCACAAGATGTATTGTCAGAGGTGAAGGAAGAGATTGGTAATCAGATAAATCTGTGCCTGGACCGAGGATTGAACCCCGGCCACCATCACAGAAGTCTGACACCTTACCGCTAGACCGCCAGGTCACCGACAAAATAAAATAAATTTTAGATTAGTATAATTTAAAAGATATTTTAACCATAGATAAAGAAATATTAAAAATTAATTTATCATATATCTCGTTAATAATTTGTCTCTTTTTGTATTAAGTTGAGATACTTTTTTGTGAGTTATTTCTATATCCTATCTATAACCGACTAGACTGTATGTTGTGTTTGTTTTAGTGATAGGTTAGATTCTCGGACATGTAACGATATAAACATTATGTTCAAAAATATATAACTTTTGTTAACCCTAACTAAAAAAAATGTTCTAATGTTTGTACACCCCTATCATTATATTTCCATGTGTGTTGTGTTTCAAAGAGGGTGTTTAGCTCTCAATATCACCATGTTTTGGTCAACCCTGGGGAAAGGGGGTGCACAAGGAGGTGGTAGAGAGGCGATTACCCCGGCTCCAGTCTGCCCTTACAAAGAGAATAGAGGAGGAAGAGGGGATGGGGGGGGGGGTTTAGAGGGAACAGTAGGAAACAACAGCGTGGTCTGAAAACTAATTAATCTTTATCAACAACATACGCTGGGAAACGTCAGGCGCATGCGCTTATACTGTGGTCTGTGTTAGAGGGGATATAATAGTTACCAACAGAATCTAAAAAAAATATTACCTGGTGTGTAGGCACGTGATCTGGTGATCCAGCATCATGTGGACCAGTAGAGGGACGACAGTCAGCCTCAGGGAGCTAGTTCCATTACTAACTAAATATGTTCTACAGAGGATTGCGATGATCGATGCTGTGGTCAGGAAAGATAGGGCCTGGGGAAGGAGGGGGGGAGAGGGCTTAATGGGGTATTTCCCAGCCCCCTCGCTGATTACCAAGGGAGTGAGTCGCTTGGTACATCTACCGATGGGTCGTGTTTCAAATCCGTACTGTCCCAAATATAGTTAAAAAAAACTGTTAGACCGAACCCTAGTGGTCCAACATTCCGGACAATCCGAATACAAATTTCGGAAAAGAGGGGGCTAAAGGGGATATAAAATTAAGTAAAATGACAAATATATTATTGATAAAAAATTAAAGTTAAAAGAGAACTGTAAGAAGCTAGACATCATATTATTTTGTTTTTTTATTGCCACGTCTTACTACCCATTTTGACTATACGCTAAGCTATTATTTACGCTGATGGTTTTAGGGATTAAGGAGGGTTATATTTATAGGAAGTGTGCTCACATTTGCGAAGAAGGCAAAGTGGAAGGCCATTTAGGAAATACCACCCTCAGTGCACCCGACTGAGATTTGTACCTCAATCTCCTCGCCATTGGCAGTCTAGTCCACAGCGACAGTGACGTATTAGACCACGTGGCCACCGAGGTGGGTAAATAGTGATAGTTCACGCTCTCTTTAATTCTCTAGATAACTCTCTAGCTAACATTCTCTAACTCTACAGCTAGCTATCTTTCTCTATAATTCTCTCTCTCTCTCTCTCTAAATCTCAAGTTAAGTCACTCTCTCTCTCTAAATCTCAAGCTAAGTCACTCTCTCTCTCTAAATCTCAAGCTAAGTCTCTCTCTCTCTCTCTAAATCTCAAGCTAAGTCTCTCTAAATCTCAAGCTAAGTCACTCTCTCTCTCTCTTTCTCTCTCTCTCTCTCTCTCTCTAAATCTCAAGCTAAGTCACTTTCTCTCTCTAAATCTCAAGCTAAGTTACTCTCTCTCTAAATCTCAAGCTAAGTCACTATCTCTCTAATTATAAATCTGATACACTCTCTGACTCTAGTTAACACTCTCTCTTTAACTCTCAAGTTAACATACTCTCTAATTTTATAGCTAACTCACCCATTATCTAAGTCTATAGCTCTCTCACTCTTTAATTCTCTATTTGACACTCTCCGACTCTCTAGTTAACACACTCTCTCTAATTGTCTAGCTAACTCGCCCATTCTCTAACTCTCTAAATAACTCACTCTTTCTTTCTCTCCCTTATTCTGTGTCCTTGACCTGTGTTCCCCCAGAGAGATTCAATCAACATTTTAACGATCCGAGATTATTGATTTCAAGAACAAATCACGAAATGGTGCTTGGCTAAGCTCTTTGTCACTTGGCTTGAGTGACGTGTTTTTGATATTGGTAATATACCAACCTCCATAGAGGAGGGGGGGTGTCCAGTAGAGTAAAACTTTCTAATCGGATTCTATGAGTATGAATAAATAAACGAGTTGGATAGATTTCACTTTCCAGTGTGGCTTTTTTCCCCTCGTGACCCGCGATGATTTTCAACGGGTGTGCCGTGGAACACCAATGGTCTGCCAAATTCACCAAGTGTGCCACGAAATTCTCGACGCTATGTTATTGTTGATTAAAATAAATAAAAGTAGTTTTAATAAACAATTTTTTTTAATATAAAATAAAATTGCTAGAAAGATTTTTCTTAAATACTTTACAGAGAATTTAATCGTTTTATAATCAAAGAGTTGAGTAAATAATAATAATGATCTTAACGTTTCTAAAATTTATTCTCAACTCGTGGTCAAATAGCTGTTCAACTGAGAGATGTATTTATGCGCATGCGCATGTCAAAGTCTCCCGTAGTATTACCAACCTGCACGTTCAGTGTGCGGCGAAGAATAAAGACAAATAATAGTATGTCGTGAATACACACACAAAGAACCACTTGGTTAAAGTGATAGACAGACAATCTAACCAGCCTAGAAGGTTAAGCATTTATTATTATTATTATTAGCACCGCGTATTACTACCCGTGAGGGTTATACGCATTTACGCTAATGTGTAATGGTAGGGTGATTGAGGGATGAAATGGAGAACCAACAGTTTAACGTGGAATCCGAACCACGGTGGAGGCCTGTCATTCCACACATTCACAAGATGTCTTGTCAGAGGTGAAGGAAGGGTTTGGTAATCAGATAAATCTGTTCCGGGACCGAGCATTGAACCCCGGCCGCCAGCACAGAAGTCTGACACCTTACCCCTAGACCGCCAGGTCACCGGTTGAACATTTAAAAACACAAATGGGGGTAGGGATGAATGAATGAGTAAGGGGGTGTTTTAGAGTAAATTTGCTCGCATTTATGTGTGGAGGGAGAGGGGGAAACCATTTAGGATAAAATCACCTTGACGGGATTTGAACTGCAGCCAGGGTAAATAGTCTAATTTGATAGTAAAGATATAGCGATATAAGATATATCATTATCATTATCATCAATCAACTGGCTGGGTCTGTTTGGAACATCTGCCTCTCCACCGCCTCCTTTCATCTCACCATCTCTGGCCCTCCCCCTTGGTCCAGTCCCTTCCTCTTTCCTCCACCCTCCTCCTCACACAAAATATATATATTGAGTTAATTTTTTAAAAAAAACATCGATCTATATATATCTACCCACCTCAGTGGTGTAGTTGTCTGACGCGCTTGTCGTGTTGAACTCGACTGCTGAGGACGGGGAGATCGAGGCTCGAATACCGGTCGGGTGAACTGGGGTGATTTTTCCAAAACGGTTTTCCACTCTCCCTCCACGCAAATGCGGGTTCACTTCATCTAATTCAACCTTCCCAAGTCCTAATCCATTAGAGTAATTAAGTACTTAAAGCGTGTAACCCGAACGGGTAGTAAGACGCGGTGCTAAATATTATTATAATATATATATATTTTAGTTTTCGATGAGTCGAAAAATGTAATATATATGACTACGCTTTAGGACTTGTGAATCAAAATAAATTAACATGTTTTACACATTTTTTTAAATCAAACTTGCTTGCTACTTTTAACGTCTGAATTAAAAGTTAAAAAGGGGTGAAGAATAAAACTATGGATCCAAGGCCGTAGCCGGCCAGTAATTACGGGGGGAAGGGGGTTGGTGGGCACATTCCCCAATTGGCGGAGGCTAGAAAAAAAATATCTAAATGATAAACATTTCTAGAAGCTCTCTAGAGTGTTTTTTTATGGTAACATAACCCCCTAACTGAAGATTAAACACCTCTAGAAGCACTCTGAAGTGATGTGTATGGCAAGAAAGCTCCTTAATTTATACTTGTACCTTAATTTTGATATTTTTTTAACCCTAAATAAAGCCATATATATTTTGTTCATAAAGTTTCTGGGGCTTTTAACCCCCCTGACTACGGCCTTGTACAGATGAGCAGCCATCTTAATACCGCCGCTCTATTTCATTCAGACCAATGCAATTAGTATTGTTTTTTAGCGTGGCATCTTGATAATGGAGGATTGTGAAGGCTATATTAAAGAGAAATGTAACAGCATTTGTGTGTAGGGAAAGTGGAAAACTATTTTTTTGGAAAGGCCACCCTCAGTACACCTGACCGAGATTCGAACCTCTATCTCCCAATCATCGGGAGTCTAGTCTAACCATGAGAGTAGTGCGTTAGCGGTTATACAATGCGGCGATCGGAGTGGGTTGAAATTGATTACTATCCAGAATAATTGATATAGCGAACTGATTTGAGCAATATATCGTAGGTTTCTATACATATCCCGCGATATATCAAATGAATAATATATCGATATTTGGCGAAATTGTCATCCCTATAACATAAATCAACCATTGGAGAAGATGGTTCTTATAGTTCTAACTAAAGCATCAGCCAACAATGAAAGATATGGTTTATTTATTGTAGGTTACCTGGTGGTCTAGGGGTAAAGTATCAATCAGTCTTTTGTGTTGGGGTTTCGGGACTCAATCCTCGGTCCAGGCACAGATTTATCTTATTGACAAACCCTTCCTTCACCTCTGACAAACTGTGTAATTAGCCACAAATTATGAATGTGTGGAGTTCCAGGCCTCCACCATGGTTCTGATCCCACGTTAAACTGTAGGTCCTCCATTTCATCTCACAATCATCCTACCATTACACTTTAGCGTAAATGCATGTAACCCGAACGGGTAGTAAGACGCGGTGCTAATAATAATAATAATAATTTTACCCGCCTCGGTGGCGTAGCTGACTAACGCGCTAATCTTGTTGAGCTCGGCCGCTGAGGACGGGGAAGATCGAGGTTCGAATCTCGGTTGGGTGAACTGGGGGGCGGTTTTTTTCTAAATTGTTTTCCATTCTCCCTCCACGCAAGTGCGGATTCAATTCCTCTAATTTAACCTTCCCAATTCCTAATCCATTAGCGTAATTAGTACTTAAGCGTATAACCCGAACGGCTAGTAAGACGCGGTGCTAAATAAATAATAATGTATTGGTTCTGAAACGGGACAGCCGTGCGTGTGGCCTGTCTACCCCTGACCAATCTCCACCCACCCGCAATGGAGGGGGGAGAAAGGAGGGGAGGGGAGCGCTAGATTGATGAGCGAGGCCTGGTTTGAACATGGGAACATGTTCGACCATCGAGCGGTTAAGCACCCTAGCTTCTTCATATGGATACCCTAATATATACTCTCCAACCAGACTGGGGGTATGTCCAAAACGTATTTTAAGGGGGCCGCCTCGTTCGGGGAGCGAGAAATTGCCACGAGGACGTTCAGCTCTAACGGAATATTTAATTGTACGATGTATTATTATTAATATTATCATCCCCACGTCTTACTACCCGTTCGGGTTGTACACACTTACGCTAATGTGTAATGGTAGGGTGATTGTGAAATGAAATGGAGGACCTACAGTTTAACGTGGGATCCGAACCACGGTGGAGGCCTGGCATTCCCCACATCCACAAGATGTCTTGTCAGAGGTGAAGGAAAGGTTTGGTAATCAGATAAATCTGTGCCGGGACCGAGGGTTGAACCCCGGACCCTCAGCATAGAAGTCTTGACATCATACCCTCTAGACCATCAGGTCATCCTTCTACGATGCATTGTTACAAAATATGGTTCATTCCAAAATAAAGTAAATAGATTCCAAAAGGGTTCTTTATCCTTAACGAACCTATAGTTATAATTTTATAAATTGAAAAATAAATGGGACTCTGCACCACACAGTCTTTCTCTCTTACTTTCTTAAAACATAATAATTTACTAAAATCTCGTTAAATTTGTGAAATGAAGTAATATACACTGTTAAAGAAATGTTGAGAAAAGAGGAGCATCTTTGTCCACCAAAGAACATAAGAATCGATTTCATTTACATAGACTTGAATAAAAATTATATATTGGCTATTGTCTAGCTACAAAATGTAATTAAAATCTTTAAAGCGGATTCAGAGAAAATCATTTTTTTTTTCTTTTTAGCCTTCAGTAACCAAACAACCCTTAATTTTAGAGTTCGATAATATATAATTCCAAAACCTCCTCGAGACTTATAAAAGTCTTAGATACCAATTTTTAGCCTAATTGGTAAATTAGTTTCGTCTCTAGCCCGAAATACAAACGGACGGACATCCGGCTTGGCAAAAACCACTTTTTCTGTTCCAGGGGGTCATGAAACGTTGACATTTATCAAAATCTTGAGTTACATTTTCTTTGACGATCACAATAATTCTCCCTCCAAATTGTCGAGAGAAAGTAAAAAAATACGTGAAAAGGTGACAATAGCTAATTTTCTACGACTTTTTAAACATATTTAGAAACAATGAGACTAGACTTGACTGATTGATTGAAAAGGTTATCTATATTTAGCCTTCCTTTAACTAATACAGTAATTTTTTGATAGGTTCACAACAGAACATTTTAAGTTATTTGAAAACTACCTACCTTTAGTTAAGAAGTGTCGTAGTTTTCTTCCCTCTCTTTCTTATTGACATAACGTAATTGTAGATTAAGGGCGAAAGGAAATAAGTTTAAACTTAGACATAAAATAGAAATAGTTCCAGAAAACGACAACAACCAAAGGGGACGCGAATTGAAAACAATCAGAAAATAAATAGTTAATTTTCATCGTTATGCATCGTTAAGACCTCATCAAATCTAAAACAACGATCGATAGAGAGACTAAATATTGGAACATTTAATACCGATTATGAAAATTACTTAAATTTTGATCTCATTCTCCAGAAGAGTCATCTTGTTCTACTAAATGTAAAGTGAAGTTAGGAGAAACAACGCAACGCCGGGAATACGCAGCTGTAAATACGTACGTGTGCAGCAAGTTGCATATCTCTAGGCGGGAAGGAGTTCCCTGCCGCCTGCAATGTGCCCAAAGGTTGATCCTGGGGTCAAACGCGACCGACGGATACCGTTGTCACAAGTCGACACATGCAGCAAACGAACATTACTAGTCATTTGTGTTTCTGTCTGGCGATCGGTTGACTGTACGTTGTCCGCCTGATGATATGCAACTTGTCGTGCATGTACAGCACGTAAACCCAGTGTTGTTGCGTCTAGCTTCAGCTTACATTTAGTAATTTACTACGTGTGGACGATTAGTAACTTGAAAATTAACACTTTAAATGGAAAGTAAATATTCACTAGCTAAATAAAATCAAACTACATCCTACAATTATCCAATTTTTGTCACACAGGTGAGCTCCCCCGGACGTCAGACAAACCTCAGCATGTTGTCCATCACATTCCTCAGCATGTATCGTCTAATTGTTTCCGCCCCACCCTGTACAAGATGACGTTTCCGGACATCTATTTACTAAGTTTTCTGTTTCTTTCTACCTACAGATACTGTGGTTTAGGTTTGGGTAGAGAGCTTAGAAACACCCTGTGAATGCAACACGCTATAAGAACCGCCTCCCCCAACTTATCCCCTTCATCTACTTTGAAGTCTGCAAGCCACCACTGCGGAAAATTTTATGATTCAAAACTTACCGGAGAATATTTATATATACAGTTGAGGTTGATTTTTTGTTTTAGCTCCACATTGTAAGCATATGTACTAATTACGCAGATGTGATAGAAATGAATAAGGTTGAATTTAGATTAATTGTGCCCACATTTGTGTTTGAAGGTGAGTGGAAACCGATTAACTCTGTACATCCAGCCGGTATTTGAACCCCAGATCTCCCCGTTATATGGCAATCCAGTCTACTTTGAGAGTAGCGCGTTAGACCATGGCCACCGATGTGGACTGGAGCTGTATAGTTTATAACCCGTGCTGGTTTTGGGACACGCTGTATACCCAGTCGACTGTGTGAGAGCAAGCAAGTCGGCCATGAAAAGTGAGCAGGGTCGGCAGGTAGAGAGATATCCATGTGTGTCGACCGAGGAATGTTTGCTGCCGAGACTTACCAAATCCCCCACCCCCCGTCCTTCTCAGGGGAGTTCCCTGGGGATGGTGGGGGAACGTTCGATTTGCTGCCCACCATCCTCATACCCACCCTACCCCTCACAAATAGAGAGAAGAAAAAAACGAAACCTTACATCACCATGTCACGACAGTACACTCTTGCAAACAAATTTAATTTCTATTTAATCCTGAAACCCCTCGTATTCGTGGCTAAGTGATTGGGGTGGTCTTTCACAACACTAGGAGATCCTAGCTCTATTCTTTAAGGTGTTAAAGAAGATATTTTATTATTTGTATTTAGTATCGTACTGACATAATATTAGTAAATATCAAAGATCCAGAGCTGAATGAGTACAGTCATATTAGGATTAATTCATATAAGTTTGTAAGTCGTGTGTTGATAAAATTGTGTGGAGTAATGTCAACAAGACACAAGTGGCTAGTGTTCCAATCCCAGCTTGAGATATATATTATATATATGATGCACAAGGCCGTATTTATATATGTGTAGGCCCCGGGTCTGTAAATAATTGGAGGTCCCAATATTGAACTTTTTACTTTATTTTCAACGTTTTAACATTATCATTTTTATCTTTACAATTGATTCAATTTTATAACATTGAATCCATAACTATATTTCTTAAAGGATTATAAAAAATAGTCTTACATTGCCACAAAGTTTTGCTATCCTAAAGTAGTCCTTATTTTTTTAACGCATTATTCTTGTTTATCCTCCACAACTAAGGATAAAACTTCCTGCCAGGCGTAGTAGCAGATTTATATCTCGAATAGGAAACAAGTAGAAAGTATTATTATTATTAGCACCATGAATTACTACCCGTTCGGGCTGTACGCACTTACGCTATTGTGTGAAGGTAGGGTGATTGAGAGATGAAATGGAGGACCTGCAGTTTAACGTGGGATCCGAACCACGGTGGAGAACCTGGCATTCCTCACATTCACAAGCTGTGATTAATACACGTCTTGTCAGAGGTGAAAGAAGGGTTTGGCAATCAGATAAATCTGTGCCAGGACCAAGGATTGAACCATGGACCCCCAGCACAGAAGTCTGAAACCTTAGCTCCAGACCGCCAGGTCACCCAAGGAAAAAATATTTTTTAAACTAAAATCAATGCTGTCCAGGCACAAATTGTAGAAAGGGGTGTGTATACTTGTCAATGGAAGAGAGAAAGTACTTACAGGTAAACAAGAGGCTTCCACGGGGTTAACTATTCAATTTCATTTGTAAATTGCCACCTAAGTATAGTTAAAGTGCTTAGAGTACTTACAGTAGCTCCATGCCTTCTTTGGTGCTGACTGACAGCTCACAGCTGACAGATAAAAGCTTTGAAAAGTTACCAGACCAAATTATGTATCCCTACTCTGAACCATATGATCTGCAAAAACATGTGTTTAGCAGCTCTCACTTATGACAATCAAAATTTAGGTATATACCTAAATATTGACTATCAGAAGTCAGCTGTGAGCTGTCAGTCAGCACCAAAGAAGCCATGGGGCTACTGTAGGTGCATCGAGTTAATATACAACCCGCTTCGCACAATATATTCGAGATTTCCAAGCAGCTAACATTGCGCGTGGCTTTAAAACGCCCGCAAACGCCAGACACCCGTCAAAACTTGACGCAGACGCGATACAGCTTGACATGCTTTTGGCAAGAGCACAGAATTTGCGCAGTAGAGATTTTTGTTAATCCTTCTTTCCTCATACCTTCTTCCTCCTTTTTGAGGCAAATTTTGTGTGGTGAAACCTTTCAAAAAAAAAGCAGTCGTCATCAGAAAGAGCCTTGCACGAGTCATTTCAAGCGTTCATCATACACTCGAGATATGAAATGCCGTAGACAGGGGTTACCAAAGATATATATAGGTAGATTTGGTTCCACGGGCAGCGAACCGGACTCCAGTCCCAGATACGCTTAACACAATTTTTTAACTTTCTCTCAACTCTCCGGACGGAGGAAGTATTGTGATAGTCAATAAAAATAGAATTCGCTATTTTGATTAAATGTAACCATTTAATGAGTCCCTCGACCCGAAAAAAATTAAGTGATTCTTGCTATGACGTTATTTTGTCTATTACTCTGCTTCTCTACTTATACCCAATATCACCTCTGAGAAAAGTGAAGGTCTTACGGAGAAAAGCTTTATCGTCGCTCTCTCTCGGTTAACTGTTGCCAAATCTCCTCGATTTTAGTTATGTCTGAAGGTTGTGTGCAGGGGTAAGAAGGAGCTAATGGCAACCTTGACTAACCAATGTTGCGAAACCGTATTATATTTTAGGAGATATTGACCACATGAAAACGATAGAATGATTACACTGTTTTCCCAATAGTAACAATGCGGTTCCCTCAGAGATGATATCCAGTGTAGAGTCGAAATAATTTTAGTGATCTACCTAAAACGTGGTATCTAAGGTTATAATAAGATTTTCCTTAGGGGTTTTTTGGAATTATTTATTGTAATCCTAAGATTATGAGTTGTTTACTTTAAAGTAAAATGAGGGGGAAAATATCAGTTTTCTCAGACAGTTTTGATTAAAATTCATATCTATGCACTGTTTAACATTAAAAACAAAATGGCACATCATATTTTATGATATAAATTACGTTGAGGGTAACTTTAAATCATCGTAAATTTCCAATTTTGATTGTATCTGTGTAACTCTTTGAAATACGAAATAATTTGTCATTGGAAATTTGTATGACTCTTATTAAAGGATATAAGACTTTTATTTTAAAGAATATTTTATGAAGAAAATATATTCCTACCTATAATATAATATATAATTTTAAACAGAACTTCGTAAAATAGGAAGTTGAAAATGCACATAACAAATAGTAATTATGTTTCTGTAACGGTGTGTATTATTTCATGTGTTCTATTTGGTGAAATGCGATGTTCTCTTATTCTTACATAACAATGTTTATTATTTCGTTTCACTTATGTTACACATTATAATTTAGATCAAGTAAGGAGAGAGAATGTATGGTGCATTGTACTTTTTTTTTCTATTTTCTTATTTTAGGTACTGAAATTGTATGTTCTAAACCAACCAACTATGTCAACACACGACTTATAAACTAGCTTAGTTTCAGAACAGAAACAATACCTAAGTCTCCTGCTGTTAATTATTATTATTAGCACCGCGTCTTACTACCCGTTCGGGTTATACGCACTTACGCTAATGTGTAATGGTAGGGTGATATGTGAGATGAAATGGAAAACCTACAGTTTAACGTGGAATTCGAACCATGGTGGAGGCCTGGCATTCCCCACATTCACAAGTCCTGCTGTTAATTCATCACCGTGAAAGGAGGGACCTACATTTCACAAATGATAAGTCTTTTCAGCCATTCGAACCAGGCAACATTATTTTAGTAGACAGACACATCACCGAGTATTCTAAGGTATCGGACTTGTTGGCTCTTAATAACTTTATTTAAGGTGAAGGGGGGGGGGG
>CABFOW010000633.1:208148-219511 GCA_902141385.1 Timema californicum
GGGGGGAGGGATGTGGGGCTGTAAAGCGTAGAGTGAGGGAGAGCGCGGGTATTTCATGGTTAAAAGGATTCGTAAAAGTGGACAGGAATTGATCGAATCAGTATTTTACGACAACAGTAGTGAGAGAGAGCGTTGTGACCTCAACAACGGTGAGGCAACAAGAGTTGTGACCACAATAGCAGCGAGGCAGCAAGAGTTGTGACCACAACAGCAGCGAGGAAGCAATAGTTGTGACCACAACAGCAGCGAAGCAGCGAGAGTTGTGACCACAATAGCAGCGAGGCATCAATAGTTGTGACCACAACAGCAGCGAAGGAGCGAGAGTTGTGACCACAATAGTAGCGAGGCATCAATAGTTGTGACCACAATAGCAGCGAGGCAGCGAGAGTTGTGACCACAATAGCAGCGAGGCAGCGAGAGTTGTGACCACAACAGCGGTGAGGCAGTAAGAGTTGTGACCACAATAGCAGCGAGGCAGTAAGAGTTGTGACCACAATAGCAGCGAGGCAACAAGAGTTGTGACCACAATAGCAGCGAGGCAACAAGAGTTGTGACCACAACAGCGGCGAGGCAGTAAGAGTTGTGACCACAAATGTGGCGAGGCAACAAGAGTTGTGACCACAATAGCGGCGAGGCAGCAAGAGTTGTGACCACAATAGCGGCGAGGCAGCAAGAGTTGTGACCACAAATGTGGCGAGGCAACAAGAGTTGTGACCACAACAGCGGCGAGGCAACAAGAGTTGTGACCACAATAGCAGCGAGGCAGTAAGAGTTGTGACAACAATAGCGGCGAGGCAACAAGAGTTGTGACCACAATAGCAGCGAGGCAGTAAGATTTGTGACCACAACAGCAGCGAGGCAACAAGATTTGTGACCACAATAGCGGCGAGGCAGCAAGAGTAGTGACCACAATAGCAGCGAGGCAGCCAGAGTTGTGACCACAATAGCAGCGAGGCAGCCAGAGTTGTGACCACAATAGCAGCGAGGCAGCCAGAGTTGTGACCACAATAGCAGTGAGGCAGCAAGAGTTGTGACCACAATAGAGTCGAGGCAACAAGATTTGTGTCCACAATAGCAGCGAGGCAACAATATTTGTGTCCACAATAGCAGCGAGGCAACAAGATTTGTGTCCACAATAGCAGCGAGGCAGCAAGAGTTGTGACCACAATAGAGTCGAGGCAACAAGATTTGTGTCCACAATAGCAGCGAGGCAACAAGATTTGTGTCCACAATAGCAGCGAGGCATCAATAGTTGTGACCACAACAGCAGCGAGGCAGCAAGAGTTTTGACCACAATAGCTTTGAGGCAGCAAGAGTTGTGACCACAACAACGGCGAGTGAGCGAGAGTTGTGACCACAACAGCGGCGAGTGAGCGAGAGTTGTGACCACAACAGCGGCGAGGCAGTAATAGTTGTGACCACAACAGCGGCGAGGCAGTAATAGTTGTGACCACAAAAGCGGCGAGGCAGCAAGAGTTGTGACCACAAATGTGGCGAGGCAGCAAGAGTTGTGACCATGAAGTCGAACAATATTCATCGGTTCTGGTTCTTGATCTTCCAGTAAACATTTTAAAGGTCCAGTTCTAGAAAAATAAAAGTTCCTGCTTGTTTTTTCTCTTAACTAGGTTGCGGTTATAATTCCGACAATTAATTCTTCTATTTTAATGTTTTCATCACCGCGTCCTACTACCGGCTTAGGTAATACTCTTATGTACTAATTACTCTAATGTTTTCAGGGGTTAGGCATATTATATTTAGAGAAAGTGTATCCGCATTTTCGTGGAAGGGGGGGAAAGCATTTTGGAAAAACCACCCTCAGTACTTAATTGATATTCGAACCTTTATCTCTCGGTCATCGGAAATCTAGTCTACTGCGAGAGTAGCGCGTTTAGACCACACGGTCACCGAAGTGGGTTGAATGTTCTGAGAAATAAATTACGGTCTCAGTTTAAACTAACACTGCTGACTCTGGCAACAAGCCATAACACGCCACTATTTGACAGCTTCATTGCTGATAAAATAATAAAAAGCGATATTGTTCCATTTTGTCCATTTTTAGAGTAAATAGAGTCTACCGCGTTCCCGTCCTAGAAGTAGATTGTCCGTTTAGAGTAAAATTTTGTTTTTTCTGACATTTGAAAGGTGAATAAACATAGCTTCACATTTATTTGTTTAGCGGGTATGTATGGTCCATTCTTTGCCATTTTTTATACCTACTTTAATTTGTAAAAATGACCAAAACATTACCTGCGACGCAATACGAGTTTAAGAACTGTATTAAAAGATCAACAGAATTATTATTTTTCTTAGAGCACCGCATCTTACCTACACCTGTTCATGTTATACGCATATATTATAGTTATTATTCTACTTGGGTGGAGATGAGGTAGGAAACATTTTAGATGTAATCTACCCGCGTGGAAGGAGAGTGGGAAATCATTTAAGATAAACTACCTTAAGCAGACCCAAGTGAGATTTAAACTTCAATCAGCATCCAGTTCAACACGAGAAAGACGCCTCAGCAGTGGTTTACATTTATAAGATTTTTACTAAATTACTAGTATTATTTTATAGATCTTGAAAATATCCATCAAAAGTGACATCCGCGGATAACGGGAATGGACGTTAGGATAATTATGTGAAGGTAGATATTGTAACTTGATTTTTTTTAGCTGTCTGATAAGAATATTCCTATGAAAATTTGACTGTACTAGTAAATTAATGCTCTCCCAATAAGTAACAAACTCTGTCGTTGACCTGGTGGTCTAGGGGTAAGGTGTCAGACTTCTATGCTGGCGGCCGGGGTTCAATCCTCGGTCCCGGCACAGATTTATCTGATTACCAAACCCTTTCTTCACCTCTGACAAGACATCTTGTGAATGTGGGGAATGCCAGGCCTCCCCCGTGGTTCGGATTCCACGTTAAACTGTAGGTCCTTCATTTCATCTCACAATCACCCTACCAGTAACCATTAGCGTAAGTGCGTATAACCCGAACGGGTAGTAAGACGCGGTGCTAATAATAATAATAGTAACAAACTTTTATTTTAAATCCTATGCGCAAAACATTCACTCACTACAATTCAGGGCTAGTCCAACACGAAAGGAAATACGTCGCCCACGCCATTTTTTAAAAAAACTAAATAAGTTCTCAATTAACTGCGGCTGACGTACATATATATCACCCTAAAAAAAACATAAATTCTAAGGAATTAAAAAGGTTTCACGTGAGCACCAATGCAAGCGCCACATATCCATATTCATGACAAAAGAGCGAAGGAAAACTAGTTCATAATATATTTTCTCGGCTACTCAATCCTCCAGACAAAGGAAGGGGTTGGAGGATATTACACAATCCCTCTTTTTCCCTTTCCTCCAACCGAGAAACACAGGAAGAAAGACGTGACGAAAGTTTCAACCGGAGAACTTCATCATATAAACCCGTACTTAGAGGCTGTAGCACGTGGCGGATGGGGGGGCCCCACCCATTCCTGATAATCTACCCCCCACCCCTCTGCGTCCCCCTTCCTCCCCAGGGCTGTAGATCTTACTCCCCGAGGTTCACTTATTTTCATACTAAATGATTCCCCAAGAAAGAGAATAAACTGTGTGAATATATCGTCAGAAACAGTTCAATTTAGATAGGAAGTGACTTTTTTTTTGACAGTTATAAAAGTTATTTAAATATTATTATTATTATTATTATTATTATTATTAGCATCGCGTCTTACTACCCGTTCGGCTTATACGCACTTACGCTAATGTGTAATGGTAGGGTGATTGGTAGAGGAAATGGAGGACCTACAGTTTAACGTGGAATCCGAACCACCGTGGAGGCCTGGCATTCCCCACATTCACAAGATGTCTTGTCAGAGGTGAAGGAAGGGTTTGGTAATCAGATAAATCTGTGCCGGGACCGAGGATTGAACCCCGTACCCAAAGGACAGAAGTCTGACACCTTACCCCTAGACCGCCAGATCACCCGTCATGGCTATAAGGAAAAACTAAAACTTATAATGTCTAATTAAATTCAACATATAAATTTTCAATATGTGTATTCATACATATTTTAAAGACTGTAATAAATAATACAAGAAAACACCTGCCTACTCTAATACCTTCTTATTCAGTTTTGTAATTTTGTTCTAATTTTGTAATATTACATCTAAAAAAATAAAAGCTAGAAATGTAAATGACAATTTCCTTTCTTTTCTTTTTTTAATGCCACCAAATTGTATTTGGGGACTTATTTTATTATTGTGTACAGAGGTGTTATACGGAAAATCTGACATGTGAAGGGTGACGTGGTCTTAAAGAATTTGGGAGCCCCTGGAGTAACCTAATACACACCACCATGGTGGCTTTTTAAAAAAACAAATTTAAGCAAGAAATAAAATATAGACACCAAGACTGGCGACTCTTCATCTTTATGCCATCTAGCGGGATTAATTTAACTAAATATGACTCGGTGGATCAACGACTTTCTATCAAAAATAGTAACTTATATTTTAAAGTGCCCAAAAAGTTATGATTATTTTTTCTCACCGCGTTTCACTAGCTGTTTAAGCTTCACCTCTATATAACTACACTAAGGGGTAAGTATGAGGAAGGAAGCATTTAAGAGGTAATCTACCCGTATTTACAGTAGCCCCATTACTTCTTTGGTGCTGACTGACAGCTTTGAAAAGTTACTATACCAAACATTGTATCCCTACGCCGAACCATATCATCTGCAAAAACATGTGTTTAGCAGCTGTGACTTCTGACAGTCAACATTTAGGTATATACCAAAGTTTACTGACTTCTGACAGTAAATTTTTGGTATATACCTTAATGTTGACTGTCAGAAGTCAGCTGTGAGCTGTCAGTCAGCACCAAAGAAGCCATGGGGCTACTGTATATACCTAAATGTTGAACTGTCAGAAGTCAGCTGTGATCTGTCAGTCAGCACTAAAGAAGCCACGGGGCTACTGTACGTGAAAGAAGAGTTGAGAAAGCGGTTAGGAAAAACCACCCTCAGTAGAACTGACCGAGATTTGAACCCCGATCATAAAATCATCAGCAAGCCAATCTAACACGATTGTGAAGCCCTTAGACCGTTTGGTCACATAAGCTAAGTAGTTAAATATATCATTTTTAGTTACTAGCTTTAAGAAAAAGTTACTTATTTATAAACCGCTTCGGTGTCCGCGTGGTTTAACGTGCTAATCTTGTGCTGGACTAGACTGCTGAAGACGGGGAGATTGGGGTTTGATCCAGGATGGGTGCACTGAAGGGGTTTTTTCCTGAATGGTTTTCCACTTTACCTCCACGCAAATACGGGTGAATTTTCCTATAAAATAAGCCTTCCCAATCCCCTACCCATTAGTGTAATTGGTACCAAGGCGTACCGAAAACCTGAACAGGTAGTAAGACGCGGTGCTAATTTTTATTTTTGATTGTGTATCGTGCCGATGGTGGGGGCTATGTTGCGGCTAGTTACCGTAGTCTAAGTGGACTATAACTCCCCGAGTCTACGCACCACTCGTATTTAAACTGGCTTGTAAAAGGAATTCACGAGCTAAGTTTACCTGGATGACAGCTAGAAATGTTACTATAAGTTATCCCTAATATATCACTACGCCAACAGCTGACATCTATAACTTTGGATGACTGAATGAAAACAGATGGTAATATATTAATGTGATAGTTAACCACAATGATTTAGGCCAATATTATTTATATATTTATTTGAGGCCGAACACAAAGTTTATCTATAGTTTTATTCCCCTTGAAAAAATATTAACATCACTTTCACAAAAACTTCTAACGAACATAGCCTCAAAATGGCGACTGACGAATTTTAAACCATATGATTTAACATTACGGTAAAAGAGTTTTTTACAATGATGCGGACACGCAGTTGATGAAAATACTTTATTCAGTTAAATATTTCAAAATACGATAAAATAATCATAAAATCATGTATTGTATGTAAAAAAAATAACAATTTTCTCTTTTCCAAGTAAATTCGATGCCTGTATTAAAAGCTATTGATGTATGCAATATATTACACAAAACCAGTTACGTTCCAAAACGAAAAATAAGTACTTTTAATTATGTTTATAATATTGTTTTGAGTTGGACAAAAAGAAATTATTTTAAGAAATGAAATAGTATGAGAAAACTTAAGTTTACGTTATTTTAAATTTAATATATAACAGGTAATTAAAGATATTTACACTTATAACCAAACTAATCTTTTACAAGTGTTGGCAACCCAAAACCTAAACATGTGATTTTCTAACTGTCATCCAGGTAAAAACCTATCGTGAATGTAATATACTTCACCCGGCGGTGGGTACCACGCATGGTCCGTATCACGACTCGTAACACTCACTGTTGTAGTCACGTGGTCTCCGAGTCCATCTCACTGTCTCCTTGACCAACTTGCTACCCTCACCTCAGGTATCTCCCACCCGAAGACACATTCCTCAGCCACAGTTGCTACCACTAATTAGTTCTGTCAGACCAACTCCCCGTTGCTTGGAATGTTTGGCCTTTGCACGTCATGATTAATTATATTTTCCGTAATTTACTGCGTATAACCCGAATGGTGCTAGTAATAATAATAATCGACCCTTTACAGTTACTATTTAAAAGAAATAGTACACTTTAGAAGTAAATTTTTAATACGGATTGGCCTAAAAAAAAAGCTCGAGTGATGACGTTTGTGACTCGCCGTTTAATTTTTGCGCTACCAGTTCACCCCCTCCTTATTTTAGTAAATACACGAGAGAGAAAGTGGACAGCGGTGCATCTCGGGGTGCCTTTTGACAAAAAAGTTGCACCATTTTTATACTCTCACCAGAGAAAATCTTCACACTTTACTGTACAATTTTTTTTTAGTTAAAACCTTTAAAAAAATGTACAAATATTTTATTCAGATCAAAACAGATAAAGTTTTACTCTATTATTATTTTTATAGACATTTATAATGTCTAGCAAAAGTAACAGCTCAAGTTCACATGACTTGGCGTTTGGATTTGTGAAGATTCTAAAAAATAATTTTAGGGTGTAAAACGAGTATATTCGTATGAAAATTATATTGTATTTAATCTTTGCCCTTCAAGTATACACAAGTATCTCTAGAAATGAATCAACAGTGCAATACTGATGAAAATCGTGGAGCCAAGGGAAATATGGCTGTGATAATGTTATCGGTGTCATAAAAAGAGCATGCGTGAACACATTATTTACGGCATTATTTTATTTTAAACACTGAAGAGGAACTTACCTTAAAATGGGGGTTTCTTTATTCCCGACACTTAAAGAGTACCTTAATCTAAAAAAAGGGATGTTTTATTCCCGACACTAAAGAAAACCTTACCTTAAAAAGGGGATTGTTTATTCCCGACACTTAAAGAGGACCTTAATCTAAAAAAAGGGATGTTTTATTCCCGACACTAAAGAAAACCTTACCTTAAATAGGGGATTGTTTATTCCCGACACTTAAAGAGGACCTTAATCTAAAAAAAGGGATGTTTTATTCCCGACACTAAAGAAAACCTTACCTTAAATAGGGGATTGTTTATTCCCGACACTTAAAGAGTACCTTAATCTAAAAAAAAGGGATGTTTTATTCCCGACACTAAAGCAAACCCTACCTTAAATAGGGGATTGTTTATTCCCGACATTGAAAAGGACCTTATTCTAAAAAAAGGGATGTTTTATTCCCGACACTAAAGCAAACCCTACCTTAAATAGGGGATTGTTTATTCCCGACATTGAAAAGGACCTTATTCTAAAAAAAGGGATGTTTTATTCCCGACACTAAAGCAAACCCTACCTTAAATAGGGGATTGTTTATTCCCGACATTGAAAAGGACCTTATTCTAAAAAAAGGGATGTTTTATTCCCGACACTAAAGCAAACCCTACCTTAAATAGGGGATTGTTTATTCCCGACATTGAAAAGGACCTTATTCTAAAAAAAGGGATGTTTTATTCCCGACACTAAAGCAAACCCTACCTTAAATAGGGGATTGTTTATTCCCGACATTGAAAAGGACCTTATTCTAAAAAAAGGGATGTTTTATTCCCGACACTAAAGCAAACCCTACCTTAAATAGGGGATTGTTTATTCCCGACATTGAAAAGGACCTTATTCTAAAAAAAGGGATGTTTTATTCCCGACACTAAAGCAAACCCTACCTTAAATAGGGGATTGTTTATTCCCGACATTGAAAAGGACCTTATTCTAAAAAAAGGGATGTTTTATTCCCGACACTAAAGGAAACCCTACCTTAAATAGGGGATTGCTTATTCCCGACATTGAAAAGGACCTTATTCTAAAAAAAGGGATGTTTTATTCCCGACACTAAAGCAAACCCTACCTTAAATAGGGGATTGTTTATTCCCGACATTGAAAAGGACCTTATTCTAAAAAAAGGGATGTTTTATTCCCGACACTATAGAAACCCTACCTTAAATAGGGGATTGCTTATTCCCGACATTGAAAAGGACCTTATTCTAAAAAAAGGGATGTTTTATTCCCGACACTATAGAAAACCCTACCTTAAATAGGGGATTGTTTATTCCCGACATTGAAAAGGACCTTATTCTAAAAAAAGGGATGTTTTATTCCCGACACTATAGAAAACCTTACCTTAAAAAGGGGGATTGTTTATTCCTGACAGTGAAGAGTACCTTTCTCTCAAAAAGGGGGTTGTTTTATTCCCGACACTAAATAAAACCTTACATTAAAAAGGGTATTGTTTAATCCCGACACTGAAGAGGACCTTACTCTAAAAAAGGGGGTCGTTTTATTCCCAAACACTTAAATAGACCTTATCTTAAAAGAGGGTGTAATTAATCGAGAACTATCTACCGGATATTATCAAAGTTGTCTCAACACGATTCGTTACCTTTCGCCGAGAATATAAGCCAACACAGTTTCCGGAAAATAATGTATATTAAAACACAGTAAACGAGCAGGCGGCACATCAAAGAGAAACAGATGGGGGAGGGGGTGGGGGGAGGACATTGTTATTAAATTGTGTGTCGTATGAGAGCGTTGATGAATCTACACTGCGTAACTGAATATACCAAATTTAGCTCATTCGATTTTAATTTGCCTATTAATGACGGTAGTGAGACTATTTACAGTAAATGGATACTTTATTGGGAGAACAAACCGATACCAATTTCAAAATATCAGGTTTACTAGTGTTAGCTACAAATGGGGCACATAATTTTATAATTGTACTACCAAAATGTTCCATTTTAAACGTTTATAACATAAACTAAATAATACCTGTTAATTTAGTAACATGTGTAATGAAATCATATCCCCCTTCAATCGGGTAGTAAGACGTGGTGCTAAAAATAAATATAGACGTTATATTGGCATTCGGCCGGAGTTCAATCCTCGGCCCCGGCAAAGATTTATCTGATTACCAAACCCTTTCTTCACCTCTGACAAGACCTCTTGTGAATGTGTGGAATGCCAGGCCTCCCACCGTGGTTCGGATCCCACGTTAAACTGTAGGTCCTCCATTTCATCTCACAATCACCCTACCATTACACATTAGCGTAAGTGCATATAACTCGAGCGGGTAGTAAGACGTGGTGCTAGTAAAAATAATAATAATATATTGGCATCAAGTGTATAAATTAAAATAAAAACTTAAATTCTATTTAATACATCCCTTGCCCCATTTTTATTTATTTAATGGAATTAAACAAAAAGAAAATGTACGATGCATCGCACAAACGCTCACTTTTTTATCTTAAAATAAAGAAATTTACTAAAAAACTACAAGAGATTCGTGAAACGAAATAATAGTGTTTTTAAGAAACACTCTCCTAAAGAGAATAAATTAAATAATAATAATACTGTTACAGACACTATAAGAAATTAGAAACTGCTACGTCCAACAAAGATGATAACAATCAATGCCATATTTCAAAAAGATCCATAAAAAAATATTTGCTTATAGTTCAGAAACTAATAGTTTTATAATAAAAAAAATTTGAGTAAAAGATTTTTATTTTTAAGACTAGGAATATTAAAACTTTTCAATGATAAGATGTTTCTTTATTTCAAATAGTTGAGGAGATATTATCAAAATTGAACATTTCCACTTATCTAAAGTAACGTTGAATTCATTTTCATAGAGAAATAAAAGAGTCTCCATTTTTTTTGTAATGTTAAGCAGTGCCTAGATACAAAATTTAATCCAAATTATTATTGCTCTTTCAACAAATAGACTTGTTCTCTTTTTTTTGCCCTTCAGTAAGCGATACTTAATAATAATAATAATAATATTTAGCACCGCGTCTTACTACCCGTTCGGGTTATACGCTTTAAGTACTAATTACTCTAATAGATTAGGAATTGAGAAGGTTGAAATAGAGGAAGTGAACCCGCATTTGCGTGGAGGTAGAGTGGAAAACCATTTAAGGAAAAACTACCCCCAGTTCACCCGACCGAGATTCGAACCTCGATCTCCCCGTCCTCAGCAGTCGAGCTCAACACGACAAGCGCGTTAGCCAACTACGCCACCGAGGCGGGTTGTTTGTGAAATTGTCTATGATGCCTTCGTTGTTTGTTTCCAGATGCGCAAAATTTGTTTGGACTGTACCTGTGAAGGATTATTCTCATCACCCAGTCAAACACACTATTTATGGTCTTAGGTCAACCAACTTCCCGGTATAAGAAAAGTAATCAGGTCAACCCACTTTGGTGGCCGCATGGTCTAACGTGCTACTCTCGTAGTGGACTAGACTGCCGATGATGGGAGAGATTGAGGTTCGAATCTCAGTCGGTAGTACTGAGGGTGGTTTTTTTCCAAAACTGTTTTCCACTTTCTATATCTCTATTCCCACGCAAATGCTAGTACACTTCCTTCAAATATATCCTTACAAATCCTTTAAAAAAATTAGCATATTTAGTAAATAAGCGTCTATACCAAACAGGAAGTGAGATGCGGTGCTTAAAAAAACAGGTCAGGTCGAATGGGGGAGTATTTGAGCTCCAAAAATTGATTATATGTACAGCTCTTAGTGGTCCGATGTCTACACACACAAAAAAAACACATTTCCCATGTGAGTATGTAGATCATAGCTTATGTGTGATTGGTCAAATGGGGACAGAGTAGAGGTGAACATATCACAGATACATTCTCAACGAGCTACGCTAAGCCTGGCAGCACACCAAGACACGACACTGACTAATTTGTAGCTAAAAGCATCGGTTGGTACGTTAACTAGGCCATCAAGCTCATCTAGTCTGGTTTTCTGGCGATGTGGAGGTCAGGGTTCAAATACAGAACAAATGTACAGAGAGTGGAATTTATCCCGTATCCTCCTTAACCCCCCCCCC
>CABFOW010000634.1:0-29111 GCA_902141385.1 Timema californicum
AAATGCGACGCTAAATAATAGTCTTATTTTTTGAGCTGTGTACCTCTACCCCCACCATTAATTAATTAACCCCGAGATGATGTTCTACCGAAACTGACTGCCGTGGACGAGACAACGTAAGAAGACGAGGCCATCATCAAACCAGAGATGACCACATGTAGGCGACTGGGTACCAAAATGGCGTCATCAGCGTGGGACTTCTCCACATCAGCTGAGGGCTGACTAGTTACAGAGCGTGCAAAGCTGTTCTTTCCTAGAATAACCTAGGAACGCAGAAACGCATCGAGGTTATTCTATTCTTTCCCTTTCTACTTCTGAATGAATTCGGATTTATTTCTAATTTATCCTAAGCTCATTGCGTTTGATTCTTTAATTTTATTACTTACGCATATTACTTATAATAATCAATCCAAGCAGATAGCTTTTAGTATCTAATTCACAGAGTTAGGTATATTGATGTTAAGAAAATTGTTTAATATTGTAGGCAGTGCTGCAATTTAGTAACGATAGTAAGCATCTATAGTTGATTTTTTTCGTAGTAATGAACGAAGAACGACCAAAGAGTCATGAATGACAATCACTCCTGACTATTTCAAAGAGTCGTGAATGACAAAAATTCCGGACTCTTTCCAGAACGAATGAATGAGAGCGAAAAAAGTCGTGAATGATGACAACTCTCTAAGTTCAACGAAGAAGGACGGTTGGAAATAGTGAAATAGTGCAGAAGCAATGCGTTGATCGCCAAGACTAGCTAAATCAAACCGAACAGTAAACGAAAACGCAAAGCGAGTAGTCAGAGATAATGATAGCGTATGAGTGAAAAGAAGGGATGTAAAGAAACATCAAATTAATGCACGATGTCTCCCTTATAGTGTCACATGGAAACAAAGTATAAATCGTGGGGAAAAGGGGATCGGTGCCTGATTCATCCTTGCAGTAGGGTCTAATATTTAGGGTAATAGATCTATTATTTTCTAACAACTGACGTGCATACGTTTATTTTGTACAAATAATAATATAAATGTGTAGTAATGGCGGTGTGACCACTCGCTCACGAAGTGAGAGTCGTTCGTTCACAGTTTTTGTTCAAAAGTTGTTTAATTTGAATGACTCGTTCACGAGCGACCTATTACTACATGTTATTTGTAATATGTGTAGATATATCATAAAACTATTTTCCATGTTAAGGGATATTATAATATAATTGTAGAAAAAAAGTATGCAGTAGCTTATTTGTTGCGATAATAATTCATTAATTTATTGGAATTTATTTTACCGTTGTTAAAAAGTTTTAATTTTATAGATTAAAAAAAAATAAGACACTGCTATGTGTCTGGTGAGTAGAACCATTAGCGCAGTCTGGATTTTTTTTTGGGTTGTGGGAGGTTAGTTTCACTGACCAATTAAGCGAGATCCCATTCCCATTGGTTTTTCCCACAGAAAATTTAAAAAATTTAAGTACTGTAAAATGCAAATGCATCGAAATAAACACAATAATATCCAAAACAATTAAAATTTCTAAAAATGGAAATTTTTCTGTAATTATTATAACTAGGCCTAATTATTAAGTTTTTATGAGTAAGCTGCTTGCAAATTTTTTTTATTGATGCAAACTGTTAGAATACAAACATGCACGTTTCAATAAATTGTATTTTGGAAATTTGATATATAAAGTTATTTTATGAGCTAAAATCTTTAAAAAATCCAAATAAGCAGCTTTTACTCTTAACTCACAAAATCACTTTTGAAATAATTCACTTTAGTCTTATGTTAATTTTGCTTGGCATCATAGAAAGTTTATTGAGAACTTCATCCTTGTAAATGACACCTCTGGATGTATGTATGTAAATGTGGGCAAGCCTATTAAGTCTGTCTTCACTTGTAGAGTTCCTCATGTATGATTTCAACAGCTTTAGGGACGATAAGATTGTTCCTTTGTGCACATTGTTGTGGGAAGTGTAGCCATTTTTATGAGAAGTTCATGTATGACTGGAAATAAATTCACATTATACATAGAAAGGGCTTCAATTGCATTTTGAGGCTTTAAGGTAGGGCTCCACAGGTGTGAATTTACTGCTTAAAATAGTGTTTTTTTACAGCTAGAATGGCTTTTATTTTGAGCTGGCCACATGAGCAGTAAAATTCCTGTTTTGGACAAGTGGGAAAATAACTGTTACGCAGCCGTGGGATGGCTACATGTGCATCTTTTCACTGCGCAGTTCACTAACAACAGAACTGCAAACAAAGGCATGCTTCTCATAATAAAATTATGTGTATGGGTTTATTTTATTAGGGTTATTTTTTCGCTTTAGAAATTAGTTTGTTGTCAAATTCCATTACACACTTAGATATATTTAAGGTTGACACTAAAAATACATTGTATCGATCTACCTAGCCTAAATATTAAGACAAATAAACTAAACTTAAAATTTATAAATTGACAAATAAACACCTTAAAAAACTATGGAAACGTTCAAAATTAAACTTAAACAAGAAAACTAACTACATAATCGATGTAGACAAGCGCGGGCAGACGAGCGTCGAGATACTGCTAAAAAATTGGAACCAGCCCTATTCTCAGGCAGTAAGACCTTAAAACTGCCGCGTTTTTTTGGACTGATGCAGGAAAATAAAAGCCCTCATTTACCGTTGGGTCTTTTTGCTAGCAGTAAAAACCTGCTCTTTGAACAGTAAATTCCAACCTGTGGAGCCATGGCCTTTTATAGGATGACTTAATGAACTGGTGCCACATTGTCAGTTCCCCTTCAATATTGTTGGGCACGGGAATATCCTAAAATTGAGCCAATTTCTGAACCTCTTTTGCTACCTAGGACATAACTACATCATTTGGTTCACTCTGATAAACAAGTGATTGAAATGGTTGCAATGTGTCTTTGTGACTGGTAAACTTCTCATTAAGAGAAGTTATAAATTCCTCCAAGAATGGTATGAAAATCGCTATTCTAGAGTATTCTACTGGCCTTTGAGGGGGAACATTTGTGGGGTGGGGGTTGAGGGGGTCTATGCCTGAACCACCCTCTCTTGGCTGCGCCAGTGAGTAGAGCCTAAGACACTGCTATGTCTTTGGTGTGTAGACTAAGACACTGCTATGTCACTGGTGGGTAGAGCCTAAAACACTTCTATGTATCTGGTGGGTAGAACCTAAAACACTGTTATGTCTCTGGTGACATTTTGATGGAGAGAGCGGGTCTGGGGTTGCACAGCCTCCTTAGCCATGAAGGCCGAGAATATTTATGAATATTAAATTCTTTTATAAATCATTTTGAGTAGTTTTATAGTAATTAAGTAATTTAAATAATACAAATGTTATCGAAGCTATTATTTGTATGTTTTTTTCAATTGTTAATATTGTGTTTAACGGTAAACATTTTGAATATTAGGCTAAAGCCTGGTCTTAAAATGTAGCATATACATTCGACACATCTTCAATGTTAGTTATACATAATATTATTTAAATTTCTATTAACATTATTTGCGGTGTTTGCCCCTGGCCACCTTGGATGCACCACTGCTTAAATCAAAAGATATATGTATATATCTTAGCATTAAATCAATGACGTTGTAATAGAGTATTAATACAGTAGCCCCATGGCTTCTTTGGTGCTGACTGACAGCTCAAAACTGACTTCTGACAGTCAACATTTAGGTATATACCTAAATGTTGACTGCCAGACGTGACAGCTGCTAAACACATGATTTTGCAGATCATATGGTTCGGCGTAGGGATACATGATTTGGTCTGGTAGCTTATCAAAGCCGTCAGCTGGCACCAAAGAAGCCATGGGGCTACTGTAGTCCGAAATAATCTCCCCCATGGTAGTCAGAGTTTACGCATCTAAGTAGCATCTGGAGCATTAATCCTAAAGTTTGGAGACTCATATGTTTCCAAGCAGCATTGTGTGAGATAAGTTAGGCTTTATAAAATAGTTTTAATTGCAACGTGAGTTGGACAATCCACCTGATTCGCTCTAACCAAGATCTGATGGACGCTTGATCGATGTATCACTTCTTTTTACTTTTATTATGATTGTTTGCTTTGAATATTGCTAACTGTGTGCTTTTAATTACATTAAGCTAATTGAATAGGATCTGTCTCTCTTATGCATTCAGAAATGTGCCCATACCACACTTAGCCCCGACATTATCATTAACTTAAATTTCTAACCATGTAGATATCATTACAATTTGAGGACCACCTATGTGGTCATGTGGTCATAGGTTCTGTATATGGACCCAGAAGTCTCGGGTTTGATTCCTGGCGCGTACGGATTATCTGGGAAGCAGTGGGTCTGGAACGGATTAGATTCAGCCTAGATTGGATAAATAAGGAGCTACTCGAATAAAGTAGTAGCGGCTCCGGTATAGAAAGCCGAACTTATGGCTAGAGTCATCGTTGTGATTGACCACATGACACCCTCTATCCGCAAAAGTTGGCACTAATTCGCCATACATTATGGTAGCCATTCGGTAGGTATAGCCTGAATGCGGGCTGATACCATGAAGTTACTTTTATTACATTTTGAGTCGATGGTAATCATCGTTATGGATAAATAAAAGAAGAGAGAATATAGGAGTGGAAGAGTGGGGGGTTCAAAATTTTATAAGATAGCATACAGTTAAAGAGAAATAATAAATGTTTGAGAACCACTGTTCTATATGGACATTTCTTAAATATATCTCTTGAAATAATCACTTGACGTTCTTGGACAACGATGGTTGAGGGTCCTCGGACCCCAAATCGCCATTGGAACTTTTAGAGTACAGATTACCTATTTATTTTTCTCAGAATACGCCACTGCCTAATACAATGTTATGTTTTTGGTGGCTATAGTCAAAGACACTTATATCTCTGGTGTTTATAGCCTAACCCACTATTATGTCTCTGATAGATATAACCTAAGACTTTGCTATGTCTCTGGTGGTTATAGGCTAACACACTGTCATGTCTCTGGTGAGTAGAGCCTAAGACACTGCTATTTCTCTCATGTGTAGAGCCTAAGACACTGCTATGTCTTTTGTGGTTATAGCCTAAGGAACTGTTATGTGTCTGGTGTGTAGAGTCTAATGCATTGTTATGTCTCTGGTGTGTAGAGTCTAATGCATTGTTATGTCTTTGGTGTGTAGAGGCTAGGACACTGTTATGTCTCTAGTGGTTATAGTCCAAGACACTGTTATGTCTCTGGTGTGTAGAGTCTAATGCATTGTTATGTCTTTGATGTGTAGAGGCTAGGACACTGTTATGTATCTGGTGGCTATAGCTGTATGCTTTAGAACTAAGCTTTTATCCCTGCGCTTTTTTATGAGATTTTTTGGAATTAATTTTCGAGCCTGCTGTTCTTTATTAGAAGTTTTGGAACTAAAATTTGGCTTTTTTCTTTTATTTTTCATATGTTGGCTAAAAAAATTAGTTTATTGTGGATGTGGGCTTGTGGCGGACTTCTGGGAACTTTGCAAAGAGAGAGAAGAAAGTAGTGTTTATATCCATCCAATATTAATATAGAAGATCACCGATCTAAACAAGTAACATTTTGCACAGCTTGCCACAAAATGATCTAGCGCTGTGATCACTGCATATCATTGTTTTGAACATGGGACTTAAAATTACAGCTGTTTATATTTATTTTAAATAAAAACTACCATATTAGGTGACATTTCACGTTTGTCTTGGTTACGATTTGGCATCGAGTTTTATAGACCAAGATAAAGCACGAACATCATTTTGAATTGTTTTTTGAAAACAAAAATGTCAAATTAAGGTTGGGGTGGAGTGTATATAATAATATCTGGTAGGTTAATTTATGTATTAACTACATGTACTTAAAAAAAATGAACCATTTAATTTTATTCTTAGTTATATTGGTGGTCACATGGACTAAGGTGCCACTCTCGCAATAAACTAGACTGCCGGTAACGGGGGAATTGAAGTTCGAGTCTCGGTCAGGTGTACTAAGGGTAGTTTTCCCCAAATGGTTTTCCATTCTATTTTCACACAAATGCGGGTAAACTTCCTCTAAATATCACCTTTATCCATTAAACTACAAGCTTGATTAGTAGACCTACATAAGCCAGTACTGTGCTGCTTCCTGCTAATGAGCTTAGAAACTATTTTAAACGCCATCTGTCAGCCTGTTATCACAGATCACATTACTCTAAGAGCTCTATCTCCAGCAGATGAAAAAATAAACAATTGCCAGTCAAACACCACATCAAGGGCGTGTGAGGGGTGTATCAGCACACTTCCCGACTATTCGGATGGATCCACACTTGATCACATGATTGCCAATGCAACTATCAAGTGAACATCAGGGGTCAACGGCGCGTGAAGTAGACTATTCATATACAGCCATTGTCTCGATCATAAACACTTGTAACCAGCCATGATACCAGGAGCACGGAAATGCTCTGGCCTTAAATATTTAAACCAGGCCAATTGCAAAAACACACCTAATCCTTCACTTATGCCTAGCTACAATAAATATTATTAATTTAATTTAAAATCTATCAATTAATGTGTAATGAATCATTGTTAGGCCCACATAACATTTGTGTGAATTTGGTGTTGTTGTTTTTTTAAACTTTTGTTTTAATTGAGCACTACCTTTAAATTTAGTTTAAAGAGTTTGCTCAATCATCTCTGATAAATTTGTTGAAAAACTGGTTGCAAAATTAGTACAGTTGACAAAACACTATTTATAGCCAAGTCACAGGGTCAACATTTAAAGCAAATGAAAGTGGATTTGGATGGTCAATGTTGCTTGATTTTAACAGACTTCGCAGAAAATTACACCTGCATCTTGAAAAATGCTGCTCAAGGTTTTCACTGGCATAACTTTCAGGTTACATTACACCCATTTGTAATCTACTGCAAATGTGATGGTGAACTGAAGTCTAAGCTCATACGCTTCATCAGTGACTGCCTTAAACATGACCCTACAGATTTTTACACACTCCAGAAGTCACTTTTACAATACTTGAAACAAGAACGCTTACTTTTAAAAAATGTAGTGTAATTTAATGATGGTAGCTCAGCACAATACAAGAACTACAAAAACTTTATTAATTTGTCTTATCATGAAGAGGAATATGGCATGACAGCTGAATGGCATTTTCTTTGCCACTACCCCTGGTAAAAATGTGTGTGATGGACTATGAGGAACGATAAATCACCTTGCCACGAGCACAAGTTTTCAGAGAACTGTTGAGGAACAAATTTTGAATGAACAAGATTTAAATTAATTTTCTTCCAAAAACTTAAAGGTGAATTCATGTGTTTTTCACATTGTCATTTGAGGTGGATGCAAATGAAAACTTCCTGAAGATACAGTATGATAATTCACTATCAAACATAAGAGAAAACCACTTCTTCAAACCACTGGACAAAATAAACCTTTTAGTGAAGCGGGTTTCAGTTTCTGAAAATTCTTTTAAAGCCACTGTTGGTGATAAAACCAAAGAACTGATCAATATTATTCCAGAAAAGTTTTTTGCACTTATATACGATAGTAAGTGGTGAATTGGAAGATACTAGACTGTAGCTGTGAAGAGGAAAGGGTTGGTAAAGTTAAGTTCATGCATCCATATTGTCCTTCATCAACATATTTTCGGCCAACTAAAAATGACAACTGCTGGGTGCTCTATGAAAATATACAAAGAGAAGTTCCAGTTACTTCTTAATCATCTGTATCAGGAAGGACATAATTATGTCAGAGAGGATAAGGTTCACAAACAAGTGCAGAAATTGCTAAAAAGTAAGCTAACAGTGGAATAATGTAAACAAAACATCAGATGACAATGTAACATAAATGGGTACAATTTGAACTAATCTCACAAATGTGTAATTTCATGTTCAAACAGACCTTAAACCGGTTCAAAAAGTTGATTTTGAAGTAAAAATTTTACAAAATAATTTTCTTTTAAAATTCAATAACCAAAAAACACCCTTTTTATTTTAAAATCATGAAAACTACATAATTGACAAAAAAAAAGTTTAAGCTGTGGTTTGCAAGTTATAGCTTATCGAACCTATCAAGGTACAAAAAGACTAAATTTCAGTTTAAATGAGCTCAGGAAAACTTTTTTGTGGCACTCGGTGCAATTTTTAAACATTATTTTGAAAGAGAAAAAAATTAGCTTTAATTTGGTACCAAAATAAGCCCACTTGATTGAAAAATAAGCAAACCCAAAAGATTTTTTTAAGCTGACACAGAAAGTGTGATAACTTCAATCATGTGAAAATTAAAATTTTCAAAAATTTCTCCTGAGCCCAATAAATCTGAAAAAAATATTTTTATATTATTTCATAGGTATCTTAACAGAAAACATTTTTGAAAAAAATCTTAGACTCAAGAGCACAGTTGAATTTTAAAATCAGGTGATGGATGACCCCTAGATGTTTTACAAAAATAGTGCTAATTTTACATAATGTTTTCCATTTGTGCTTATTTAGAAAATAAAAAGTTATTCTTCACCTCTAAATTTCATTAGATCTTTGAATGGTCATAATATTCAGACAAATTATTTAAAATGTCATCCAATATGAGTCAAACACGAATTCACCCGTGTCATAATCTGTATGATAAGACTGTTTACTGAGTCCCTTAGATTGAGAATAGAAAGTAGTGCCAGATGGAAAAAGACATGGGCTGATAGTATGATGTCCCTTAATATACATGCCAGCACATTACATACACAAAGCTATATGGAAGACAAAATATGTGATTGAAAAACTGTACACATTTTGGAACTTTATGAAATAAATCTTTAAAATCCAAGCCAATGACAATTTAATGTCATCACTCTACTTATTTAATATGTAGCCATTTTAGCATTACATTATAAATGCTGTGTACTGGGTGACGTAAGCAATGACAGCATCAAATTTCTCCAAGTGGTGCTACCTTTCTATTCTCTTTACATTGGTTTAACAATTTAAATACTACAATACGTAACCTATAACCTGAAGCTTGACACTAATCTTGGAAGACCCTGAATGAGTAGACTGCATGTACACCCTTATATCCTAGCTGATTATTACTTTCTTGGTCAATACTAGTGAGTTTATTTTAATTAAACTTCCTATTTTTACTCCCTTAGGCTATGTTTTTAATAATGCTATGTGTTATTTGCACTTTTATGGGTGGGTTATTAATAACATAATCTATTGGATATAGAAAGACATCTTTAGAGAAAAAAAAAGCTAGCACACAAATCCCACCTGGCTGAGATTTGAGCTCACCACCCCATCAACATGTACCATGTGCAATATGAACACCTTATATTAATTTTCTCCAAAATTTTGAGTCATATATATACCTCTTTCAGGACAATGGCCTTACCAACCAATGCGTTCTGGCTCCTCATACAAAAATAACACAAACTTCTGTTATCTTGTAACTTATAAACGTTCATCCCAAATGTTATTTAAGTTCTAGTGCTGAACTAAACAAATTCACGTGAAAGGGAAAGAAAGGCTTATATTAATTACATTATGTCAAAATATATATTACTCTGTTTCGATCAGACTTACTATTGTAAATAAATATTACTATTAAAACTAATTGCTACTTCACATACCCTTGAATTCCTTAACACACACCTGGGGTAAACATACCACAGTTTGAGAAATAATACCTTAGACCACTTGGTCACCACTATGAACGCTCATGTTAGCTGTATTTTTTTTAGTGACTAATTATTGGTTTTTTACAACTTAATTAGATGAAAAATAAAAATTTCTTACCATTTAGACATCAATAGATATAAAACTGATACTTAGGTTAAAGATAAATTTTGTTTGGATTATCATAAGCACCACAAGCACAATAAGTAGAAGAGTTTATCAACAAAATAAATAAATTCATTTATTAAACAAATGTATAGAGATATATTCTATACTCACATCCAATATCCATATCCTAGGTTTGTCCTTTATGTTATTCCTTTTACATGTTCCTATCTAAGTGTGATATGATTCTTTAAAAATTTTCCTTTTCTTCCCCTTTTTTTGTTTCCTCTTTTAGGAAGTTGTGTTGTGCGTTTCACACTCCCTCCTGATAAGTTCTGATAGAATGAAACCTAGGTCATGATATTGAGTGGTAATGATTGATTTTATTCATGAGGCAGCCATTAACTCTTTGTCCAATGATAGCAATGCAAAGTATGAAGTGTTCTTCAGTCACGGCTTGTGGATTTCAACATTGGGAGGGCTGCATTTGGGGGTCATGTTGCGCGACCCTCTTCTTAACCCCCCTAACAATAACCACCGCGAGCGCATGCATCAAATAGCCAGCTGGAGTGCTCGTAAGTGTGAAGTATGTATGCATGAGAGAGAAAGCTATGGAGGTAGGAATGGAAGATACATGAACGCCTCAACTCTTCCACTCAACTAGAATAGCTTCTCCATCTTTGTAATAAAGTTTTTCTGAAATTGAGACAAGCATAATTGATAGTGATGTCAAGTTGACACCGAAAGGACATAATAAAAATATAAATTTAAAAATATGAAACATCACCATGCAAGAAACAGAAACATTCACATTTTTAGGAAGTAAAAAGTCGGTCATGAGTAGTCTGCGGATTTATACGCACTAAAAATTGGTAAAATATGTGCAGTAAAAAACCAAGGATCACAGTTAAAACAATATAATAATTTATTTATAAAATTATATTCTACAATAGCTTTATTATATCCTACAATAACTTACTGATTGTGGTTTGAATTACAATATGCAACTAGATATTTCTCAAGATTTTCAGGAGAGAATCACTTTTGATTATCACTTAAAATGTTCTTGTACATTGAAAAACTCCTCTCTGGCTTTCTTTGCATTGATTCATCAGGGATTTTCCTGACAGTATTTGCTAAAAAAAATGCATAGAATTCAGGGTTGTACAGTTTTTTCCACGAGATATTGGCTGTAACTAGAGCTCAGCACAGATCTTTAGAAAATTGATTTTCCTATTTTTGCTCCATTGTCAAGGCCGTGTGGTTTTTTTCCACACCTTGGTTTCAAATGTGATTAGTTGTCTGTGTGTGTTAAACAATTTGAGTTTCTTTTTTCCATTTTACTTAGAATACATATAGCCTACGTTTCTTGTAATCTTACCACTTAGGCATACGAGCCATAATTTCAGAAAATATTAATACCAAATTATTACGATTAATTCAATGTACTGTATTTACTTGCAAAATCACTGCTCAGTATATTTACATAATTTTGTTGACCACATTAATTTAGCAGTTAACAACATATTTATTCACATTAGAATGAGTGCTGCGTAAAATGTAACCTTGGAAAAGGTCAATCACAGCGAGTAAGTACATGAAGCATCTTTATGAAACAACAATACCCATATAAAACTTACCTGGTTTGAACAAAGTCGGCAAAATATTATTTTTACATCAGTTGTCAACATAGGGTCCTCTTGTTTCCAAAGAATAGAAACAACACTTTTCAGAGTTTTGTCTTTTAGCATATTTGAAGGTGAAATTCATGTCTCATTGAAATAAATACAGTTATATATATTTTTAAATAATTGTAAAATAACAAATATATTGTCTTACAGAGAGACAAAAACTAATGTATAGAAAAACTATCTATAAACATACACAAAGAAAGGTAAACACAAACTAAACACTCACTCCTGAACTTAATAGGTCATGTTGTTTGCAATACTCAACAATTTAATTGTAGGTAGGATGTATGACATGACCTTGGGAAGGAAAATGTGTAAAGTGGCTTACATGAATACATTTTCCCCAAGAATTAGTTAAATGTTATTAAAAATAGTCAAAAATATTTTATTTATGCGTTTAAATGTGTATTTGCCAAAATACACATTAACCTCTGAAATATGAAATATTATGGACCATAAAACTGGGAAGGTTTGGTGGATATCACATATAATTTTTTTTATATAAAGCTAGCATATCAGTATTACCAACAGAAAAAAAAAACATGCATGCATGCAAAATCCGCGGCCTAATCATGAGATAACAAACGGAATACAACAGGCAGGAAAATTCTACCAGTCAATAAGGAACATAATCTGGAGTAAGGAAGTATATTTAAGACATGCATCTCTCGATATTACTTTATAGAGCGGAAACTTGGAGGATGCTGGCAAAAGAGGTGAGCAGCAGAGTGCAAGCCTCATAGATGAAGTTTTTAAGGAGCATTGAGGACAAGAAGAGACAAGATTATAAATTAAGAGATAAGAGAATGCTTTGGTGTTTGGGTAGCCCAAGAAATAATTGGGACGGCCAGGATAGAATGGTTTTGGCCATGTAAAAATGATGGAAACGATAAGAATTCCTAGGACTGTACTCAAACTGGAAATTAGTATGAGTAGAATCAGAGGGAGATCGGAACAAGATATGCTGATGCAGCCAGGGGAAATGGTAGGACTGGGCAAGATGAAGAGGATTTTTAGTTCGCAGTTGACCTGATATGATGTCAGAATTAGTTCATGATGATGACTAAACTTGGCAAGAGAGCCAATCAGTTTCCATTCTTGCAGACATCTTTGATAACAGCAGATAATAATAATAATAATATAGTAAGAAGTAAGACCTACATGCATTACATACAAACATATGAGCATTCAAGAACACAATTACAAATTTTAAACACCTCGATTTTATTATTTTCAATGCAATTTAGATCATTAAAAAGTAACACAAACTAATCAACAGTGTTTGTTAATTATGTTTATTATATCCTAATTTTTTATTAATTTATAACTCATAATTCATAGATATTCTCACTGTTTATCGAAAAGTTATCCAACCGATTTATGCTAGTGTTTTTCTTTAAAAATTCACAAGCCTTTTTTTAAAAAAATAGAGAACTTAATAGAAAAATAAATTGGTAACACCTATTTAAGTAAAAAAAAGTTGTACAATTTTTCCATTGTATTTCATAAGTTAACAAACATAGCAAAAATACTGACAAGGAATAACTTGAATGGCATTTGGAAAGGGTTATTTATGTTCCAAATTTATAATGTGCGTTTTTAAAGCAAAACTAAGAAAACTAAATTATAAAAGTTAATAGAATATTAAACACCGAGTTTATTTATTTTCTTAGTTAGGTAAGTTTTCTCGATTGACTTGATTACTTCTTGGTATTGAGGG
This sequence comes from Timema californicum, assembly GCA_902141385.1. Taxonomy (NCBI): domain Eukaryota; kingdom Metazoa; phylum Arthropoda; class Insecta; order Phasmatodea; family Timematidae; genus Timema; species Timema californicum. The sequence goes on from CABFOW010000634.1 coordinate 13,157, forward strand.
TGTAAGAACAAATGGTTATGATGAAGGTGCAGGGCGAAAATGTGCAAGTGAGAGGAGAAGAATGGAAGAATAAAAAGAAGGACAAGTGGTGGAAGAATAGAGGAAGATGGAGGAATTTTACTAAATTGACCCGGCCACAGGCTGGAAACAGTTGATGATTTTGATTAAGATCAAGCTAAATATATCTTCACAAAAATAACCTTAAAAAACATGAAGTATGTATATAATATTAAATAGGCCTAGATCATATAGTACACTCTTTTTTTATCCATAACTAAACAGTTTTTAAGTACCTACTTACTGTCATGTATTTCTTGCTAATAATTGCTGCTCATTTTAACTTACCAAAACTTGAAATCCATTGACTCCTAAGTTATACTCATTTAAACCTAACAAAGAAGTAATGCTGTTTTGAAATTGTTACACAAATTTTCGGCTCATTCGTTGTAACCATACTGTCTAGTCTGGTCGGGGAAAGTGTTACCACACCAAGGTCTGGCATTGTATTGGTAATAAACATTTCGTTAACATCAATACCAAGTCAACTGTGGAAAGATGCCTAATGCCTACTTAATTCACCATAAACACAAAACATTGTGTCTCTAGTTTTCAAATCTACATAAAACAAAACTAGTTATTGTTATAGTTTTGTATTGACAATCATCTATAAAAAGTATCATCTTAAAAGTGTTTGTAGATTATGATCAAAGATAAAGAAGGTTTGATTGATTACTTAAGGCAAAACATTTTACTCTTGTACAGTGATATATCAGTTAGGAATAATAAATCTTCTTGTGATATATTATTTTGAACATGTATTATTTATTCAAACCTTGGCAAACTTTTGAAATTTTGCTAAAATGTAATGAAAATCAATCAACTTCGCCTACATCTACTAGATAAAATGTAAAACGTTTAAAAAGACTTTTGAAGGAAAGTTTTTACTCATGTGACCTATACAAACAAGTAGTCTACTATGTTTAATTGAATGCAGTATTAAATAAGAATAAAATGTATGACATTTATTTCATGAAGCAACATTCCAATGAAATCTCTCAAATATATAAAGTACCTACCATACTAAAAAAAATACAAGCACACCTCTTTCTCTCACTCTGCTTTTACAAATTTAGCATGTAACTTAAGTAATTTGACTTGATTTATATTGCCTTCAATGAAATAACTTGCTGAATAAGGATTGAGGTTAAGAGTGAATTTTGAAAATAAAATAACACAAGGTTTCCAATTGATGTGATAAGCTCCATGTCCAAAAAAATCACTGTTAAAGTTATTGAATAGAAATGAATGATTTTATTATCTTAGGAATACAGTGAATCATTTGATACGTTTAAATTATTAATGTTTATTACATGAATATTATAATTAAAACCAACAGAACTATTGGAATAGTTTTGTCTCTCTGTATGCATATTTAAAAGTGTAGGTCACACCCAGTTAGGCAGGTAAATTAGATACATCATTAGACAAGGCATCAAATATATTCTTCACTAAACAAAAGTATATTTATGTAATATATTTATAGGCCTATATAGGTATGCATATGATAAAATGATAGGCTTACAAATACTGCTGTCTTCTGACTATGAACATAACTAAACACAGTACAATGTTTTATCTATTTCAAGCTGAATTATTTACCTACTTAGATTACTTTTTTTCTAGCCATGGGTTGACATACTCTCTTAAAGATTTGCTTGAATAACCAACAGAACTATTGGAATAGTTTTGTCTCTCTGTATGCATATTTAAAAGTGTAGGTCACACCCAGTTAGGCAGGTAAATTAGATACATCATTAGACAAGGCATCAAATATATTCTTCACTAAACAAAAGTATATTTATGTAATATATTTATAGGCCTATATAGGTATGCATATGATAAAATGATAGGCTTACAAATACTGCTGTCTTCTGACTATGAACATAACTAAACACAGTACAATGTTTTATCTATTTCAAGCTGAATTATTTACCTACTTAGATTACTTTTTTTCTAGCCATGGGTTGACATACTCTCTTAAAGATTTGCTTGAATCTTATTTAACCTTATTACAATTACCTTGATCTAGAAATAGTCCAATAAAAATAAAGACAGATTTAGGATTAACAAAACAAAGTATTTATTATATGCCAACTAATTAGATCTTGAAATCATTAGCAATAATATGAAGGCCCAATAATAAAAAATAAAAAATAATTAGCTACAAATAATAGGCTGTACACATTTTTGATCTTAGTTTATTTTTTCCACAAATTAACTATGGGCTACTATGAACTATATAAATGTGACAATGTAAATAAACAAAACAAAAAAAAGTAATTGTTAATAACAAAAATATAAACACTTAGTTTACAAAAAATAAAAAACTTTATCCTGAATTTTAAATTATATTTTTTTTATCTAGTAATTTAGTTGGTTAAATATATATTATATTTTTTATAATAACGTTACAAAAAATACCTTTTTTATATGTAACAATTTTAAATGTGCTTAGTTTAAATTTACATGATATTAAACTAATATGATAGTTATTATATAGCTATAACCAAATACATTTATAGGCCAAATTTTATATCTTAAATATTAAATCATGTGTCATCATATAATTCCAATAAGGTTAAATTAAATATTCTTATATATATTAGTCTCGGAGACATACAAAGTGGGGCCAATTAAACTATTCTTATAAAGATACTCCAAATTTTTAGGAAAAATAAATGAGTTTTTCAAGTCAATATCCCAACACAATTCTTTTACGCCCACTCTCAAATCATATACATCTTTTAAAAAATGAATTGGTAACAATTATGAAAATAAATCTGTGGTACTACCAGTATGCAGTAGGGACTACTTTTATACTTTTACACATGGTACAACTTCTTGAACAAAAAGTTTTGCAATGAATTATACAAAATTTTGGTCATATCGCTTGCATACAAGTTTTACCTCAGAACTGTTCACATGGCATATTGTGAGCAATGCAATAGTTTCTTTGCTTTTGGTGTAATAGTAACAAATAATAAGCAAATCCATGATAAATATTTTGAGTTTATTTTTTATTATACAAATATAACTTTAAATAGTAACACTTTTTATTGATACTTAATCTGGTCCCTAATAGATACGTTATCATATATCCCATTTGTTCATGTCTGGTAGAAAGGGTTATGTTGTTAAAAATCCAAAGGTTTTACAGTAAAAATGGCTGCTATAGGACGTCTATTTCCTGAAATTTTATACATTAAGTTGTGCAAAGCAGATCTTGTACAACTGTTGGTGTGCACAAGATGCCATCGTTAGTTTATTGTTCAACTTTTTGAACAATAAGTTGTGTTGTGTGTACCGGTCTTGAAATATATTTTATATGGATTTTGAAATGAAATAAAAGGGCTTTTCAACCTCTTTACAATAACTTGGGGCCAAAATTAATCAAATAAAATTTAATGATTTAAAATAAATGGGTACAAGTAGATTACCTATGAAGTAAAATTTGAGTCTCAAGGTGATTTTTCTATAATCTGCACATGGTGCCTTTAGGGTGGGGATGCAGGGAATGCAAGAAAAGGTTAGTGTTTTTGCAGTTTTTATAGCAAAACATTTTTTGGTATAAATCAATCAAATATTGCTTCAGTATCAATATAGAGTTTAATTTCTTTCCCACGGTGATATCAACCGTTGTTGACATCGTGAGCGTAGTGGTATTATCTCAAAACCTTTTTAAATCAAGAGAAAAAGTTTTTATGAGATTTCAGGAAACCCTTGACAGATATTCAACAACTGTTATCACCATGTGAAGAAAAGTAAACTCTTATGTTTGTATAGAAACTATAAAATCTGCAAAAACACTGACCTTTCTTCGCGTTCATTGCAGCTTTAAGATACCAAATTGTAACATTTACTGCTTAAATCATTTAATTTTTAAATTGATACTTTTTAGACTTCATATTTATTAATATTGGTTTGTTTGTTTTAAGCTCATGTCTTCTTTCTAGTGCAGCCATGACTTATTTGTTGGGCCTGGTTGGACTAAGTTATTCAAGTTATTTTTAGCATTGTGTATTAATACCTATTTTAGTTGCACACACATGTACCACTTTCGATAATGTGATAGTGATGAGGAAGGGTGAATTAATAAGTGTACCCACATTAGTGTGGAAAATTATTTAGGGATATAAAGCACCCTCATTACACCTGACCGAGATTCGAACCCCAATCTCCTCGTCATCGACAGTCCAATATATTGTGAGAGTGAAGCCTTAGACCAATGGTCATCAAATATAAAGTGCTCCAATCAACTTGCAAATTAATCCAAGGTCCCGCTCCCGCAATCACCCATCAGTTCTCTCCACTCTACTTTTGGTTTTTTCGATACTTCTTATATTTTAGAACTTGAATTTAACACTTACTCAAATGCTTATGATTTCACCTTTCTAGAAAATAAATAAAATGTATAGTTTCTTATTAAACCATTTGATAATTACCTCTTATGACCGATCAAGCAGTTAATTAGGTTACACTCAAATATTATTTGAAAGTAATTTATATAATTGCAAGTTGAGAAGAATCAAAGATCGAATTTTATTGACGATAAAGTTTTCTTAAGCGATCAACTGAAAATTGCCACAAGATCGACTGGCCGATCGCGATTAACGGGTTACCGGCCCCTGCCTTAAACCATCTGACCACCAAAGTGTTTTTGAATCAATTTAAACCACAAAACATATCTAAAGTTAAAGTTAAGTTAAGTTCTTGTAATAGACCTGCTATGGAGAAAAAAAGTGCCGTAAAGGACATACTTAGTTCCTGTTGTCACTTATACAGCAGAAACATGGAGAATGAATTTAAGAGATAAGAAAAGTGGAGGCCATGGGAATTAAATATTTAAGGTTATTGCTAGCTGTTACAAGTAGAAATAGGATTAGAAAATGAAGTTGTCTAGGAATGAGTGGGGGTACAGGGAGTGCATAAGATGGTTGAGGAAGCAAGGCTTGGATGGTACATGGTCTAGTAATGAGGATAGAAAAGGAAAGAATACCAAAGAGAATGATGGAGGTGAAACATGTAGGAAAAAGACAACAAGAGAAGCCAAGAAAGGGATGAGAAGAGAATACATCAGAAAGTGAGAGGAGAAGAATTGTGGAAAGATAGAGGAAGATTCAGGTATTTTATTAAATACAGGGTGGAAACAGTTGTTGATAATGGTATTGTGTATCATGCTCTAACACACATATATTACAATTTATATATCTTTTTTAATAATTCAAAGCCCGAGTTTGTATTAATTTCAAAGCTAATTTAACGATATTTATTAAATCACAACTTGAATGTCAGGAATGTCATACAAAGTTAAGAGTTATTGATGAATAAAGCAAGGAACTCTGCACTAGCGATGAGCGGGTTTACTAGAAAGAATAGGGGAGTTGTTGGCTCGGCTTCTCTGTGGCAATGTAATCACGTAATGCCCTGACTGACTGAATTAAGTTCAATTTTGGTAGGTTAATTTTTCCAAGTTTTAATTTGTGTCTACATTTTTTGATTTGTTTTTTCAATGTGTTTTATATATAAAAAATATAACATGTGTTTTATTATGTAGCATATTTTGAGGTTATTGATTTGTTATGTACCAGATGCCTGGATATTCATAAAAATGATTGATTTGAATTTTGAATATTTCGACTTTTTTGTTGTTGTATATATACAATAATTTATATATATAAACCTTTCTGTGTATAAATAAAGCTCAACGCCATTGCTATGCTTAACACACTCTCACATCAATGGGTAAGTGGTGTCAAACTCTTCTAGTCTGATTTGCAGACGATGGGGAAGATCGTGATGCGAATCTCGGTCGGGTGTAGTGAAAGTGTTTTTTTAGAGTGGTTTTCTACTCTCTTTCCAAACATATTACCTCTAAATACTACCTTATTAGTGTAATTTAAAGCAAATATTCCTGCCAGGTACTAAGATGCAGTGAAAACAATGCCCCAAACTTATAAAATTGATATTAATAAGTGTATTAGTTAATTTATGAACATTCTAAGATACATTTTTATTGATATAGTTAACTTCAAAACACATTATGTATAATCAAAATCTTAAGGATATTCAATATTAAAAAATATTTTTGTTCAAATTTTAGATTGGGATTTGTTATATTGCTTATTGGTGGTTTCACACATTATATTCATAGGACAACCAGACCCCAAGACATTGATTTACCACTCAATTGAATAAATTTTATAATTAATGCATTAGTCAAAAAAATGGCAACAATTAGTTACCAATAATATTTTCTTAGAGTCAATTTCAGATTAATAGTAAACAAGAAGTGTAATAACTACTACCAAAATGCTACGAAATTTTATCACAAGATAATTTTAATTAGAGTGACGCCATATGCAGAGGAAATAATATATCAACAATGGATTAGATTTTAACTATTTGAAATATAAAAAAAAAGTGGGAATATAACATCACCGTACAGTACATCAATTATATATGAATTTTAAAAAGGCCTATGATTCAGTTAAAAGAAATACATTATATAAAATGTTAGTGAAGTTTGGGAAACCCTAAAAACTTGTCAAGCTTAATGAGGTATGTTTGACATGAGGCAGTGTATGGGCTGGATGCAACTCGTCATTTACTTTTGCAGTAAATAATGGATCGAAACAAGGAGCAACAGTCATTCATTGTCAGTATTTTGTCAAAAGTCAAAGGAGGTCAATAGCTAGCTCAGGCACTTGGTATATTTCCCAAACTACTTAGGGGGGGGGGGAGCATAAGCTATCGACCCAAAGCAACAGCCAGCATCTACTTGTGAGTACAAAGAGATAACATCACAAGAGGTGTAGATGTGCGAGGTCCAGGTTTTGACCAGCATCACATGTCCAAGTACTGGCTTTGCGATACGTGCCATATGTATGGGAGCCTCACTTGTTCATTGCTTAGTATTTGCCCAATATTTTGACAAATATTTGGCAATGCCCGCCTTGATATTTTTCAAGTAGTGTGGGATCTGCTTTAGAGTAAGCTACTAGGCTAATACAACAGAGTAGGGACGGCTTGACATTAAACGGTACAATACAGCTCTTAGGATATGCAAATGACTTAGCTTGGTCAGGCAATAGGTTTAGAAGTGAACACTGAAAAGATTAAGTATATGGTCACACAGAGAACACAGGTTGAGGACAATTTTTTTAAAAATTACTTCAAACATCATATTATTTGACATGGTTAATGTTTACATATTTAGGAAAAATTTTAACAAGCAATAACGATATTAGAGTGGAAATTAGGAAAGTAATAGTCAGGAAATGCATGCTATTATTTGATCAGTAAGTTGTTGACATCTCGCCTGCTGTCAAGGAATGTACAACTAGAGTGAAGGTTACATAATGATGAGTTATATATTCTGTGCTCATAAAATATTATTAGGTTAATCAAATCTTGCAGATTATGGTGGGCAGGACATACAGCGCCAATGGATAAATACAGAACCTTATTCAGGGTATTGAGAAAATCTAGCTGCAGATGGGAGGATAGTATTAGAATGGACCTGAAAGAAATAGGGAGTAAGGAGGTAGAATTGGATAGATAAGAATAGATGACATACTTTTGTAAGTGTGACAAAGAACTTTTGAATTCTTAATGTTTAACCTTAATTCTCATTTTGATATCTAATCTTAACCAATATTAGAGAGATGTATATTTATGAGAGTAGAACATTGGTTGGATTAAATTACCACTCTCTCATTGTATGATAATTTTGTAAGAAATAAACTTAAAACCAAATTAATCCTTGCTTTTTCCAACATTTTTTAAAAAAATCTGCTTTTTAACAATTTAATAGGGCTGAATATTGATTTAAAATATATATCTTGGCATGGGTAGTAAGACGCAGTGCTAATAATAATAATATATCTTGGCATGCATGTTCAACAACTGTGATTCTTTGCATTAACTCTGTCATGCAACGTATATTTTGTTGATTTGATGGAAACGTTAATTATGTTATGTTTGCTAAGCTTAAGTGCAATAAAAAGACAAGAGAGAGAGAGAAAAAAATAATCTGAATAGTTTTGAAATGTGATTGAGATATCTTCCCTGTATTATGTTGTTTCTAAAAAAGTTAAAAAAAATCAAGATTTGAAAAATGTATGATTTTAAATTTTAAATATATGACACTAGAACATTGGTTGGATTAAATTACCACACTCTCATTGTATGATAATTTTGTAAGAAATAAACTTAAAACCAAATTAATCCTTGCTTTTTCCAACATTTTTAAAAAAAATCTGCTTTTTAACAATTTAATAGGGCTGAATCTTGATTTAAAATATATATCTTGGCACGGGTAGTAAGACGCAGTGCTAATAATAATATATCTTGGCATGCATGTTCAACAACTTGTGATTCTTTGCATTAACTCTTGTCATGCAACGTATATTTTGTTGATTTGATGGAAATGTTAATTATGTTATGTTTGCTAAGCTTAAGTGTAATAAAAAGACAAGAGAGAGAGAAAAAAATAATCTGAATAGTTTTTAAATGTGATTGGGATATCTTCCCTGTATTATGTTGTTTCTAAAAAAGTTAAAAAAAATCAAGATTTGAAAAATGTATGATTTTAAATTTTAAATATATTTTTTGAGCTATTATGATGCATACTAACCAACCTAACATAGTTAGGGGATAGACCTGGCAATCAGGCCCTACACCCTTAATTTATCATGTTTTAGAAAAATCATCATGTTTGGAGAGGAAGTAAATCACAAACATGTGGGAAAAATAACTGATATTTGTCACATTTTCTAAAATTCAAATTCGGGTTTCAAAGGCAAAATAAAGATCCAGATTTGAGAAAATGTATACAGTCTAAAATGTATAAATGTTATGAATGAAATAAGGAGTATTAAGACGCTCATAATATGTAGTTGAATATGATCGAGTTGTATAAAAATAAAGCACAATTAAAAGTAAAAATACTAGCACATATGTACAAATACTTCAAAATTTTGATGCAATATGGCATTGAAATATTGAAGTGTTTGTAAATATGTCAGTGTGTTTACAGTATTAGTGCTTCATTTTTCTTCAATCACATCATAATTAATTCATTACAAACATAGAAATGTGACATTTGTATGTGTAACAGGTAATGGCAATAAGAGTGAATGAAAACACCAGTAAAAGTGTTACATTTTTAGTGCATTTATTATGACGATAAAACTATAAAGCTCTTTTCTAAGCAAATTTGCAAATGCAACTATAAGAATATGGAGAGAGTAAGGTCTACTGTTCACAGAACTACTAGTATATTATGTTTAGTAATGATCACTATTAATATTTTTTAGAGATTTCAAACTCAATATCAAAATGTATTCTAATGTCAAATAAACCTGGAAAATGTAATGCAATCTTTATTGCTAACATTAGAAAGTTTATTTAATGTGAATAAAGGAATTGAATTGCCATTATCATTAAACAATTATAATAATGATACAAAGTTACAGCCTGAAGACTTAAATTGTGTGAAAACTCTGCCTTCCTGTCCTTATATAATATGTGATCAGGATACTCATTAGATGATTTAGTACCAGCATTAGTTTTATAAGGGATGAAAATCCACAAAATGAAAAATAACTCGCAACACTCCTAAAGGAGATTTGAACTACCATATTTGACCTAATAGCTACTTTTGGAGTTCTGTTTATAAAAAAAAACCTTAGGTAAATCGAAACTTTACAGAGTAAAGTGCGGGAATTACTAGGGAAGCTCAGCCCGGAGTTGTGTCACAGGAAGGAGGGTATACTAGGAAGATCCCTTAGTGTGAATGAAATCCATGAAAATTTTTCAGAATACATGTCTCAGCTAGTCTTCTAGTTACGATTTAACTTTTTACCCCAGCAACAATTACTGTGAATTCACATGTTCGCTGTAAAACGAGAGCAGTGTTGATATTTGGTTACGTGTAGGGATGTGAAAAAGTATCAATACTTTACTAATATCAATATTTTTCTTTTCAATACTAGTATTTTTTTACTCTATACTTTTACTGATATTAGTACTCACACTCCGGTATCAGATCGGTATTGAAAGAAACAACTTTTTTTGTTAATTTCACTCATGTTGGGAGTCTGGACTGTGAAGGAACAGGAATAACAAATGACACTGTGAATGTCAACCAGTCTACTACCCCTTCTTTATCAATGAGCACGGTCATCAAAAACCAAACAAAACAATTTTTTTAGAGATCAATGAACTCAAGTCATTTCAAGGGTGTCCCAAGCAGACAAAGCATAAAGACCATTCATTATTTTATTGTCTGTCAACAGTTAATAAATGGCACCTCCCAGAAGATAATTGTGTAAGTTTTTTAAGAAGTTGGATATTGAAAAAACGTTGAAATTATTATTACTAGTTAAAAACACCTTTTTTCAGATTAAAATGTCGATACCGGTACTTGTATGGTATCAATATTCCCCAATCACAAGTCCGTGTGGTCAACGTAGCCCGCAATGCTCAAGTAGAGATAATTTCAACTTTTTCAGCTCTTCTACAGAAAATCTGCCAAGAAGACCAGATCAGTGCATGCGCAAACTTTCAATCTCAAAAGTGATGATTTAAAAAACAAAACAATTTATTTGAAGCCATGAGGTTTATCAATGACAAAATCAAACCCAGGCAGTAAGTAAAACATCTCATTATATGTTATAAATACATTAACTTGTAATGATTGTAATATTTACGTTTTTATGTTTGTTTCAATGCATCATGGGTAAACAAAGATTCCCAACTTTCTGTGAGTGTGTAAACAGCCTGCACCACTAACCTTTAACCTACAGATACTATTAGGTCAAATACAGTATTTAAATTCTGACCCACAGTGCATTGAGCACATTGGCAATAAACTTAATTTCGCTGGTAACTGTCAAGTTCAAGTAAATTGTAATAACATGTGTTTTTTCTAGTATTGTTCACCGATTTAAATTTACTGTTCTATTTAGAATTAAAGAAAAAGTATAGTAACTATAACTGACTAATCAATCTGATTTTTTTTTATTTGTTGGTTTATTTTTCACATTTCCTCTAGGGAAGTTCTGAGAGGTAGGATGAAACTTTGTCAATGGATATGCATATTGCGAGTTGTGTTCCTCTCTTCAATGCTCACTATTTGTTTCTATAAGTCTTCTATTTCATAAATACCTGCTTTGGTGGTTGCACGGTGTAAGGCAGAGGTCGCCACACTTATAAATATGGGAGTTACTTTCAAAAATTATAATAAGTGTTTTGTGAGGTACCCAAATTTGCCTTGTAAAATATTGGCTATTCTTGTAACTAGGAATAAGACACGAATGACATTTTACTGAGGACAGGAAATTAATCAAAATATCGGGACAAGAATGAGAGATTACCAAAATAACGCTTTAGAATAGTTTCAGATTAATAAGGGTTGATTTTTAAACCGATATGCCAAGACTTGTAGAAGATATAACATTATTAAATGTTGTATAGATAATAAAATAATATAATATCATATCAAACCAAAGAATAAAAACCTACTTTGGTGGCTGCAAGGTCTAAGCTGCTACTCTTGCAGTAGACTAGACTGCTGATGACCAGGGAGATCGAGGTTTGAATCTGTCAGGTCTACTGATTCCCTAAAACCATTAGCGTAATTAGTACAAAAGCGTATAACCTGAACAAGTAGTAGGGACACAATGCTAGTAAAAAAAAAGAATACCGAATAGTAAAAATTAAATAGTTAATTTTATTAAAATTTTTGATGGAAATTAGTTTTTTATTTATATTTTTTTTTGAAAATGATTTTTTAAATCTAATCATTTGCAGAGTGCAAAAAATACTACAAAACATAGTGTATGACACCTCTTAAATGTTCTCTAAGTTTGAAATTAAAAGATATTATCAATGCATACAATGAAATATTTATAATATTAGGCCTAATATTAAAATACTTAATTGTGTACACCTAAAACGAATGTCTAGATAAACTAAATTTTACAATGAAATATTTATAATTTTATCATATATTATATTATTACTAATATAAATATTTCATTGGGTACATCTAATATAAATGTCTAGTTATACCAAATTTTAGCCCCATACATTGATTACTTTACTATAGCAATGGTAAGCAAAAGCATAAAATAGCAAATTTTACCCCGTATAGCTTGTGAACTGTAATTATTTGAAATCATTAAATCACTATTTTATAGCTTATATTATACACTTGTTAAAATTATGCAATAACATTTTTATTGTCAACTAACCTTAACATTCCTTAAATGTTCTCTTAGGTTTAGAACCTCTTAATATTCACTAGGTTTGATGCCCTTTAAATGTTCTATAGATTTGAAACTTTTAAAAGAATCTCTAGGTTTGACACCCCCTTAATAGTTATCTGTCTGAAGCCGCACACTCTTAAATGGTTGATCTTGGAAAGCTAATTCCTCCTTCATTTTAATGGCACAAAAAGATAGTCTAGTAAAAAATTTGTCCTTCTCTAAATCTGTAAAGCTATCTCCTGCTTGCTGGGACTAACAAATAATTATTGAAAGACAGAACATAGTTACCATCTACCAGCTTGTTTCTCTCTCCACAAGCGCCCTCTAATAGTAATTTGTACAGTCAATGACAGTACACTTACACAAAGTAGGGTGTAGTAGGTGTTTATCATTTCGCCATATTCGTAAGTTTTGTTTTTTTCAGTGATAATCTGAGATAGGCAGTTAGATGCACACATTAATTTTTATCCATAGATATTTTATTTATAAAACCAGAATGTTGTCTATTTGCTTGATTTTTGTCTTACTATCACTTTCATTAAAGCCATATTTGAAGAGAAACATTAAAGCCATATTTGAAGAGAAATATTTTGTTTAAAGAAAAATAATTTGATTTGTATTGTGTCATTCATAGTTTCTTTTCTTGCCAAGAGCTTTAATTGTGTTGAACAAGAAACACTTTTTTCCTTAATTCCCGTGAAGTATTTTTTTTCTTATTCTTAATGGAAGTGATTCTTTTGTTTTCTACTCATTTAACTCAACTAAAAAACTTTTACACCAAAAATCATGAAGAAACAACCCTTTAGAAAACAATCATAAATAAATCATAGGCTAGAAATGCAAGACAAAGAAAAACATCACACGCATAAGCTGATATGGTTATGCAGGCAGTGCTACCACTCGACAGCGATATTGTGATGCAACTTACTCTTCTGTAAAAAAAAAAATCCCTTGTGAGCTATTAGCTCTCTCAATAATCAGATGCATTAAAGGAGATTAAAAAAAAATTGCTTCCCCCTATTCCTCCACACAAATGTGGGTGACTTAAGTAATTGTAAAAACAATTTAAAAAGTTAAGAGGGTTTCCTTTAATATATTTAATTTTAATCATATCTCATATTTTATTTGTTCATATTATCTCCAAGAATTATGATAAAATAACACATAGGCAGTAAGTGTTTCTATTTTCATTTTAAAACTAGATGGTTGGTTTTTTTAGGTATACCTATTACGCTTTTCTGTAAATTCTTCCATATTTACAAAAAAATTCCAAGTGAAAAAAAAGTTTTCCTTAAAAGTTATTTTTATTAGATTTCTTAATTTTTTTTTTGCAAAATTCATTTAAAAAAACTGGAACATAAAAGCATAAAATTTGGCATGTGAAACATAATTATAAAACAACTTAAAAAAATAATCAATTTATTATTCTAATTTTCGCGGTTTGAACCACATTTTGCATTCACATTGTTCCACATACATATAAATATATCAACAAAATTATTACACAGCTAGTATAACTTAGACGTCTTTTAATACATTTATAATAATTTTTATTCGTGTGTATTTGTTTTAGTAAGTTATTTTTTTAAGCATCACAATCTGACTTGTCAGTTTTCTCTAAGTGTATCCTAACATCACAAATAAATACAATAGGAATCCATCAAAGTTGAAATAATTAATTATTACTTACAAAATGCACATTTTGGAGAGTACCAGCACCCCCTCAAAATATTGCAGAAACATAAAAAATAAACAAAATTAAAAATAATTTGTTTATAAATAATTCCACTGACCCAGTGTGATTCAATGAACATGTTAATGATATTAAAGCCTCATAACTAACAAAAGATTGAGCTTTAAAGTAATTTGCAGGTTGATTAATATAGTCTATAAATTATATAGTGGAAAAATAACCTGATGCAATGTTGGCCATACCACAGAGTTCTTTTCACAGCACAATACAAATGATTGCATTTTTGGATTAAATTCCAAAAAAATACACGGGAGAACAGAATGTCTCGAATACATGATGTTATAAATGCCGTTTGAATAGTGTGCAAAATAACAGTTTCATTGTATTATCAATATATCAGTGTAATTGATCCAAGTCTCACAGTACACACATTTCAATATTTTCCAGGTCTACTTTTATAAAATATATTTCTTACATACATGATTGAAGAATTAAAGAATAAAAGCTTTATTAACTTGACTTCTTTTAGTGAAAAAAGAGTAAAGGTTATAAAATAAACAAATTGTATAAAGTACAACAGATTGTAGAAACAAAGCGACAGTGTATGCTATCAATAATTATTTTTAATGGAGGATTTTTTTTGCTTCAATTACATAGTTTATCATTTTATAAGGTGTGTGAAACCTTTACAGTAATATAAAAGAAGAGTGGCCTATTTCAACACTGTGCATCACTTACAAGAAAAACTACCACAAAATTTCAAAAGGTCTCGCAAATCACAAAATTGACTAACAAAATAAAAAGTAACATTATTTTTAAATGAAATTTTCTTTATACAAATAGAACACAAGGAACACTTTTAGTACACATAAAAAGGAATATTAATAATAATACAGATGATCGTCTTAATTCCATGATCACAACTATAACACACAAGACCATGATATAATGAAAATCTTGTAACTTCTAACGCAATAATAAATTAAAATTATTTGCTTTGACTTTAGGTACTTATTTACAAAATATTTTGTTGAGTGTGTCATTTCATCGACAGATAAGAATTAACATCAAAATGTTATCATTGTCAAATTCAATCAAGAATGTAACACAATATTGTGCTCCTTTGGATTCACTGATCTTAAAGATCAAATGTATTATTCAAAGTCAATAATAAGAAACAGAAGGATGGTAGTTCAAGGAATTAACAACCAGAATCCCAACATTATCATTGTCACTCATTGGGTCTTCAATCTTATGCATGTTTTCTCAGTTATCAGGTTATTTGGTGATTTATATAGATATTATCTTCTTCCACTTATTTTTCACAGCACATACAAAACATTCACTCACCGAACATTCAGTGATTTCATTTTATGTGTCACTTTACTAAGTTATAAAAGTGTTGCTGTCATTATAAAGACTCCTCAAAAGCAGCCATTAATTCACTTTGCATATTCATATCGATTTGTCCAGCCATCTGAAAAAAAAAGAAGGTTCATTTAAAATTCATATTTCATACCTATAAACTAATTGGTCACATTTTATAACTAAGCAAACTAATATAAATATAATATTTAAACCCCAATAATGAGCTAGTGCAGAAGGAAAATTACTGGAGCATTTGTTTAAAATTCAATTTTTTTTTTGTCACCATGCCTGCCTTACTACGAATTCAGATTGTATACATTATGAAAGGTACTCTAGTGGGGTAAGTATAAGGACGCATTAACAGGTAATCTACCTGCATTTGTGTCGAATGGGAGTGGAACACCAGTTTAGACCCGACAGGGATTTTACCCGGATTTACCTGTAGGCCAGTTTAACACGAGAGTGACACCTTAACTTTTACTTAGTTTTGAAAAAAAAAAAAAAAAAAAAAAAAAAAATTTTTAAAAAATTTTTTTTTTTATAATTAAAATTTTTTTTTTTA
>CABFOW010000634.1:29138-136510 GCA_902141385.1 Timema californicum
AAAAAACTAGCTTTGACAACTATGCTGCTTCACAAATAAAAATATTGACAGTCAAGATATTCAATTAATGTTTGATTATTTTCATTTTTGGGTGTTGTATACATTACAAATTTATAGGATTTTTTGTGGTTGACCTGGTATCGATGTTAACAAAATGTTTATGACTGATACGACACCAGAGCTCTATTTGGTAACACTTTCCTTGACCAAACTTAACATACGACCAATAATCTGAGAATCTGTGCACCAATTTTAAACTATTATGACTTCAATGATGGTCATGAGATATTAATTAGAAAAAAATGACAGTATGTATGTAGAGTCTATAACTCATATTTAAAACTGTAACATAAGCTTTTAATATTGTATCATTCAGGACTGCTGATATCATCCATTCTTTTCGGTCAAATTTTTAAATCTTTAAAAACAAATATTGTGTATGTGTGTTAATTATTCATTATAAATATTATTTACTCTAATTATTTATGTTCATTTATGAATAAAAAGAAATAGGAATTGATTTATTACAGGCCAACTAACCAAACCATGTGGTTTTTACTAACACCCATACTACACAAATAGTAAACACAACATCTAATTAAACCCAAACTTTATATTATTAGTGAAAATCATCATCACCATTGTACAAATGAATACACTGTTCACTGTATAAAGTAGATTTAAAATGGACTTCATGAAGTTTTGTGGATAAAAGCAAGAGTGAATTTTGGCTTGTCATAGATTTGTTACATAGCTCAATAAACCCTATGGATAAAATGTCAGTTTCATTACATTCTATTTTTTTTATAGCCACTATATGTCAAATTAAATCTCGTTCTGTCACCATTTTTGTTTGCAAATGACAACTCTAAAATTGTTTTCGTGCTTCAACATGGTGAGAACAACTTGGTGTGTTCATATGTAACAATTTGAAGCGAGAAAATTGCATGTTGTAATAGTAACGTGATTTATTAAATTAGATGTGATATAAAACAATTAAAGTTCTTTTAGTGTATTAATTAATTAATTAGATAAAAACAATTTTTTTTTTTCAAATTATAAAACAATAATTAAATAAAAATATTTGAACTTTGATTCGGTTTTGAAAATATTTCATAAATTCAATTTAAGTTCGCTTGGTATTGAAAAAGTGGACTTTGCAACCCACACCCCTATAAAATATATAACCCAATAATATTTATTTTAAATAATATGCATTTTAATAGTAGAGAAGAAACATTTAATTCTTTGAACCTTGGCTAAAATTCAAATCTTTCAGTTGGTAAACAAAGCACTTATATTATTTAAACTGAAACAAAGTTATCAGGAAATCCCAATTATTTACAACGATAAGTTTGTCAAAGACAATTCATGAGTTCTTAATGAGTCCATTCTAAAAAATAATAATTAATAAGGATATGCCCAGTGGAAGGCCACAACTTTTCAAAATGATTATTCTTTGGTAGTTACGAAAACAACATGAAAATAATGGTGGGTAGGAAACAACTTAAGAAAATAATTAGGGTTATTAATTTTTTGAATAAGAATATTTGTTTTAATAGGGTAAGAATATCAATGAATTTGAATAGTTAATAAAATCTAGGTATAAAGAGGTATTACTTATTGTTTGACATATTTTAAATTGGCTCAGTATAATTTTGAATAAGGTAGATGCAAGATATTCCCACACAAATTCTTGGAATCAAAACTTTCATTGTGCTGGGGAGGACTTTAATCATTAGTTATTATTTTAGACAGACACAAACAGCCAAATTATTATTTAAAAATCATCACTTTCAAGATTATTTTGTATAATATCTAAGGCAAATGAAATTTAAGATATACATTAAAAAGAAGGTTACTGTGTAGAAGGGACCCTAAAATCAAATCCATAAGGATATTCAAGCATTTGAGTATCAAGTTTTGCTTTTTTTAAAATTGTGAATCATAGTTTGCGCTATTGCTGCTTATTGGTGGTAAATCAATGTTATATTTTTTAGCAGAATGCAGGAGTTTATTTGTTAAATGTTTTTAAATGCATATATATGTTTAAGTTTCCATTTGTAAGTAAAGTGCATGTTTAATCAAGTTGTTTGTAAGTTTTTGTTTAAATCTTTATGTCATCAAAGTAATATAGCTTATGTGTAAAATATGGATTATCTAAAAAGAGAAGGATGGAAGCATATAAAAGTGTGTTAATGTTAACATTGTTTTACAGATTTGAAAATGGATTGACACACTTCTATAAAGTAATGTATTTACTGGATATTTTATTTTATTTGGTATTTTAATTTTTCAAGTTCCTTTGATCCATTTAGGATGGTGTAGGAAGGACATTGGTTGTTACTGAGATTTGTGAGGGAAAAATATTTTCCAGGATTTTTCATTATAAATAAATATGGGTTTGACTTTACACATTGATAAATTAATGGTCGAGGACTTGAAAAACGACTCAGCCTATAGGCTGGAAATGGTAATGGATGTAAAAAATGTATTTTTCATTATAAATATTATTAATTTATTAAATTTAGAATTAACCTTGTCTTCTAAAAATGAATCATAACTGAGTACCATTAAATAACATAACCACACTACATATAATTGAGGGAAACACTTTTCCCTAAATAAATTTAAGGCAGGAATAATATTTTTAGGGCAAAATAATGATAAAAGTGGCTTTTAAATATTAAATTATGCATGAAACACATATTCACCAGACTTACTACATTAAGACACATCCATTATTAAATGTTATTAGTAAGAATGGCAACCATTTGCTTTTGTATCATAAATAATAATAGTTGGATAGACTGAATTATAAATACAATACTAAAGTGTAAAATTATTTAATTTTCCCCTGTTTCCTGTCCTGATCTCGCGGAAAATTGTTAATTCCTGCTTGATAATTTACTGAAGTCAAAATGTCTTTCCCGCACAGGCCTAGACATTAGAAAGGTCGAATACACTATTTTTACAAATCGGAATCCAAATCCTGGAAAAAATTATGAACGAGAAATATAAAATGTATAATAGAATAAAAGAAAATACAAATATTAAATAAATGTTAACAACCATTCATTAAGTTAAAATTAACATTATTGCTCTGGGGCCATGCTATGATAATAAGCAGATTTGAGCTCTAAAGCAAATTACAATTAAAAAATTAATTTTTTTAAGGATTTGAGTTTTGAATCCTCTAATCTAGAATATCCATAAGGGTGTGAGGGTTCCATACTTATAGAAAATATGTCTGCTACAAAATTGGGGGTGTGTCCTTATACAAACAAAGAAATAACTATGGACTCCAAACCCTATAACTCAATGATTCCAACAAAGTCTATTAATTAAGAATAAATTACTTGCTTTCCAATCAGAAGCACTTTTATTACAATGATTCACCTAAGATTGAAAAGCCTACATAATGTAGAACACATCACAATGGCATCAGGTCTAAATTGGTGTTTCAAGTAACGCACATGTGTGAAATTCATCATATAAGAGATTTAGATTTAAAAAGGTATTATGCGCAACATATAATAAAAAGTAATAGTTATGAATAAATAAATTAAGGTGGGATGAAAAAGGATGTGAGAAAAGGCCATTGTTTTGCAGTTTTCATGACAAAACAATTTTTTGGCCACAATAAATAAAATATTGCTCCAGTACAAACATAGGATTTAATTTTCTTCCCACAGTGACCTCAAATTTTCTTGAATATCTGTCTCAAGTATGTCCTAGAAATTAATGACAAAGTTTCCTTTTCTTTTAAAAAGTTTCTCATCTAATGCAGCTATGCTCATGACAGATATTCAACAACGGTTAATATTACCATATGAAGAAAATTAAACTATATGTTAGTACTGAAGCAATATTTTATTTATTTTAGGCAAAAAAAGTTTTGCCATAAAACTTTAAAAAGGCACTGGCCTTCTCTCGCGTCCCCTGCCGTCCAACCTTAAACTGGAGTTTTATTCATTGGATAGAGTTGGAATATCAAATTATTTTCCAAACCCCAGATTTTATGTATCACAAGCAAAATTGATCATTCAAATTTTCTTCCTTTGCCAAAGGAATCCTCAGACATTAACTACAATCACAAAAACCAATAAACACATTATGGTTCTATGTTTAAATTGTTAATTCTTTTTTTTATACATATATCCACCCATGCATCTTTCCTATATCGTCTTCCACATATAACAAAATGTCCTCAAAAAGAGAAAAAGTAAGGATGGGATTTTAAAATACCTAGAATCCTTAAATATATTAGAGATTAGAGAATTAGTCTCAAATAATTCAAATTTTAAATTGTATTTTGTTTTATAGCTTTGATACAACCTATTGGTGGTTCAGACTCATAATTATAGGACAAACATAAAATCAGACCATTAATTTAACACTTAACTGAATGTATAAACATTTTAATTAATGGATTATAGAAAAATATGTTAACATTTTGCTATGATTTTTAATTTATAGCATTCCATTATATTTATTTATATTTTCTCTTTCGTTTATAATTTTTACAAGATTCAGATTAAAATTTGCGATCATATATAAAATGAAGGTTTTGATTTGATATTCACATTTGTAAAATAATAGATTCAATCCAACTCTATAGAAAAAAGTTTTTCTTTAAAGAAATGTATATTTTAAAGAAGGCAAGAGAAAATACAATAGTTAAATGTTAATAGGTTAGTGAACTAAATTCATGTTGAAAAGCACTGATTAGAATATTGAATAACATAATATGAAAACATTTTAAAATAATAATGGGAACAATAAACATCTAGGAAGCAGAATTATGAGATTCGAATCAAATCATATTCTAGATCAATAAATATGCTAAAAATACAATATTGGTACATTGTTAAATAAATGTAGTTACACTTTATGGAGAAAAAAAAAATCACAGTAAATCAATTCTAGACCAAAACCTATCTATAAGTTATAATGCATATCTTTAAGTTCTTCAACATGTTCGTGAAACAATAGTGCTTGGTGATTGGTCACAATGTTTTGAGTTGTAAAGAAAACTCTCTCACTTGACATATCTTGTGTGGCTGGAATGGCTAGGAATCACTCGAATGTGTGAGTTACATCTGGTAACTCTTCTTTATGTTCCTTCCACCAGCCATATGGGTTGCTTAGATTGTATAATCGGTGCTCCAAGATAATCCTCAATTGTCTTTGTGTTTGTTTCTGTCACTAATATTATTTATGAGATACTTAAAGGAACTTTGCCTACCTCATCCCACATAGATCTTTTGTAAAGGGGTTTTATTGGCTTGTATTCCCAGAGTGAAGGAGGTTAATGGTGTTTTTTATTACATCCATTACTGTTTTCAGCCAGTATCCTGGGTCAGTATGTTTATCTACACTTTTCCACTACCGGCTTGCTAGACCTGTTGTAGCTACTTATGTCTTATAATATAACTTAAGACTAGGACGAGGCACAACATCCAGTCCCTGGCCGTTAATTCATCACTGTGAAAGGGTAAACCTACATTTAGCCAATGAGAAGCTTGTCGGTCATGCCGGTAATAGAACCTGGGACCCTTAACTCAGTAGAGAGACAAATTACCAACTCAGCTAAGGTGTTGGACAATCAACTATGGTGTGCACGGCATTAAGGTTCTTCATTCTATATTCCGTTCACGATAGGTTTTTACCTGGATGACAGTTCGAAAATCATATGTTTAGGTTTTGGGTTGCCAACATTTGTAAAAGATCACTGTTTTGTTATAAATTTAAAGATCTTTAATTACCTGTTATATATTACATTTAAAATAACATAAACTTAAGTTTTCTCATACTATTTCATTTTTTTAAATAATTTATTTTTATCCAACTCGAAACAATATTTTAAACATAATTAAAAGTACTTATTTTTCATTGGAACGTTATTGATTATGTTTAATATAGTGCACACATCAATACCTTTTAATACAGGCATCATATTTACTTGAAAAAGAGAAAGTTATTGTCATTTTTTTACATACAATAAATGATTTTATGATTATTTTATCGTATTTTGAAATATTTAACTGAATAAAATATTTTCATCAACTGCGTGTCTGCATCATTGTAAAAAAACTTGTTTACCGTTATGTTCAATCATATGGTTTAGATTCGTCAGCCGCCATTTTGAAGCTATGTTCGTTAGAAGTTTTTGTGAAAGTGGTGTGAATATTTTTTAAGTGGAATAAGACTATAAATAAACTTGGTGTCCGACCTCAAATAAATGTATAAACAATATTGGCCTAAATTACTTTGGTTAACTATCACATTAATATATTACCATCTGTTTTCATTACAGTCATCCAAAGTGATTGATGTCATCTGTTGGCGTAGTGATATATTAGGGATTACTTCTAGTAACATTTCGATCTGTCATCCAGGTAAACTTAGCTCGTGAATGACTTATATAGCGTGTAAACCAGTGTTTTAACAAGTTTAGTAGGTTTGTTGCAAAAGGCCTGATGAGCAAAGTTCATTTTTGGAAGAGAGACCAAAGTGGTTGCCTTAAGACAGTGGTGCATTATTGGAATAATCCTGGATGGTGTCAGATATCCCGAACAGGTAATAAGGCTGGGTGCAGCAAAAAAAATAAAAAAAAATGACTATACTAAATGCTTCTGTAGTAGTTTCAGATGGAATACAGTGCAACTCAATACTCAAAACAAATTTTTTGTGAGTGTGGTGTATTGCATTTTTATGCTTTCCTATTTATGGATATATATACAAAGTTTATTGAATATTTGCTGCAAATATGTGCAATGTTTGGCAGCAAAAACATGTGGGATTATTTGTTTTCTTTCACTTATGAAAAGGAACAAAATACCCGAACGATCACGGCTTCCGGATTCTCCTTTGTCTTCAATTATAGAAGTGATTTAAGCACAAAATTTAAAACCCAATATTAAAAACATTGCTGCAAAATTATAAAATGTTTCAAATTTCTGGGAAAAAATAAAGTCCTAATATTTTATATAAGCAAAATTAAAAATATTTTTTCATAAAAATAAGTTACTAGAATGAGTTTACTTTACTTATGATTGTGACATTTTAATTCTTTTTAATGCAGCCCTCTAGAAATTTTTAGTTTTCAATGTGGGCCTTATGATCAAACGAGTTTGACATGCCTGCCATAGAATAAATAATTGTATTTTATTTGGATAAAAAGGCACAGGAAAGGTGAATGAATAGTAGGGGTGTGCGAAATCCACTTTTTCAATTGGAGGCAAACTTGAATCGAATATATGGAATATTCTTGAAGCGGCATCAAAGTTCAAATAATTTATTTTAGTTGTTTAATGCTTGAAAAACTCTGATACTATGGCTATTTATACAACCTCATGTACTAAAATTTCTTGGAAAATGTTTTTAATATTTCGTGTTAATATGACAAATCAAGTTACTATCATAGCATTCAATTAAATTACTTCAGTTTTTTTCATATCAATATTAATATGAAAGTATGAAACAACTCTCAGAATGGCTAAATTTGAACATAAAGTGAGTATTTTAGCTATTAATATTTTTACTGGCAAAGCTTCAAAACCAGAATTTGTTTTGAAGCAAAGTTGAGGTTGATGTTTGTTTCAAAGCCAAGTTGAAGTTTTGCACACCCCTAATGGATTATAATATATAAAACAAAAGAAAACCACTTGGCTTTTACAATGAAAAGTCGAACACAGTTCACACTTTACATTGCTGCCATTAGACAAAGAAGTAACGGCTGCCTCTTGAAAAAAATTGATCATTACAGCCCAATCCCCCAACCAAGGTTTTATTCTATCGGAACGCATCAGAGAGGAGTGTGAAACGTGCAATGCAACTTCCTAAAAGAGGAAACCAAATCAAAAATCACTAGAAGAAGAAAAAATAAATTTGAAAATAATGATAGGAACATGTATAAAGAAGTGTAGACTATATAAGAGCTTCATATCTCATGCCTGACCTTGTTTGATATTAAATTTGTATAATTTGAAATTATACTGTAACAATACAATGCTTCGTACGATTACCACCCCACCCAACCTTATATTACACTTCAAGTCGCGTAAAGCATACTACCCGCTCCCCAAAATATCCTCAACACAACCTACAATAGTAATCTTCACTATTGTAGCCCAATGTAGCCCCTACAAAAACATCAAATCAGCATTCATAAATATCCTTTGTAAACTGTCTACTAGAGAAACTGCTCTTCACGTACCTTCCGATCGTCAAGCTGGCCTCGCTACGACGCTGCCAAGTCAAAACCGCCAATGTAGAAGAGTGGGGCGACAACAACTTGAGAAGCCATATTCAACGATCTACCCGGCCCGAGATTTACGTTAACACTAGACAGTGTTGGCCGACAGTCCAGTCACCAAATCAACAAATCCTGGACTGCCCCCAGTGGAGGAATATGGAAACCCTCGCCAAACATTGAAAGTTTCTACTCCAGTCAAAGAGATGGATTATCGTAACTACCGCAGTGCGACGATAATCATCCAATCAGTGGCCAGGAAAACTTGTGGAAATTGCATCATAATGACGAAATGGACTGTTACTGCGTAACTGACTAGTATGTGTAAACCCCCCTCCCCCATCTTTTGTTCGTGTTTTCTAGGCTCAATATAAAGAGGAATGTAGTTTGTATTAGATGTATCCCTATAATGTTAGAACGTTAGGTTGATGTATCACTATAATGTTAGAACGTTTGAAAGATGTAGCAGTGTCAAAGAACGTTTGATATGGATAGTTTTAAGAAAGAACGTTTAGTTTAATTTTAAGTTATGTTTGTAACACAGCTTTTTATTGAGGTTATGGACGAGGGACCTATAGTAAATTGTTAAATATCGAGTCAACGCCACGGGCAAATTGCGTTTGACATTGTATCTTTATTTTTTACATAGCTAACTTTGTGTTGTGATCACTTTGATCAAACTTTAATATGAACTGTTAAATCATTGAGTTAACGTATATGGAAGTTATTTGGTTTGATATGTCAATATAATATTTGTATAACTTTTTTGCGTATAACCCGAACGGGTAGTAAGACGCTGTGCTAATAATAATAATAATAATAATATAACCTTTTCTTTATTTGTGTCTTGAAAGACCTTAAGTCCTGTTTTCGCTTAAGTGTAACTAGCCATAGCCCAATTTATGCAAGACCTTAAGTCCAGTTTGTTTGTAAATGTTCAGCGCGCATAATGCAATGTTTTCTTTTATAGTAGTAGCTATAGGATGTTTTGAATTAAGGCCATTTTTCCCGTGTTTGTTTTCTACTTTGTGCCAATTAAAGTATTCTTCGTTTAAACTCTGCTCTTTTATCTGTTGTCATTTATATATGTACGTTATATCCTCTCTATCCTATAGTTTTAGGGTCCTTACCTATAGGATCGGCGGAGGGTGTAAGAATACCAAAATCACAATGCATATAACATAACTACATCATACAAAATACACAAATAAAATTAAATTAAAATCAAGCCACAATCATTTTCTTAAATGTAGAGTTAGGGCGTGGTAGTGGTAGCAGCATGGTCAATATGCATGTGTGCAGCAAAAGCATAGTACTAACTTTGCTTTGTCTGCATGAAAATATATTTATAACATTGATAATCATCCAGCAGAAAGATTCAGTTTATAATTCACTTAGAGTGTTGAAGTGGCTGATAACGTTTATAATGCACATAACATTAAGCTCCTGACAGCAGTATTTATACAATAGTCACAAGACCAGCCCTTAATATAATGTATTTAGTAAATTACAAATATAATACTATACATCAAGAGTAGGCCTATAAAGAATAAAATTGCAAAATTCTTGTTTCTGAGATACTCACTGCTTCTCTTCGCCTTCTCTCCTGCTCACGAAGTCTTTGCCTTTCCCTCTCAGCAGGTGATTTATCTACTGGCTGCTGAGTGGCGGGACTCGAACTGCCTTCCGTCACTACAGGCTTAACTTCCTCCTGGCGTGACAATTGCTGTTCCTGGGATGCTTTCCTGCAGAACAAACGTAATAATTAACACTAGTTTGTAAGTAATAGCATCAAATTTGTTCCAACAATTAATGTGTTATGAGCTCAGTATTATCTTTATGCAAATTTATTTAATGTTATATTAGTGCTTACAATGTTGGTAATAAATGCATTAATCTTAGATAATTATAAGTTAATTTCTTCTTCTAAAAATTAAAAGTTTAAATACATAAGTAGATTTCCTATTATTCTGTATCAGTCCCTGTTAAGGTCATGTTCACACAAAAGAAATTTTTTTTCACCTCCATTACGGTTTCCAGCCTGTGGCCTGGGTCAGTTTTTTATTCAAGCCATATATTTTCCACTACTGGCTGGCTAGGAAGACTATGACCGTTAATTCATCAATGTGAAAGGGTAACCCCACAGTCCACCAATAATACATTTTTCAACCATGCCAGGAATAAAACCCGGGACTCTTAACTCAGTAAACAGATGTGCTATCAAATGAGCTAAAGAGTCAAGACTTACAAAATAGTATGATGCTTTAAACAAATATATGAAGAGCAAAAGTCACCAAAGTGGGAGCAGTGGATATAGTCATAAAGAAAATAAAAAATATATACAGGACAGAGATAAAAGTATACTAAGACATAATAAAAAATAAATCATAGCATTAGATACGCATCAAATGAAAAGATTATTAAAGATGGGTTCACAAGTATTTAAAAAGTGATAAAAAAAGATGATCACCATGAAAGCTTGCTCACCTAGCTTTTTCAAGAGCCTCCTCTTCCTCCCTTTCTCTTCTTCTTTCATTCTCTTGCCTCATTCGTTCTTTCTCTGCCTGCTCTTTTTGAAGCCTTCGCATTTCCTGTTGTTCAATAATTGCTCGTTGCTAAATAAAAAACAAATTTAAATGTAAACGTATGAAAAACAGTACGTGGGCTGGATTCAATAAATATACTAAGAAATATGTAAGGGTTAGGTGAAATTCAGTTTCAAAATTTTATACAATCAAATATCCAAAAGCATTTATATTTTATTTTTTAGCGCCGCATCACTTGCTACCTTTTCAGGTATACGCTTATGTACTAATTACACAAATAGTTTTTGGGGATTAGGAAGGTTATATTTAGAGGAAGTGTATAGACATTTGTGGGTAAAACCATTTTAGAAAAACCATCCTCGGTACACCCAACTTTTCAAAATAGGGGTTTCACTTAATGAAAAGCCTTGCTCTCCTTATGAAACATTGATTAATATTATTATTATTGGTATTTTCTTTGAATGAAAATGTTAAATTTGTATTTACAATGTATTTTACTTAGAGGTTATACCATTACAAACAATTATGGATATTATGTGCCTTTATTTTATTAAAATCACAAGGCTTTTTAAGGAAATATTGGACGGCAATATTTATGAACTTAAGAAGGAAAAAAATTTAAGTAATACAAAACTATTTTTTAATTGTCTGTTCAGTCCACTATTTAAATTCGAAGCAAACTCAAATCTAATATATTAAATATTCTCAAAGCTGAATTGTTCAAGTATTGTGATAATATTAGGGGCCTGCAAGATTGGGTTTTTCCATTCGAGTTGAGTATTTCTAAAAGCACCTGAGTTCAAGTATAGGCCTATTCATAGTTTTGAAATGTTAAGGTGAAATGCCAGGCCTCCACCGTGGTTCGGATCCCACTTTAAACTGTAGGTCTTCCATTTCACCTCACAATCCCCCTAACATCACACATTAGCGTGAGTATAATCCGAACGGGTAGTAAGACGTGGTGCTAATAATAATAAAATGTCAAGTATATTAAATAAAACACATGTTCTTAAAAACAATTAAAATGGTTTCAACACTTATGTTTTTAAAGATAATTAATGCCAAACCTCCACTGCCGTGGTTCGGATTCTATGATTAACTGTAGGTCCTCCACTTTCCACTTTAGCTTACACAATTGCACATTAGTTTACATTTTTGGGAATATTACTTTTTCATTGATGTATTTTCATATGAAAAATAAATATTTCTGGAAATTCTTAACAATGTAAAAATGTGGAAGTCTGAAAAAGTGGGAAGTGCAAAAGTGTAAGAATAAATAGAGAAGACTGTTTGTTTATATCTAGGTCTAACCTACCTATCCTTTCAGGTTGGCTTCCTCAACTATCACTTTACATTATTGTAACTCTATTTCCAAATATCTTACATTATTGTAGTGTTTTTCTACGCTGTCTTGATTAAAAGTTAATACAATTGATGTTTTAATAAGCTAATATTTCCCCAAAATATGCTTCAGTAATTTAATTTACTTTATAAGAAAACTTAAGAATCATAAACAATTAGAAATTTGAAGTGTTAAGTATTTAGTTTATTATTCCTTGGTGTGATTGTGTATTATATCACATCTTTTGTTCCATGTCCATTCCTCTATGCACAGTTGCACATGCACATTGTACAAGCTCTTGTTAGACATTATTTTATGGAGAAATTTGACTTCAATTTAATTTTTAATATTCATAAAAGTTGATGCTCATAATTTAAAATTAAAAAATAATATTTCTAGCAAACAATATAAATCTGGTAAGTTTGGTAAAATATGTATTTCAATAAATAAGATTAACTTTGATTTTAAAAAGGCTAACCAACATATTTCTATAACTAAATAGTAAATAAACTAGAGATAGTGTTGTAGCTAAACATATTAATTAATACGAGTTTTAAATATCTTAAGTTTGAAAATGTTTAATGTAGGATATATGAGATATTAGATTTTTAATCTAACATAAATTATTATTTTAGAAAGGCACCAGGTCAAAATAGTAAAGAGAATCATTCAATTACTTTAGTATGTTTTATAACTCTATAAGGAAAACCTCTTTTCGCTTTATGAGGTAATTGTATTATATTTGGAAGAAGGTATAGTAAAGGTGGATAGAAACATATAAAAGGGGGATGAACACAATATGGCCTTTACAATGAAATGAAGAACATAGTTCACACTTTACACTGCCACCAATGGTTGATCAAAGGATATATAGGCCTAATCTGTTTATTTCACATATTTTTTAGAAATTTAACCCATTCTAACAACACTTTTAAAAATAACTAAAAGACACTCAAATGTTGAATGATTTGATTTTTAAACAATAATACGAGTCTAGATTGTTTAATTTGGCTGGATTATAACCTGTATATTGTGAGGGGGTGTTGGGTTGGGGTTGATTAAAATTGAAAGCATGATTGAGATAAACCTTAATTAACAGTTTAGGCCTATATTGTGTAATGTGGGTCTATTTGTAAATCATTAAAATTTATAACGATTTGTTAGGATTCAGATTCGAGATTCGAAAATAAAATGTAGATTCGAATTAGAGAAATAGTGGATTCGACCCATCTCTACTTCTTACATTTAGAATATTTTCTTAAATTTGATTATCCTCTGTATGTTTACTTTATTTTTACACAATATTCTTACCCTGTCTAACTTTTCTTTAGCTTGTTTCTTAAAAATCTGGAAACTATCCATTGCTGATGATTTGATTATGTTTGAGGATACAGCACCGGATGAGTTTTGAGGTGATGAAGCTTGAGCAAGTGAAGACCATGAGCTAGCATTCTTCACATTTTGCTCCATACCAGGTGGTAACTAAATAAAATAAAGGTACAAAAAGAGTTGAACAAAAGGAAATGATACTAACTTTAAATAATTTGCATTAATAGGACAAACCAGTAAGTCAATAAAATTGACATGATAAATTTTTTGCTTGTTCCAAATGTTCAAAAAAATAAAGTTAAAAGTTCCATGGCATCCAAATGCTGTTATAAACAATTAACATGTTTAATACTTTTTATGGCTATAATCAATAATTTTTTATAAGGTTTTACTATCATTTTTTAATGTGAACTATTTATGAACTTTGCATAAAGAGTTTTGTAAGGCTTGACTTGAAACATGTTTATTTTAATATGTATAATGTGATTTTATATTTCTTTTACATGGCTTTATTCAAGATTATGCAGACTTATGTATTCCAGTAAATACCTAGTTCTACGTAGATTTAACCAAACCTTTATATAAAAAATGTCCATTACTTGATTTGAAAATATTAGCAGTAAAAAAAATTACAGTTTGCACTCTCTTTAGAGAGCGAGCGAGAGAGAGAGAAAGCTTGGAGAGTTATATTCAAATTTATTTCTAATTTGCATTAAAATTATGAATATATAGATAGCTTGATTATAAGGTGGATAAACTCATATTACTCTGGTAGAAACACACAATTAATTCGGGGTGACTCATGTTTTTTTTATTGTGCACATTCAGACAAAACCCACTTGTGACTAAAATGGGGTGGGTGCTTTAAGTAACAATGTGGAATTATGTTGTGAGCTGCCTTACTGACACGTGTATACAGGAGGAAAAATAATCATAAAGTTAAGATTTCAAACACAGGACTTCAGAGTTGAAATTGAGTTGTTTTTTGTGACACTCAAATAGTAAGATTTGAATGTCCCACTTCTATTTTTATAAATGCAAACAAAACCTCTTTGATTTCCTGTTGAAATATCTAAGCCCAAAATGCAAACCTCCAATGCTAAAGTTCAAGTGGAAAGAATTGAACACTCACCTTAGATTTAAAAGAAGACGCAGTAGCAAAATTTGGAGTTGAATTTTTGTTTGAATCTGGAGGAGTCATTTTCCTTTCAACTGGTGTGGAATTATTTAAAAGACCTGAAAATCGTACAATATATTTAGTAACAGGAATAAATATACAAGAAAGATCACATTTCAATTTCTGTCGACATTTAAATTTATTTTATTTTATAGAAAAACATCATCATCATCATCAACTGTTTCCAGCCTGTGGCCAGGTCGGTTATTATGAAGACCACAACCTAAAATAACAATTTTAAGCAAATGGTAAAGTAAATTATAAAGACTTGTATAGTTGGGAGAGGAACAAAATCATAAAATATGACCAAATTTATATCATTAATAACTTTACTAGAAAAATTGTTCTCGGGTTTTTTTTATGACACAATATACATGACAAACAAATTAGCTAATGTCGGTTTGGACCAGAGCCTTAAACAACCATTTTGAATAAAATTATTTAAAAAACTGTACATTTTTCAAGATTCGAAAGAAACCTTAAAATCTGGTTTTAAAATATAAAGAATTTGACAACTCTAAGATTAAGATAATTGATTCAAGATGTAGTGGTTCAAATTGTGGCTAGATGAACAAACAATAAAAAATTGAAAATAAAGATGTTAAAAAAACTATTTCCAATACAATAAAAGAAATATATACAAACCATCGTTTAATGGTTTTCCTGTGCTGGATTGTTGGTTTCCAGGTGAATTGGATGGTTTCTCCTCTTTTTTAATGACCTGGTTAGAGATAGGGGTGGAAACAAGTCCTGGGGATGGTAGTGGGTCAAATATCGAAGGCATACCAGTGACCATATTGTTGTTATTGTATGGACTTGTCTCTGCCTTGACTGGGAAACCATTACTATTGGAATGCTGTGTGTTGAGCGTGGGAGGTGATGCATCCAGATTCATATCAAACCCAAGATGCATGGCAAGGGGACGGCTAATGACACTTGGAGTGGTGGGTGGAGAAGAGACCATGACAGCGCTCACTGGAACCGGAGGGTTGGGAGGTAGTACAGGGGCTACAGGGAGAATAGGGGCGGGCTCAACTTGGTGCATCACTGCAGGTGGGATTGTCACTGGTACTGAGAGAACCGGAGATACTTCAAGTGCTTCATTTCTAGCATTGTGCGGTTCGGCTGCTAAAAAAACAAAAATAAATAAAAACAACAAATTGGTGCATCACTGCAGGTGGGATTGTCACTGGTACTGAGAGAACAGGAGATACTTCTAGTGCTTCATTTCTAGCATTGTGCGGTTCGGCTGCTAAAAAAACAAACAAAATAAAAACAACAAAATTCATTAACATACAGATCAAAGGTGGGCAACATATTTTTTAATGTAGCCACAGGTGTGATGCATGAGAAGTGAAATTTGCCACACCATATATTATTATTATTAGCACCACATCTTAATACCCATTCAGGTTGTACACACTCACGCTAATGTGTAATGGTAGGATTATTGTGAGATGAAATGGAGGACCTACAGTTTAACGTGGAATCTGAACCACGATGGAGGTCTGGCATTCCATACCATTTAAAAATTGAAGAAGTGTTGATCACTCTAGCGTTTAAAACAACCCATACGCTTTGAACAAGTTATTAAAAACGTTTAACCTTTGACTACTCAATTACAGCTGCCTCAGAAGTAAATGATAAAAATAATTTGGATTGAAAATTTAAGACAATATTATGTAAAATTTGGCAAGTCTGTTATCAGACAAGTTTCAGAAACAATGGCTTAATTCCTTTACGCAATGCACATGCAGAATAGTTACAATATTATGCAAGAAATATTAAGTTACAACCACTAGAGGCCGTCAGGAAAAAGTTAACTTCACTGGGAGAGCTGGAAAACTCAAAGTTGCCACACTTTTGAGGACAATTTATCTCTTGTGGCAATTGGCGACAAGGTTTACCACTCCAAATCTAGATTATTTTGATTTTTTTATAAATTATTAATAAAAAAGTGTATATTTTTATTTCTATAATAATAAGAACTGAGAAAAATACCCATTACATAACTACATCTTCCATAATCCACTTATAAAGTTGATACCTGGTTCAGAGATTGTATTTGATTTTTGCAACACTGGCGGGGCGGCAGGAAGGACTGGCTGAAGAACAGGCTTTTTTACTGGGGCAGCTGTTGCCGTGGCTGAAGGTCGAGCTGGTTGTGGAGGTAATGTGTGACTCGCAACTTGAGCTGGCTTGGTCACTAGACAAATATACTTATATTTTAATTTAATTTTTATTTAGGTATGAAAATAGTAATGTCGATGAGGTTTTGAACTAAAAAAATAGGATTTAAGGAAAAAAAAGAATAACTTTTATTTTTAAATTGATATGATTGAGTGGGTGGAAGGGGTGTTTCAAAGTGGTTAAGAGAATCAATTTCACAAATGGTTAGGTAAGTACAATGCTATTTATATAATTATTATTTATTTTAAAAAGAAAACTAGTAAAACAGCGATTCTGTGGTTATATGAAAATATATAAAATACATACATAATCCCCTGAAAAGGTATAAAAAGAGTGCATCCATCTACTCGATAACATAGCACCTTGGCGCGCACTGTATAAAGAACACAACACAAGGGTGATAGAAATGTTGGACTGCAAATATCTTAGATGTGAAACTAATGAAACAAAGGATAGAAAAAAAGGGCAATCATGAATTATTTACCAGACAAATAGATTTTAAAATCTATAAGATTAGATGAAATTTTCTTGAGTTTATCAAAAGACAATTTCCTCCGAGATTCTAATTTTATGTTTATTATTTGCTCCAAAATCCGTTTGACAAGAATGATTTAAATGAAGCTTGTTAATAAATTGATAGGCCTACACAATAAATTACAAGCAGTCAAAATATAACATAAAGGACACTAAATTGATTTACAATATTTAAGAGTAAGAAAAATGTAGATGTAAGTTTAAGAAGCCTTCAAGGGTGCAGAAAATATCTGAACGCACGAAACGAGGTTCGGAGGAAATTAAGGTAGTCCTGGGAAAATTTGGGGTAGGGAAAAGTCCAAAAATTTTGTTGGCGTTTTAGTACATTCTGGTTCTGATATGGTAGTTTCATTTGAATGAAAAACTAAGGCCGATGACAATCAACACCCATACTATCAGTATGTACCATAGTGAGGCAGCGTCGGTGTAAGCACAAATAGTTGCAGTGTCTAGAGGCTAAGATAAAATGTCAGAGCTTTAGCTAAGAAGTTGAGATTGAGAGGTTGAGATAGGGGCAAAGGAAAAATCTAATAATTCAACCTGGGTAAAGGTGTGATTGAGTGATGAGTCATCAGTCATCTACCCTAACGCAGGTGTTTGGTAGCTATGGCGGGCGAGGGTAGGGAAGGGTGAGCAATATTTTGTTTTAGTTTGCATTCATTCACCCTTATAATCGCGGCCTAATTGCACAGTGATGTGTGCACAGTTTATTCAAATTCATGACATGTGTATTGTAATAATTGTGTTGCCATGAAATTGTTGTATTTAGTGGACCTATTAGGATTTGTACATTGTAAAATAAATAAATGTTTATAAAAAAAATTAGATGGTTTAGTGAAACAAATATTTATTATGTCAGCTGTGCTTATTGTGAATGGCGTGGCAGACGTGATAAACTTGGCTATAACGTATCTAATAAACATCCCCAAGAAAAACCTAGATGTAAGGATCAAGGGAGTATTGCAAGTTTTGTAAAATGTAAATTTTGTGATCAGGAAAAACTCATAGTTGTAAATAGCGATAGTATTTTTCCTAGTGTGGTTGATAGTGATAGACCTTGCATTAGTGGCTAGTCTACGAAAAAACGAAAAGTCTATGAAAATCAACAATTAATCCAAGACTTCCTCGAATTACACTCCATTGCCTCTTACTACCAAGATGTAAAATTAAATGTTTGTACCGGTAAGCCTACTGGTATCAATGAACAATTACTAACAATATGTAATGCCCACAGGAATATGGGAGAAAACTATTTTTTTTATAATGTAGGTACTATAAAAATAACTATGATTAAAAATATGATTGAATTTGAATTTTCCAAACTATGTTGTAAGTAATAATCCTTATTCCCTTCAATCTCTATAAAAATTCAACATTTTACTTTGAGCGCTATGGTTTTCATGGATTTTTTTTATTATTGTCATGTTCTGGGTAAATATTGGATCTCTGAACATATTCTGCACCCCTGGAAGCCTTGATCCCTTAAAAACATATTAAAAAATTATAAATAATAATGAGAATAATTATATTTATTTAATATATCTGTAATATAACAAGGGTTCTTAGAAATTATATTATGTACAATATTATGATTCTTAAATATTGTGGATCAATTTATTGTACTTTATGTTATAATAGCTGATGTACTCAGCATTGCGTTGTTACCCTGGGCAAAACTTTTATTTACTTCAAACACATAGAAAACCTTTTTCTTCTTCTTCCAACACAGTTTTTAATACATTTAAAAAATCTAATCTGTTTGTGCACGAGGGGTACTAATTTCAAAATTTCAGAACTTTGTATGTGGTAAATGTCACATACCTACTCATGACAGACAGTCTAACAAAATGTTCATTATGTTATTATAGATTTTTAGTGCTCGTTTTCCATTATGTATCAATTTATCATTAAACTTCATTTTAATTCATTTATTTTGTTATTTTGACTTGACTGATTTCTCCTAACATTAAAATAATCTCTCTTTACTAAATATTTAAAATATCTTTCAAATATAATGATTTAGAGAAGATTTTCACCAAAGTTGATTTAAAAATTCTCTTGAAGCTCTTAAGTTTGAGTGATTCAAATAAATGATACCAATGATTTTTAAATAAACTCATAAGTAGTATGCCATCTGAAATATTAAAAGTTGGAGAAAAATAAATTGTCCATTTAAAAAAATATTTAAATTATTAATTTAAGTCAAATTCATAAGAGGTATTTATTTTCTTGATCCTCTGATATATATTTTATTTTATAAATGAATAATATTGTTTGAACATTTTTATTGCTTTTCATCAATTAAAATTTAAATATCAGGGTTTATGATAAATTTTGAATCATAATAAATAATCCAAGAAAATTAAACCATGTTACGTGAACAATTATTGCAGTTTTTAGAATTAGTGTTTAAGTCTATAATATTATATAGTTTCTGAAAAAAAGTGTTCCTATATTATCTTAGCTGGTGATCTGTTACTTTTATTTCAATGATTTTCATTTATATGAGAGACAATAGTTCACAAGTCTGTGTTTCATGGCGTGCATTTCTTATAAAAACAAAAGTGGCAGCAAGGAATACCTCAGTCAGCTAACTTGATGTGATTGGAAGTTGACGTACCAATGTCAACAGGAGTGACTCCTTGTGCCCCAGATTTCCTGCTGTTCACTTGCCCAGCAGAGGTTATATTCAGGAAAGGTACAGTTCCAACTGGGCCTGCTCCTAATGACACTTTCTGAAAACATAAAAATAATATTTACCATTTAATTACCAAGCATGATACTTTGAGTTTTAGATAGTAGCTATGATTCAATATAAACAGAGTGTAAACTTGTAGCTGGTGATGTTTATTTCTATTTCAATCAGAAAAGTTCAATTTTAAATTTAATATACATTATATAATTTGAACAATATTTTTCAGAAATATGGTGAAATTACGTCAATAAAAAGTGAAAATTATTAAATTAATATAAAATATTTGGTCAAAATATTGATATTCTGGAAGCGGTTTGTATCAATATAATCACTTTCTATTTCATTCCATTAGTTTTATAGTGTGGTGGATACCGAGGCCACTATTGTAGCAAAATAACTATAATTTAACTTTTTTTATTCCCCCCCTCCCCCACCCAAAACACGAAGAAGTATTTTTGAAATTTTTTCTAGAAATAACATTGTGAGATCCAATTAAAACAATAAATAATGTTTGAGTTTAAAACTGTTTAAATCTGTTTAAGTGGCATGGTCCAAGGTAGAGAGAGGTTGGATACATCTTTGATATTGACAGGGTTCAACAAAAATTGGTGGAGCAGTTTAGTTTAAAAAAGTTTTTATTTCCCATAATATATTATTTTTTTATTTTTAGCACAGCATTTTACGTCCCATTTGGGTTTTACACCTATGCATTTTTTACTTTACCTCCATTACTATTTCCAGCCTGTGGCCTGGGTCAGTTTTTTATTCAGGCAATATATTTTCCACTACCGGCTTGCAAGGCCTGCCGTAGCTTGATATGCCCTATAATCTGACTTAAGACTAGGACCGGTACAACATCCAGTCCCTGGCCATTAATTTATCAATGTGAAAGGGTAAACCCATATTTTCATCAATGATATATTTTCGGCGATGCAGTAAATCGAACCCCGGACCCATATCTTAGCAGGCAAATATGCTACTGACCGAGCTAAGCACCTATGAACTAATTACTCCAATGTATTAGGGATGAAGAAGATTGAATTTAGAGATAGTTTATCCATATTTGTGTGGAGGGAGAGTGGAAAGTCATTAAGGTAAAAACCATCCTCAGTACACCCGACCAGGATCTAACCTCAATCTCATCATCCGTGAGAGTGACACCTTAGGCCACGCAACTACTGAAACAGGTAGTAATTAGTAGTTAAGTCTATTTTTATGAACACAGGTTGTTGGGTTGCTAAATTTTTTGAAGGCCAGATAAATCATTCGGAGTGCCGGAGGTTGCCAACCGCCGGTCTAAGATGTACCGTTGTACCTCTTGCAATTGGCTGGACTATCGATGACAGGGAGATCAGAGTTAAAATCCTGGTTGGGTGTAGTGATGGTGGATTTTTACATGGTTTTACACTTTCTCTCCAGACAACTGTGGGTACAATTCCTCTAAATTAGCTTTTATTATCCCTAACACATTAGTTTAATTAGTATACAAGTATTAAACCCAAAGGAGTAGTAATACATGGTGCTACAGTATAGGCCTGGATGTTACAATATGTTTTTTAAAGATTCAAACTTGACTTCCTTTTGCTTGTAAATACATCCACATACACATGGAGGAAAGGTAACCCCTTCTTCCCTACAAACCTTTTCCAGTATGCTCCGATGTCCTCTATTTCAAATAATCATAATTTAATTTAAGATTAATCAACTAGATCTTTATTATCTTGTGGAACTATTTATATTAATTGGTTATGGAAAAATCAAATACTGAAAAATTAAAAATTAATAGCCACTTACTGCCTGATTGTTATTTTTCTTGGGTTTCTTTCGTAAAGGCCTTCCACTTCGTCCTGAAAGTACAAGTATTTATAAAATGTACACAAACAACTTTTAATAATTACCAAATTACTGTAAAAATAAATGAATATTAAGACATTAGAAAATGAAAAATACACCCAGTAGAATCTTGTTTAAATTCATAAAAGTTAAAAAATATAGTGTACAAGCAAAGCTGATTTTAAATACAAACAATTTATTACTGTGATTATATAAAAATTCTGGCATTTTAGTGAATTTTTTTAAATAATTTATTTTAGGATGAAGTTAGCTGACATTTTAAAACTGTAATACATACAAATTAATATTAATATTTCAGGAAAACTTTTTTTATAGTTGCAAAATGAGATTTTTATTAACATATTTTGCTAATAAATATAAGTAAAAAAAACTAATTATGCCAGGAATTAAGGTAGTTTGTAAGTTATATCATTAAAACAAGATTATATAACGTAAAAATTTTATTTGGCAACAGGTTTAGGTTTTACTTACATTAACATATATTTCTCCCACGCCAAATAAATATTTTCTTGGATAGTAACCAAAGAGAAAATAACAAGTGTTAGAGATGATCTGATGGTTGTTATTCAAATTAATGGTTGAAAGTGAGTTTGAAGAGCTTACGCTGATTTCAAGATTTAATCACAAAAAGGTTGTTGGTGAGTAAGGCAATGAAACTGTAGTGAGATTTAAGACCTTATCTAATTGCTGATTTACAGCAAAATTAAACAAAGGACCGGAACTGGAAAACTCATGTCACTACAGTCACAGGGGGACCATTGTATTTATATTCTTGGTCAATTTTATTAATAATGTAGAGATAAATCCTATAGCAATCCATAAGGAAGAATTATTGAGAGCATTTGATTACTTTTTATATGAATTTTATAATTGCATACATACATACAAACATGCACACATACATACATACATACATACGCGCGCGCACACACACACACACACACACACACACACACACACACACACAATCTTCATATAGTTGCTTCGTTTCTTGATCCAAACTCATCCTCTTAACATGTCCAAACCAATATAAAATGCTTCTTTCAAATTGATCTATTTATTCTCTTTCAAACCAAACTCCTTCAGCACCCATTCATTAATTAATCTCTCCATTTCTTAGATATCTAATTCAATCTGCATTCACCTTGCTCTTGTGTTTCATTTCATCGGACAAACCCACGTTTCACATCCATTAAACAATGCTGGCGTTACACTTTTATATAATGCCATCTCTGCCTCTTTCGATACTTCTTAGCAATAGTCAACATACATCCAACTACTGTCAGAGACGCATTCTACCATCTATCAATTTCACCATCTATCCTTCCATTTTTACAGAACATTCTGCTCAGATACACAAAATCATTTACTTGTTTTGACAGTTTTACATTTATACTAAGTTGACAATCATTTCCTGATCCGCCAAAGACTAAAACTATCGGCTTAGTTTTGGAGACATTTATACAAAGATCTATTCTGCCTGCCGCCACATTCAAATAATTTAACGCATTCTGCAAGTTACTTCCATTCTCAGCCATTAACTTTAAAATTAATAAATCAAATAAGACATATTCCTAGAATGCCAAATTTTAGTGACTTTCAATCAATGTTGGTGGTTGAAAGTGGGCGTCCTATACAAATCAGTGTGTATTGTAGCCATCATTTCTTAAGTTATTTTAGAAACTTTCACTAGAGGATTACTGTAAGAACTCGTGTTTTTTGCAGAGGAAATTTAAGCTGTCCACTTTAAAGAAGAATCCACTGTTCAGAGGAGTTTGATTTCTATGTAATCTCAATTACAGTTTTCTAGAAAATATTACAAAGTACAATGTGAAGCCTGGTTTGAGCTGTATTGCCTGGTTACCTCTCTCTTTATCATTGGTTTTAGTAACCATATTTCTAGTATCATGGATGTGCGTGACTGAACAAAATTGGGGAAGAAAGGTAACAGATGATCAATCTTACACTCTACTCACTATTAATCTAACACCAAGCTTACCCATTAAATACGTAGCTTCATATTAAAAATACTCTTTACAAGTTCAATATTTTCATTGTACCCCAAATTCATATAGGTCTAGCACCTTTCTCTATAATTTGTTTCATATTTAAAAAAAGTAAATATAAAATAATAAGCATAGGCCTACTTATAATCATACTTAATTTAAGTATATAAAACTATCGGCTTAGTTTTGGAGACATTTATACAACGATCTATTCTGCCTGTCGCCACATTCAAAAAATTTAACGCATTCTGCAAGTTCATTCCATTCTCAGCCATTAATATGGCATTATCTGCATATAGCAGTATTCTCACACTAACATTAACTTTAAAATTAATAAATCAAATAAGACATATTCCTAGGATGCCAAATTTTAGTGACTTTCAATCAATGTTGGTGGTTGAAAGTGGGCGTCCTATACAAATCAGTGTATAGCTTACTGTGCATATCGCATATAAGAAAGAACAATACACAAACTAAACTGCTGGAACAACCACCACTGGTATTTCAGAAGGGGTGGGAACTACAACCTTAAAGTATTATAGCCATCATTGCTTAAGTTATTTTAGAAACTTTCACTAGAGGATTACTGTAAGAACTCGCGTTTTTTGCCGAGGAAATTTAATCTGTCCACTTTAAAGAAGAATCTGCTGTTCAGAGGTGTTTGATTCTATGTAATCTCAATTTCAGTTTTCTAGAAAATATTACAAAGTACAATGTGAAGCCTGGTTTGAGCTGTATTGCCTGGTTACCTCTCTCTTTATCGTTGGTTTTAGTAACCATATTTCTAGTATCATGGATGTGCGTGACTGAACAAGTTTGGGGAAGAAAGGTAACAGATGATCAATCTTACACTCTACTCACTATTAATCTAACAACAAGCTTACCCATTAAATACATAGCTTCATATTAAAAATACTCTTTACAAGTTCAATATTTTCATTGTACCCCAAATTCATATAGGTCTAGCACATTTCTCAATAATTTGTTTCATATTTAAAAAAAGTAAATATAAAATAATAAGCATAGGCCTACTTATAATCATACTTAATTTAAGTATATAATTGACTTCACCAACCATCTTCTTTCTTCTTTCATTAGCAATGTTTGAGGCAACATGGATAGATAAAACATATTGCCATCTTGCATGATGGACTTGCTCTTTCGGAGCTACTGTCTGCATAAATGAGGAGAGATCAATCTATTTAGTATGGGCATGCAAGTGAATTATTTTATGAATCAGTTAATTAAATTTTGTAGTGAAGGTTTGACCTAATTATTTTACTACTTAAATAATAAATATAATGACGGAAGAGCTGTAACTTGTTTATGTACATAAAATAGAATCTTTTGAGTATGCATTTAATAGATTAATTGTACAGTAGTCTTGTAAACTCTGCCTATATGGATTGAGATGGTGTCAAGTTTCATGAATGAACTTGCATAAGATGCAAGGATGAATCACAGTACAGTATTGAATATTGGAGGTACAGGTACACTGTACTGTAGTATTGTAGGGTACAGCAACAATAATATTCATACAGTACAATATATTATGTGTTAATATAAGTGTATATACATACATGTAATATACAGAAATGCTGTACATTATTGTGCATTTAATAATATATTGATTCGACTAACACATTACTGAATTGGAAAACTAACAAACACAGCACATGTGAAAACACCACAGCAAGACTGTTCCACTTGAATTACACATACAAAATTAGAGTTGAATGGCCTAAGATTGTGATGAATGGTGCCAACAACTCTGTGCACATGCGTGTGTCGAGTTGCTGAGCCTCTACAGTATTGTGAAATTACTAGTCATTTGGTTGAAATCTATTCTTTTATTGACCCATGGAGTGGTGCTATTATATCAAGCTTTAAAAAAAAAGTCCATATTCTGGGTTACCATATTTTTTAACAGTGAAATTCCCTGACAATTCTAGGATAAATTTGCCATTAATAAAGCAGTCCGAGTCAGAGAGCAGAAATAGTAGTCACCGACTACACAGCCCTGGTTAAAATAGGCATGTTTCTTCTCTAAGCATTTTTCAGTGTATTTTCGTGGCAAATAGGAGGTCTATTATCAAACAATCAGGTTTAGATCTGTATTGTTTTCATCTAAATTTGGTTCAGTGATTTTACTTATCTTAGGCCACGGGTTGTGTTATCCGTCACAACTGATGTAATTTTTTATAACCCACTTTATGAACAGAAAAATTATTACCAGTTTTTTGTTTTTTGCAATACTGTTGTCGCCCCCCCGTACATGACTGTGTATACCCAATGGAATCTTATCAGATCCAATGGCTTAATCTTCACCAAATTAAACCCACCCATCCCTGCAAACTTATTGTTCATTTTCTTAATTGATCTTTCTATTTCTAGCCAAGTAGCATTTGTAATTTGCATTGAAAATGTCTTCAACTTCTGCTAATGTTTAATTTCAAGCACAATATACTTATTGTTTTTATCTTTATTGACAAGTTTATATTGGTAAAATTTCATTTCCCTTGCTATTAAATCATTTTATATTGGTTTTGTTGCTTTAAAATCTATCTCTGTTTCTCATGATACTATACAAAAATTCCTTGTTACTAGCCTATATTATTCTTTCTGCTATTTCTTGTTTTGACTTTTCATTTTTGCTCTTACTATTTATTCTCATTGCATCCAATTGCTTTTTTCTATAATTTACCAGTGTTCCCTCAATCCTCTGAGAATCTCCCATTTTTATGCCTTTATGTAAGACCAATTTCACTTGGTTCTTTCTGTTTTCTTGTGTCGTCCGCAGACTTATAGGCTGCAGCCACAATTTTGTTTTAAATTCTTCACAATCTTCAATACCTGATTCCGCTACATACCTAAATCATTTGATTCATTATATTTTCTGTGTATTTCTCCTTTTCTGGACTAGAGTATTTTTGTGTTCATTTTGTTTCTTTCAATATTAATTAGATTCAGGTCAAATTCATCAATATAATGATATTAACTAATGTTCATTTTTTTTCTGTCATATTAAAGCTAGTTTTAGTACTTTGAAACATTATAAATTATATTATGTATACCAATGTGAATGTGATTAATTTTTAGTCACCAGTAATTTTACAAAACCAATGGTTCAGTTGAAAAATGTAAAAAATGTATTTACTATTTCAGATACTTGGCAAATGTTTTACAAAATCACAGGCGAGTTGATAAAATTGCCATAAGCCGCGGATGCATTTTAATGTCATGTAAAGATTAGATCCGATTTATGTTCTATACTAGTCACATACATTAGGTATTTTATTAAATCATAAGTAAATGTAGGTAATACAGTAATTCATTTAACATATTTTCTCTAAGGCATTGGTAAATTTATGAAATCATTGATAAATATAAATAAATCCAATTATTCGTTAAATAGACCATTTCTTTCGAAGCACCTATACCTTCACTGGTGGTGTCATAAATTTACAAATTGAGCATATTCAGAGTAACATAATATTTATTAATAACAATTATGTTTTTTATTTTTATAACTTATTTAGCTATGATGTTTGATTAATCAGGGTTTTAAACGACATAGATTAAACTTTTCATATTTAAATACAATAAAATAATAGTGTAGTCTTTCACAAAGAAAAAGTATTTATTGTGGTTTATAAATTTTAAAATAATTACAATTTTTCAGAATTCATTAATGGCTGGTGTGAGATTACTTATTGCGCTAAGTTACTTACAGAATTTGATATCTGTATCCTTCTATGCAGTATTACTGTGGATTCGCACGACCGCCAAAAAACTAGCACAGAACAAAGACGTGGCCACATGACACGATTTAAGCCAATCACAATATCACCACTTAATCGGCCTGAGCGCTTCTGTAGTTAAACTATTCTCTTTTGTACACTCTGCTCAAGATGTTAAGCACAGGAGAACCAATCGAATCTCAAATTGGTGAGCATGCACATTTGTCAACGCATTCGCTCTACAGCCAGAAGCTAGCAGACAACTTCGTTGGCCGTGAGATTTGAAATAACTTGTTAATGTAAAGTGTGTTCATTGATGGATTGGATTGGGCCACGAAAAAGCATTATAATTTATAAACAATCAGGACAATGATCTAAAATATATATGTCTATCCACTAGAAAATAAAATATGTTGATAATCAGTTGTTTCCAAGCGTTGCAATGCCTCATGGGTTAACTTAAAGCGTGTGAATTATTGTGAAGATTCTGTTTTCTATTTTTCAGTGAGCCTGTGAATCAAACTTAAATGTAGA
Source organism: Timema californicum (assembly GCA_902141385.1). Lineage (NCBI taxonomy): Eukaryota > Metazoa > Arthropoda > Insecta > Phasmatodea > Timematidae > Timema > Timema californicum. The sequence continues at coordinate 57,343 of CABFOW010000634.1, forward strand.
GATGGGAAACTCGATACCTCAATATTTATTGATTCTTGAGTGTATCAAGAGAAAATGCCTCGATTTCCTAAAGATACTTGCAGATGGTAATGATTGCTTTGTTAAAAGACGGATGAATATCAAATGTTACATGCAGTTCGTAATGCACTTTTTCATTATTTACTCAATTTTTTATAATTAACTTTGAAAACCTAAAAATTTATGATTTGCTTCAATTTGTAAACATATTTACTGTAGCAATGTATTTCACAAACAAACCTCCATATGAACAGATTGTTAAGAAACATATTGTGATTGCTTTGCAAATTTACTCTCACAATTAAAATAAGAATATAGGTAAAGTTTATATCAAAGTAAAGCCAAAATTAAAATCATTACTGTGATTTGTAAAGACAACTATGTTTTAAAAGTTTAATTAATACTTAATAGATGTATACCGACATTTACAGAATAAGAACAAATTAGTAAAAAAGGTTCCCCTATAACAACAGCCATATTGGCTTAACCTTCTTAAACAATTTGGCAAAGGTTCTACAAAGTGGCAAATTCGTTAACATTCCATTGTAGTAATAATTAACTGGATATCGACCCGTCTTTAAATATAGGCTTTATTTAAAAAAAATTAGATGGCATTTTGGTTAAAATCAATCCTAAAACAGTTTGGCCGGGGTGGATTTGCTTTTTTACCGATAAAGCCACTCACGATCATTTGATTTATTTTAATGTTAATGTAGCTCATTTGGGCCTATCCTCATACTTCTATAATTTTAAAGACATGGAGTCAAAATAATTATTTTAAAGGTGTGTTACACTATACGTGAATAGAGAATAGTAAAACATTAATAAATTGAACCACTAGTGCATCTCAAAGGACCTGAATCCTTGTCTCCTAGAAATAAACTATCACCCTGAATTTGGTGTGAAACTTTGATAAAGTCAAAGCTTTAAATTTGTCAATAATTTCTCCATTAGAAAATTCTAAGTCAAGAATGGACTAATCTCTTCTAAGGTTTGGAGTTGATTAGTGAAATTCAAGGCTACATATAAGTGGAAATCAATGAAAAGAAACAAAACACTTTGGCGAGAAAAATAAGTTTAGTGGAAAAAGGCTAATATGGTAGTACTTACAAATCCCCTTGAAGTGTATTTCATATAAACTTCTCCAAATATATAAATAAAAAGCACCTATGAAGAAACCGTTTTGAGACATTTTTGATGATTTGTCAACAGACATGTTATTTAAAAAAATATATTGTCATTACTAAATAAAAAAAACACGAACCATGAAATTATCATTGTGTAGTTTTGAGTGCAGAATGTGATTTAAGAGGTTCTTAGGTTTAAAAAAAATCCTATAAGGAAAATGAAATAAAATACAGAGTATACTGCATTTATATATATATTTATATTTATTTGTTTTCATATTATCTTCACTGTGTACAACAATGAATGATTTCATTGCATGAATCACTTTGTTTAGAAAAAAAAAGACAGACTGAAAATATGCATAAATTACTACAAAACATAACCAGCTGTTTAATGACTTTAAGAACTTCATTTACTTTATAGGACATAGAATCATTTATTTACAGTTGAGGCATGAAAAATGCTGGGGTTTAGTAATATTTCATATCACTCATACTTGTGACAGCACATATTTGTAATCAACATACAATATTTGATTCCCCCCCTCAAACAACACAAAGGGTGACAGATAATGAAAAAATTACAAACAGTGAAAATTTATTTTGTTTAAAAACCTTTAAAAATATTGCTTAAAGAAAAGCGTAAACTTACTTTATCACACACCTAAAGTACAATGCGAGAACATAATGTACAATTATTTATATAAAAACCTTGACAAATAATACTGAGACACATGTAAGTAGAATAAAATGATATTTTTTTCCTTTTAATTTGAGCTCAAGTATAGTAAAATTTATTAAATAAAGCTATAAAACACAAGTTGAAATGCTTTGTTGCACAGTACATTTTAAATGTAAAATATTACAAATTAAAAACAGTAAAAATGAATGAAAATAAAATGTTGATAAATAACTGCTGCATACTCTAGGTGGGTTGAATTATTAATAATTACTTATGGCAACAAAAAATCTTGGTAGATAAGTCTAATAAAACATTCACACTGCCTTGCATTCGTCGAAATAAATGACAAATGTCTAAACTATGTAATAATTCAATATTTTAGTCAAGTGATAGTTATTTTGCTAATAATAGCAGTCAAGGAATAAAAAAACAACAATGAACCACATACAGCATGAAATACATTTTATAAAAAATATATATAAGAATATGGTGGAACGAGATGTAAGTGACCACAACAATATTAAAAGAGAAATAACGTGCAAAAAAAGTTATATATTTTAATTTGCAGATCAAACATTCAAAATATAAAATATGCATAGAAAAATGAACTTTCTACCAAGTTTGTTAATATACCCTGAACATGGATTCTAAACACAAAAAAAATTGTCACAAAGTAAATGAGTCTTGTTTATTTAAATAACTTAAAAAGAGTTAAAACCTATAAACACAGCAATAAATTCGCAAGTGCTGTAAAACTGTCACTTCGCTTAGATGGTTGGCCTGATATTTCCTTGCATATAAAACTTGGAACCCTTAGTAATGATTTTAAATAGAGCTTTCTTAACAATTTACTAATCAAAAGGTTTATTCACTTTCATTCAGTAAAATAAATGTATTTCCCATCATTTCATTCATTCACCTAGCTTTCGAGTTAACTTGTTGGCAACTGTGAGCCACAAAACCCATTCATTTCTTAGCTCGAGTAGTTGAATCTTGCATCCAATGCTTTTCGACACAGTTATTCACATGATGGCCTGCACCAAAAGCCGAAGGTATTACGCACTACAGTTTCTTACGAGTATTTTCTGTCTTTTCAAGATACATTTTTCTTCTTTTTCACTGCAAACATCAAATAAGGATTTACACACAATGCCCATCTCTACTTTTATCATAAGAAAAAAAAAACACTTTAAATTACTAGTTTTAACAATGTGTTTGTGACACAAGAGCCAGGGAGTGCAAACAATGTGCCTGGAGGCCAGCAAGCCAAATGTCCCTACAACAATCCTTTCATCATCACATCATACCTAGAAATGCTTTTGTAACTTCTATTTAAAATGACATTCAAGTCAGTTTTATGATTTGATACTGCACAAAACCAAATGCAGCCCTAAATTATTGCATGCATTAGTGTACTCTCAAAAAGTATTATTTATTATTACATTGTGTATAGCAAGTTTTGCGCTGTTAGGGGCATTAAAAAAACATAACCAGAATTTACAAAGGAGTATAAATCTTTATATTTTATTAGGAAAAATAAATTGGAATAAGCAAAATACACTAAATTAAGGGAGAATAAATTGGTATATAATTTAATATACGATGTAAATATTTAAGAATAAAATCAATTCTATCTTAAATAATTGTCACTTTAAGAGAAACATCTTTTTGTTATATTTGTGAGAAGTTACTAGAATGGTGGATAGAAATATATAATAAAAGGAAAGAACACACTGTGGCTTTTATAATGAAAAATGAACACAGTTCACCCTTAACATTGTTGTAATGCCTCTTAGCAGTAACAATTGATTTTCTTCAAGAGGCAGCCATTACCTCTTTGTTCAATGACAGCAATGCAAGGTGTTGACTGTGTTCAGTTGTTCGTTTCTTTTATGATTCTATCCATCCTTCATGTATATTCTTCCAAATAAAATTAAATAAGTGTCTTAAGAAACTCTTCCCAACTAAATATTATACATTAAAAAAATATTGCTATTAAGCATAATATTAATAAATATAAATAGGATGCCAGGGAGATAATTTTTTATTTAATTCATATGCGATATTTATAGAGACTTTGCATACATTGATTCTCTCACATGAGCTGCCTATCAAAATTATTACCAATAATCTGGTATTATTTATAAGAGATAAGGAGAATATAATATAATGGGTTTATGGAGAGAAAGGTTAGTTGATCAAATATAAAAATTTGGTGTAATTGTGCAGTACCAAGATTGTATCAAGTTAGATTAAAACACGCAATTTAAAAACCAGCCACCACTCACATTGTCTGCATTACAATTTCATACAGAAGTACTTATAAAGAACATGTAGTAAGTAGTATTTGGATTCATAGACCAGCAAAACATAGTTTTTTATTTTGTTCAAAAAGAATTTCATCTATAAAACACGTGTGATTACATTAATAAGCGTGTATTACTGAGACCTTCAAACAACAGATTTGGACGATACATCCACCAGCATTTTTCATAAAAACCAGGATGAAATAAAATGTTACATCTGTTAAAAACTTAAAAACAAGATAGAAGTCATGGTACAAACAGCTGGCTGACCCCTTAAACACATTCTGCACTCATGGCTTGGTGTGTGACACTGCCTTACTCTTCAAACATCCTTAATTACTAGCATCAACAAAGACAAAGGAACCATTACAAACAAATGGGATTTTATAAGAGAAGGAAGAAAACTTATTCGCGCTTATAGGCATAGAGAAAATATGCAACTTCTGAAAGTTTTAAAACCATTGAGACAAAGTAAGAATAATTTACCATGCTGTGATATCAAACACGACAAAATAATTGACATATACAAAAACTTAACCATTTATATATGTGTTGTTTTTCATTAAAATATTGATGGTAAAATTGAATTTAACTTCCAAAAAATATTTCAAGGGCAAGAGTATTATGGATATCCACAATCATGAAACTGAAACTGGGCAACTAAAAAGCATATAAAAATGTACACACTTAATCTTGAATAAACATTAATACGTGTTTTTTCACATTTTACATTAATGGTTTCTATCCTCTATATAAAGAATAGAAAATTAAATGAGCTTTTTCCTTTAATTTGGGAGACAATTTTGATTATGTAAAATGTGGTTGTTAACATAGTTTCCAATGCATGCATAGGAGTTTATTGTATCAATAGTTTTGCAAGATAGAATAAAATCAATGAATGTGTCTAACCTGCTTCAGAGTCGCTCGAATCGGATGAACTACTCGAAAGACTGGAGCTGCTGGAATCTGTGTCAGAGCTACTAGAACTAGATGCTGAAAGACGTGAAGTTCTATCCACCATGTCCACAGACTTATTTTCTTCTAGAAACAAATTAATAGTGCTAAATTTGAATAAAGAAGTCGTGATAGTTACATTAAATAATAGTTATAAAACACCTAATATATTATATATGAGTGATTAGGATAGACAGAATACAATAGCATTACTTCTATTATTGCTTTCAGACCACAATAAAAATACATTTCAAACCAATCTCATAAGAAGTAACTGTATCAAGCAAATATACAGTGTAAAATAAAATATGTTTTCCACTATAGGACTAGTTAAAGATTTATAGTTTTTGTTTAAATGTTAGTCTTTAAAAACTAGCCAAATAAAAGTAATTTTCCTGGGAAATCCTATCTTGAGACGTCACAGCTACACAGTGTCCTGAAGGAACTAGATACCCACATTGGTGGTAAATCGATCCAGAGCAGTATACTATAATTATACTTTGTCATGGCTAGTAATCAGGTTAGGGTTATAAACCTCGCCAAATTCAGTGGCATGAACCCAACACCATACCACAGTTGGCAGCGTATGTACTAACTACACCAGGGTTCTTGGGTTCCATTCCTGGCATGATCGAAGATTTATTTTTGGTGAATTGTTAAATGTGGGACTGAATGCTGTGTTTTTCTTAGTATTAAGCTAGTTTGCAGGTAATGTGTTGATATAATCAGTGTGTTCAAAAAGTGAACGTAAAGTATTCACAATAATTTTTTTTTATCTTGAGTTGGTATTACAAGTAATTTTAAAAACAAATTTAGTCAAATAATGGTGCAATTACTCTTAGAAATTTTCCTCATCCTTAAGATGTATTTTTAATTTAAATTATAATAATTTGCTGATAGCCAAAACATAAACATCGGACATAACATTAGATAAAAATAATAAGCTTAAGTACCAATCATGTTGAGAATGTGAACCAATGTCCTCTTGGAAAGGTATTTAAAACTTAGTTATTAGTGTTTTGATTCAGTCACTATTTTGGTGCAGGCCTAATGTTGTTAGGTGAGTTACTCGTAACTGATGTCGAAAATAAAATTAACATCATATAAGACTTGTTATATTATAATAATTCTATAGATCAAACCCCAGACTACTCATCGCAGGTAATTTTGGGCATTATTTATTTAAAGCAGGATTAACGTATTAATAATATTTAAAAAAATATACTAAATTTATTGCCATCAGCTTTAATGTATTGCAATAACATGTATAAATCTTGTCTCACAAGATAGGTTTATAATATAAACATTCTCAAGCCGTTTGAAGCAAATAAAATCTGTAAACTATGCACCCCAAAAGAGGTGTAATGCAATTTAAGAGCAGAACAGACTATGGAAATTTATCCGAATAACCATTATACTAAAGTTGTGTTTTAGAAAAGGTTTTTCCGAGTAAAACTTTGTCAGTAAATTACTCGACCCGTGTTAAGATCAATCGGGTTTGAAGTAAATGGAATTTAAAAACATTAATGGTAAACCACTTTCATTGTGAAAGAAAAAACAATATCTTGCAGTTTGTACTTATCATATTAGTTTTAAGTAATACACTTATTGTAAAGGTACAAATTCATCCAGTTGCACAATAATTATATATTTCCCTATTGAGATAAATAATAGGGATATGTGAGACTAGGAAATATCTCAATCTCGTTTCAAAGGTTAATAAAGAAGATAAAGCTAATAATCACATTAAGACATTTATGTAAAATATCAAACTTCAACATTATAAAAAGTTAAACAATAAAATTAAATTATAAATGTTATGACATGCAACTATAACTATTTTAATAATTGCATTTAAAATATGTATTAGTTATATCTAAAGTGTTTAAAGTACTTGTGCTTAAAACAATTCAAAGCAAGCAAAATCAAAAGGAACTTAAGAACACTATAAACTATTTACTTTAGTAAACATATTTGACATTTTTGTACTTTCAATGTAAGTTTTCTAGTCTCAAATTGAAAAAGTTATCTCACACATCCTTATTAGATAGCACTACTTATGCATGGAAAAAAGTACCGGCAATAGGTAATGTATTCCCATCATTCTTTAGTCTATTATTGTAAAATCAAATTGATTAGTGTAAATATAATAATAAAGCTAATTTTCAATTAAATACATTTTATAATTTTATTTCAGAATAAACAAAATGACCAGTGGCTCACTTCTATTCATAAACAAAACTTAATTTAAATGAGTTATTCAGTTCAGTATCTTCCAGCACAACAGTGTTTGGTTACAACGTTGTTAATAGTCTGTGAGCCTTTTTGAACATGATGTTGGCTACGACTTAAGATAGTTCAATCATGCACCAGATTTGAACTATACACAATGTGGGATGAATCAACCCTCCCCCCACCCCCTCTTCAAACTACCCATTTCACACCTGTGCAATACAATGAGTGATGTGGGCCACATCACTTAACTATTTCAATTTCATAATTATGATACAATTGAAACTCTTGGGACCTGAAAAGTACCAGACAGTCAAATTTGACTCTTAAGAAGCCCTTATCATTTTCCCTAGGCTTGCCATATCACTCTTCATACTTATTGCTATGGCATATAAGGTAGAATAAGGCTTAAAACAGGAAATAATAAACCAAATTTCACAACTCTCTCCTGAAAGACATATTGGCTAAAATACAGCCAGAAAAATAAACCAAAAAGAGAATGCATAACTAATACAGCTGGATGCGGATGTAAACAACTATGATGGATTTTTAATGCTAATATCATAGTTCTGGTGACCGCTGCTCAGACTAATGGTGGCAGATACAAAAAGCTCTGGACCAAGGGAGATAGAAGACTAAAGAGTTTTAACTGTTATAGATAAAAATTATTTTGGTTACATTAAAATGTCATTTGAAAGTACTTGATAGAGTTAAGTTTAGAAGACTCAAAGATAGACTTTTAATTAGAGTTGAGTTGAATCCGATATTTTATTAATCCAAAATTTCAAATTATCTTCGAATCCAAATCTTAGAATAATTATTAATAAAAGAGGAAGTATAGATATGGTAGTATAGAAAATACAAAGCAGCATAATTAAATTTTAACACTATTTCTTATAATCCATTAATTACAACATTCATACATTCAGTTTGGCTTTAAATAACTCGTCTAGGGCCTAGATGTTAAAATTGTCCTATAATTATAATAGGTTTTGAAATACAAATAAGCATTGAAAAATTGGGGGTGGGGGTGGATTCTTTTAAAAAGGATTTAAGTCTCAAATTAGAAATTTTCTCAAATACCGTTAAGGATTTGAGGGCCCATCCTTATTTTTAATGATTATTTAGTTTTCTTGAGAAATCAATTTAAAATCAATGAGATCAACTAGTTTGTTACCATTCTCGCAACTTCGTATCGCTCACACTTCTTAAAACCAACAAATAGTCATTGCTTTGAAATCTTAAAATAATCTGTGTTTTAATATACGTTAAAATATGTATATACCTATTTAAATAAATAAGAAAAGTGAGGTATTCTTCAGATGTGTGAATAATAAAGTACTTTTACAATCATCAGTATGGTATTTACTTACGCCTCACTTTGTTTTAATAAATTATCCAACATTAAAACAAAAGATGTATTAGAAATATGAGTGCAAACCTTTCTTAGGTACTTTCTTTACTGCAAGCTGCCCAGATACATCCTGCAGTCTCTTTTCCAGCTCCTGCTTCTTTTCTGCCATTTGCTCATCTTTCGATTTTCCCGACAACTTCTTGTCTGTAATAAATAATATAGACACTCTTAAGCATACATAATAGAAATTAAAAAAGTTGTTGATGTGGATGGGCTTTAAAAAAGAGGCTTAAATTATTAAGCTAGTTTCATCAGTGATCCTATTAGTTTTAGACAAATGAGTATTCTTAAAAATAGTGTATTTATTATAATTTAGTGGTTCTATAGTGTTGTATAAACCCTTGATAACTATAGAAATATGTTTTATAATGTTTTGTACAAATTTAAATCAAGTGTGCAAGCTATTTATTTATTGACCTAGACTATACAGTGATAACTGAATATGACCTGTTCTAAAAGTTAAGTTATCTAAATAGATTTTCTACAATATCTTGATTTAAATATTACCGAAAGATGATCAATACATTTTCAGGATGATTAGTACAGCAACACATTTATAATCAATGGTGATAAACATGGCTACACATAAACCAAATTATTAACAATTTTTTAATATTAAAATATAATGCTACAGGCATTACATGTAAAATGACTTCTTGACACTAGAAACAAGCTGGAGGTGCAATCAAATTGGTGGTTTACTATTCATTTAATCCTTCCCTTTGGGTTATTAATCAGTGATGAGTTTAAACAAAGGTCATGGGTTCCATTCCTAAATACAGATGTCATTTTACAACTTAAATTTGAATTATTTTATTTTTTATTACCAGTCAATTGTTTTGATATGCATCAAACTAGATTTAAGTACAATATAAATTATAATTGCATTAAAAACATATATTGTTGTAAGAAGCTGCAAGATATCCCAAATTAAGATTAAAATATGAACATGAACTGTGTGTGTCAAAGATTATCCATAAAAACCCTTCCTTCACCTCTGACAAGACATCTTGTGAATGTGAGGAATGCCAGGTCTCCACCGTGGTTCGGATTCCACACCTACCATTACACATTAGCGTAAGTGCGTATAACCCGAACGGGTAGTAAGACGCAGTGCTAATAATAATAATAATAATAATGATTATCCATAAATAAAAAAATGCATTAATGCAATTAATGCAAAATGTGCTAGAATGTGTAGTTACACGTACATTTCACTTTACCCACCCAGACATGCATACACACACCTAAGTGCCAACGTGCTGACTATAGGCAACTCAGACTGGCTATTCTAAGGAAACAAAATTAACAAGGGCTTGTACCAGTAACCACTTATGAGAATATAAAATTAAACCTGTGGGATTTAATCACATCCTTGTGCAGCTGAGAGTGATTAATCAGTAATACAGTTTTCTAGATTATCCAATGTAATGTAGTAGACAAAGCCCACTTGGATATAACGAAAGGATTTTTGTTGTTGTAGTATTGCAGTATTAAACAGTAACCCAAATGCTAATGGCTGAATAAATTAAGTATTATATGCCTAATTTATACACATCACAACACATTGTTAGGATTAAGTCTTGTAGATTACTGTGGGCAGAACATGCAGCGCAAATGGGAACATCTAAGGATGTGAAAAAAATGTCTTTATTTTAATAATATCAATATTTTCTTTTTGATCCTAGTAATTTTTACTTTAAAATTTTTTTCCAGTACTTTTACTCACATACTAGTATCAGATCAGTATCGAAAGAAAAAACTTTTTTTTGTTATCTTCACCCATGCTTGGATTAAATGTTTACTATGGTTAAAGAGGGGTACGAAAGAGATAAAAATATATTACTAATGATATTTAGTTATTAAATAACTTTTCATCGGTTGCATTTTCCTTGTCATTTTAAAAACTGCTTTATGTAGCCAACTTAAACCCTTGGTTATAATGCGCATTGGATTATACAGTATTATCTTGACTGCAAATAAAAAGTCCCTTTGATTATCACGGAATCTCGAATAAGCTGAGCTCAGTAGAAAGTCTAATGTACTTGCAGAATAATGTCAAGCACGCTGTTGCAAACCACGATGGTTAGTGACCAAAAAAATAATATGCTGGTTAAAAAAAACCTTCATGAAAATATACTTAAGTTAAGAGTGATCTTTAGTCTGACTGTAAGTTTATTAACAACACCAGCTAACCGAGTTGGTGATGTAACTTTATTAATAGCAATTATTGAATAGATATTAAATTTTGGGAGATGAAATTATATGATTTATTTAACTTTTTTGAAATATTCAAGAATCATAAAAATTACTCAAGTTGAATTAAATGATAAAAATGTAAAATAAAAATGATGGATTTTTTTCACTAAGTACAATACACTTCTTGGAGCTTCCTAATACTTCAGGTTACAAAATAAGGAGGAAAAGGCCAACTTTGGACCTGTGTTAATAACCTTCAATATGAATCTATTTATTCATGCATATTTCCCACTATTTAAGTATCCATTTTAAACATGTTTGTCAATCAGTTGATTTCAAAGATATTTTTAGTATAAGTTTCGAATATTAGACTATTCTAAAGTAATCATAAAAATAATACAGTCAACTCTCGATTCTATGACCCCGGTAATAGCGTCCCTCTCGAAGTAATGACCCTTTTTTGGGGAACAGTGAAAAATGCGGGGAAAAAGGTTGAAAAGTTTAAGGAAATCGGCTGTAAAATGTGTTAGTTGCATTTATTTAGGTCGCTGCATTGCAATTATCTTTATATCTTTGTGAGTGCTGTATTACTAGTAACTGGGGTGGGTCAGGTATAAAAATAGACACCACCTCATCAATGCCAGCCAATAGCACTTGAGACTGTCCAACCCCTACCACAAGCAAGGCAATGTTTTCCCGCGCGCGACTGCCGCTACATCACGCGCCAGGCTTGCTTTTGCCATTCTGTGGTCCTATTTCTAAAATTTGAAAGACTTTGTCGAGAAAATTGGCTCTAAGAAGGAGCAGGCCTCCATAACGTACTTCTTTAAGAAATAGGTAGGTTATATTTTATTTACTTTTTCACGTGTTGTCTAAAAAATGCAATTATTTTGTATGAAGGTCAGGGGTGGAACAAAATCTGTTAAAATTCCAATAACGACCCTTTTCCAGGGAACCGTGAAAGGTCGTAGAATCGACAGTTGACTGTATACCTATAGGGAGTCCCACTCTTTGGGCCGTATGCAAGAACTTGATTAAGTGGATTCTTTGTGAATACTAGCGTGGATTTGCTTGCGTCACCCACTGTAGGTGAAAAGGTAGCTTGAGTGTACGTGGGACAGCGCTATCGGTCCACTAAGCATTCACCAACGTTCCTGCATACCATCCTTAAAATTCAGTACAAGTCCTTTTGGACGGTTACAATTTCTTTATAACCCATTGGTCTACCTGGTTTTTTTATTTAGCAACGCGCCTTACTACCAGTTCGGGTTATACGCTTAAGTACTAATTACACTAATGGATTAGGAACTGGGAAGGTTTAATTTAGAGGAAGTGAGCCCACATTTGCGTGAGAGTGGAAAACCATTTAGAAAAAACCACCCCCAGTTTACCCAACCGAGATTCGAACCTCGATCTCCCCGTCCTCAGCACTCAAGCTCAATATGACAAGCGCGTTAGCTAACTAAGCCACCAAGGCGGGTTAGTTTCCCTGTTAGAGCTGTCCATTATAACCAATTTTGTAAATAAAACGAAACATTCTAAAACCAAACATTTTTTGAAAAGGAACGTGCTATTTTAGTTAACATTCACTGATAGATACATCTAGTAAAAGCCATATAAACTACCAAAAGAAAGCTATAACATTTCTTCTTCTTCTTTCAAAATTTTAAAATATAGATTATATCTCGGTTTCTCGAGGTTCCAAATATATCACATTATAAGTCACATTTCAACTGTGTGGGAAAGCTAATAGTTTTATGGTGGCTGTAGTAAGTAATAAGTCGCAAATAAAGTCTGGAATGTTTTAGAAAAATTGAACATGATTATAATTCTTGAAATATTTAAGATAAACATGAAAAAGTTGATTTACTAGTTTAGATATTTGCTCTAGATAAGAAATTGTTCAAACTTATTTTTAACGGGAAAACTATGGCCCAATAGAACAGTACTTTTAAACAGTAGGATTGGCTTATATAGATGAAAACTGGACTTTCAGCTCATCTTGCCCATATAATAATATTTACCACCACGTCATACTACCCGTTCGGGTTTTACGCTTTAAGTACTAATTACTCTAATGGATTAGGAATTGGGAAGATTTAATTAGAGGAAGTGAACCCACATTTGCGTGGAGGCAAAGTAGAAAACCATTTAGGAAAAACCACCCCCAGTTCACCCGACCGAGATTCGAACCTCGATCTCCCCGTCCTCAGCAGTCAAGCTCAACACGACAAGCGCGTTAGCCAACTACACCACCGAGGCAGGTAGTTGCCCATATAAAAATTGATAGCATTGTTTACTCATTCAGGATTGAGCCAATTATTTATTTGGCTTTATACTTGTATTAGTTAGCAGGTCAAAGTTTGAATCTTAGGGAAAACCACTGGTTCAAGTCTGACAGTTTAGCAGTTAGTACTGGCCTGGGTATCTTGAGTTTACCATTGGCAAATTGCCACACAGAGGACTAATCAAGATTTAATCCCTAATCTAACTTTCACTGTACTGTGCATATTCAAAGCAAGTTTAATATGATAATAAACAATTACTGGTACAAATAGAAAATTAAATATATTTGCGTAAAAGGTAGGCACTTTGCATAGCTTAGTAAGTTTTGAATGTGAAATTTGTTGACATAAAACTTAGCAACAGACGACATAATAATATTTTAGGGGGCCATTTTTTGTTGTTGTCAGTGAGATTAGTTAAATCCGTTGTTTCTTCAATCAAAATGCCTAGTATTTAAAGTTAAATGTTTCAAAATCATAAATATTCCGGTTTTCTTTTATTTTGATGATAAAACTACCTGGTTTTTTTTCCCAGACAAAAAAAAACAGCATTTTTCTGGTGTGATGTACCTGGATAGATCATTTGTGAAATTAAAGTTTGATATCCCTAAATATCAGTTAAGTAAAGTGAGCTGGTATATTTACACACAGATTTTCTTACAATTAATTTTGTGCCAAGGTTGATGGTGTGTGTGTTTTCTACACAAATAACCTTTTTCAAAAAAACTAGCTTTCTAAAAATAGTGTGCATGTTATACACGAGTAAAAAGAGCATTATTTTCTCCATGCACTGCTAGATGAAGGTAAAAATTAATATTGTGGTATGTTTGCCTTTTGTGCGCAAGATATTTTTCAGGAACCAGTGTGACTAGGGTAAGGTGCACAAGTAATGAATGCATGGAAAGGATGTAGAAAATGATTGTGTCTCAAAACAAGTATAATTCTCCAGTTACTATGGCCATTTATTATGACCAAAAGTAAATCTTTGTATCATGACGTGATGAAGTCTAAAGATGTGGAAGGCTCAAAAGAAGAACCTCTCAGTATCAGCAGGGAGTGGTTTAATGGTTTTAAGCATCAATACAAATTCCATAATATTAAAGTGACTAGTGAAGCTGCAAATCCCAAAACCACAGACCAGGCCATAGACGAATTCGATAAGCAGGACAAAATTCTAGGGTTGGGCCGATGCCTATAGCCGATAATTCTAACCTATAGATATATTTTAAATTTTCAAGTCATTAAAATATAATTCATAGTTGAAACAAAAATATTTTAATAGTTTCTTGCATGTAAACACAAACTATTTAATCCTGCGTTAAGATATATTTTAATGTATACTAAACAGCAAAACCAACATTCTAAACCAAATAAACCATTCAATTTCATTTACCTAAAGGCTTATTTCAAATTACAAAATACTTGATAAATATAGATTAGAGAAAAAGATTTCCGCAAGTAACAAAGTTAAACACTATAAAAAACAATATTAGATGGGCCAGTATTAGTTTATTTCATGTTGATTTATAAGAAATTAAAAATAGATCATATTATGGTGCGTGAAGTTGGCTACATGTCGATTACAGAGCGCTCCAAGATCCACCTGATCGATTGCTCACGAGATTAGTTCTTAGAAAACATTAAAGCGTAATGCTGAAGTACCAATTTAGTTCTGTTGTAAATAGTGGTTTTGTTATTTCATCATTTAACCGACTTAAAATGAATGATAAATGACACTGGGCACGGGAGAATTCCTGGATAGCTCAGTGGTTAGAGCATTGGCGTACTAAGCTAAAGGTCCAGGGTTCGATTCCCATCTTCAGACGTCATTTTTCTTTCAGAATATAATATTTGACTGAGAGTTGATATAGTGGTCATTAAAAAAAGTCTGCATCGGTTATCAGCATCGGCAATATCTGCAAAAGTACTTATCGGCCCAGAACTACAAAATTAGTGTTACTGCATTTTGTTTAAGCTTGCTTAGTGCATGTAGAAGATGTTTCTGGTGTTCATGATGACACAATTTATAGATTTTGGGGTGAGGCGGGGATAGGGTTGGAACCTGGTGCATAGACTTGACAATTCATAAGGACAAAGGTACTTTTAAACATTTTCTATATTTTGCGTTACTCAGAAATCTAACACAACACTATGGCAGGAATTAATCTACTGACACATTGGATGAATATAGTTGAGAAAACAAAGATGTTTAGAATATGGTGTTATACAATGCAAGCATGCAACAGTAAAAATGAAAGATGAGACATTCCTGCTGATAATGGAGCGTTGATAGGGAATAAGTTTATGTCTAGTCACGAAAGTAATATTTTGAGGTTGTTAAAACATATCTAGCAAATGTGTTGGTGATGAATTGGTCAGATGATGGGAATTAGTTCTTTAATTATTATTTTTTAGCTGTTCTTATAAGATTAGGTTTTAAACCTAACGAAGAAAATATATTAAGTCAGTTCAAAGATTGTGGATAGTGTTAAGGGTTAAGGCTAATAAAATGTGTTTGCAATAAAATAGGTCTTTCATTTAATCAACGAGTGTTGCCACTTCAAGGGAAAAAAGTAATTCTCCTTTTGTGTATCATGTTAAAAACAAACCAAACTCTAACAATACCCCATGTACCAAAGTACGTAATATAAAGTAGATGTCAGCAGGTAAGGATGGGGATCGACAACTCACCTCACTTCTCAGATTCCAATTTCAGCTTTACCCACAGCTTGTTTCTATTAGTGGATAAACCGGAAAGGCCACATAAATACCAGGTGAATGTTGAAATTGAAGGCAAGGATGTGATCATGGAAAAAGACACCGGCGCGGCAGTGTCTGTATTTCCAGATAAATTGATCATGGTAAATTTTCATAACGCACTGTTGCGACCTGCAAAGATTAAACCGATTACTCATGTAGGTTATAGTGTTGTGATATCAGGAAAGCTTGATGCGAAAGTAAGATACTAGTAAAAATATATTCGAACATCAACCTACAGTATTGGGTCGAGATTGGTCGGGCAGTTTGAAGTTGGGTTGGAACTTTACATTTAAAACGGACTGAAATTGAAAGTGGTATATTATGTGAAGAAAGTTTTGAGAAGCAGACTAAGAATGTATTTCAAGAAAATCTAGGATAAGTAAGGCTAAATGTGTAATATTGTAATAGAAAATATGGTAAGATCTCCATTTTGTAGTTTTGTATTATTTTGCTGTGTTTAGTGATGGAAAAATAACATAGAAATTGTGTGCCACTAGTGATAAGTTATCAAGCGAAAAAATATGAATAGGCCATAAAATTGGTGGTTTTCCTCAAAACAAGTTGTTTAAGTTGTGTGGCGACTTGAGGTTTCTTTGAGTTCTGGGATAGCCATTAGGAAAATTACCTGCTGCCTACACAGTAACATATTTGCACCATTAGCTTGGACCCACTCGTGAAAGTACTTGATTTGGCCATTGACTATCAACAGTTGGCTGTTAGTAAGATATAAAAAATAGCTTGCTTCTTGTTTGTATAGCCAGAATAAAATGTTTGGAGCGTCACACGCAGCATCTAATTTCCAGGGAGCCAACCTAACAAGTTGAGCTGTGTTGATAATGATATCATGTGAGGATGTGATGGTGAGTTGCGACTATTGTTATTGATTGCTATTAAAAAGATAATTGAATCCGGAAACAAAGAACTGTGATCATATAGCAATGAATTAATTTGTATGTTATGGACTTGAAACAAATATGTCTTGAGTCTTAATGTGTCATAACGTCATGCTAGGTAATGTGAATTCTACCAGATATTACTAAGCCAACGCATGATCTTATCCTGCATGCCCTACTATTCAAGGGATATGTTAATGTTATTTATGAGCTTGTATTAAAATAATCACTAAGCTTACCGCAATAGCAATATACTGCTAGAGTAGAATACCTATGTCTGTAGCCCACCATCCCAATCAACTATCAGAATAAAAGTGAACCAATTAAAGGGGAAAATGAAAGGAAAGAGACAGAGAAAATTAACAGTACTCTGCCAACAGTTTACCTACCTAGGTTGTTACACTCAACTTTAAAACTTATCACTAAAATACACACACCTAGCTGAACAACTCCCAACTATGATAATATCCGGTACTATCTATTATTAGTACATTGAGAAATAGCTAAACATAGGTGGACTCCATAAATATCTGAACACACACAACCGACAGTGCGTTATTCTAAGTTGGTGGATAGCAATGCTATTTTAATTCAGGTCAGGTGACATGAAGGACCAGTCGGCGAAATAATCAATTTCCAGGGAACTCCTTGTCAACTAACTGTTGAACGTTAAGGGTGTGGTACTGTGGTGCGCCGTCTTGTTGGAATAAAGCATTACCATTTTGTCTGATCCGAGGAATGGGTGATTTTCAACATATTTCTTTATAGACATCACCAAAGACAGTGCCATTAAAACAAACAGGGCCAAAGGCACTGTTGCAGCACAGCCCATCCCAAAATGTCACGTTAGGCTGGTTATGCCGCTTCTCTTGTGACCAGTAAACGCAATTCTGACCATTCACAACTCTACACAACTTGAAGGATGCTTTGTCTGATCACAGGATTTTCATCAAAACTCTAGTTTCTTGCCTTTCTTGGCAAAGCAACATTTCACCAAATTGAATCTGATGGACAGGGTCATCTTCCAATAAACCTTGGGCAAAAGCCAACGCATGATCTTATCCTGCATGCCCTACTATTCAAGGGATATGTTAATGTTATTTATGAGCTTGTATTAAAATAATCACTAAGCTTACCGCAATAGCAATATACTGCTAGAGTAGAATACCTATGTCTGTAGCCCACCATCCCAATCAACTATCAGAATAAAAGTGAACCAATTAAAGGGGAAAATGAAAGGAAAGAGACAGAGAAAATTAACAGTACTCTGCCAACAGTTTACCTACCTAGGTTGTTACACTCAACTTTAAAACTTATCACTAAAATACACACACCTAGCTGAACAACTCCCAACTATGATAATATCCGGTACTATCTATTATTAGTACATTGAGAAATAGCTAAACATAGGTGGACTCCATAAATATCTGAACACACACAACCGACAGTGCGTTATTCTAAGTTGGTGGATAGCAATGCTATTTTAATTCAGGTCAGGTGACATGAAGGACCAGTCGGCGAAATAATCAATTTCCAGGGAACTCCTTGTCAACTAACTGTTGAACGTTAAGGGTGTGGTACTGTGGTGCGCCGTCTTGTTGGAATAAAGCATTACCATTTTGTCTGATCCGAGGAATGGGTGATTTTCAACATATTTCTTTATAGACATCACCAAAGACAGTGCCATTAAAACAAACAGGGCCAAAGGCACTGTTGCAGCACAGCCCATCCCAAAATGTCACGTTAGGCTGGTTATGCCGCTTCTCTTGTGACCAGTAAACGCAATTCTGACCATTCACAACTCTACACAACTTGAAGGATGCTTTGTCTGATCACAGGATTTTCATCAAAACTCTAGTTTCTTGCCTTTCTTGGCAAAGCAACATTTCACCAAATTGAATCTGATGGACAGGGTCATCTTCCAATAAACCTTGGGCAAGTTTAGGACAATACACTTTCATACCAAGTCGATGTAGGAACACCTGCAGGGACCTTCTAGGGATGCCAAGCTCTTGCAATGCTTATCTCTGAAATGTCTTCCAGCTGTTCATGAATTCTTCCCCAACCAACAATGCAATACCCTTGGTCAGTACAGTGACTGGTTGGCCACACTGTGGCGCACAATGCACGGAGCTCGATATCTCAAATTTTGTCACAAATTTTAAAATAGTTTGTCTTTCGGTGGGTTAGTGGCAATCTTTCCTAAGACCTTATCTAACGATTCAAGCTTTCTTACAGTCTTTCTGTATTCCCTCAGTGTCCACTTCCGTTGCTCAAAGGCCAAATTTTGAGCCATCTCTAACAATTATTTACATGAAAGTACAAAATAGTATTAGGATCATGACGCCAAAAATAAATTATTATGTGTTACAAGAATATCACTCAACACATAACCGTCTACAGCACACCTACTTATATAAGCCACTAGGTATTTCTGTCTTACTAAGATTACTTACTGTGCTCTGACAATGTCCACGATGAAAAAGAAAAACTTTGTGATTTTGGTCGGGATATTAAGGTTGTCTTCATTCATCTTAAAATTCATCAGCAAAATAATAAATGTGCACAGTCCAAATAGAACCTAATTACATCTGTCAAACATTTGGATAAGGTTGAAAGAGAACTTGCTGACAATATAGCTAGTTCATGGTAAGTACTCATCTCTAAAGCTATGACTAGGGATTAACATAAGACATGGAGTGAATTTGTGGTTCATCCAATGGTCTGAAGAATATTTGCAGTCTATCAATGGCAATATAATAATGATTGAGTGAAGAATTTAAATTTAAGACAAAGCCCATGGTGGCAACAACGTGTTTTATCGTTTAAAATTCCCTGACTTTTCCAGACATTATCAAAAATTTTCAAAACTTATCTTATGAGTTTTTCTTGGTGATCAGGAATTTCTTAGTTTATGCTCATATTTTTTAAAAACAAACCTTGCAGCTACCAAATATCAACATTATTTTATGTTCTTTATTCAATCATTTAATATTCAAAGTATTACCCAGGCCTGCGATTGAAACACTTTCTTAAAATTACTAACGGTTTTTTATAATCCATTCAAAAATTACCTTTTTTTTGTAAGATACTTCAAGATTTGGCTGGTAATAATTAATTATTTAGCTATTGGAATATGGATAGAGTAGAGCAGAGAAACGTGCATAACGTAAAATATTGTGGAAATGTGAAAGAGGTAAAAGTAAATAAGATGCAATGAGAAGAGGAAAGAAGGCAGAGTTGTTCTATAGGCGTGTACGAGACCTGCTATGGAGAAGAGAAGTACTCTCAAAGTGTAAGGAAGTGTTTTACAGGGAAAACTTTGTACCCTTTGTCACATATGCAAATGAAACGTGGACATTGAATGGACTAGAAACTAGGAAAGTGGAGCTCATGGGAATGAAGTTGGTGAGGAGCTTGTTAGCTGTCATGAGGAGAAACAGGAGTAGGAATGAAGTTATCCGGGAAAGATATTACATTTAAGTTTATTTACTGCCATCCAGAGCTGTTTTGTACATACAAATTAAAATGGATAGGGAAAAAATAGTAAGTAAGTGAATTATATGTTTTAATAATAACTTGATTTATCAGATTTAAACAAAATATTACATGCAATTGTGTAATAAAACATTTTTCAAGTAATTTTAGAGAATAAAGTGATTTAAATAATCATAATATAGAATTTTTTTAAGAGTAAACCAGCTACCAAAAAATATTCAAACTTCAATTCAGCTTCAAGAATATTTAATATATTTGATTTGAGTTCATTTTGAATTGAAGAAACGGAATTTGCTATGAATTGAAAAAAGGGGACTTCGCACATCCCTATTTGGAATCGAGTACAAAGTCAGCAAATGGAGGCTATTTATTGACTCCTCTCAAAGAAGTCTAAAAGGTGTCTTCTACACGATGGGAGCAAATATACTTCTGTGCCTGTTGGTCATTCAGTTAACCTCAAAGAAAATTATGAGAGTTTTCAACAAGTTCCAACAAAATTAAAATACAAACATCATGAAAGATGTGGGCATACTTTTTGGTCAGCAGGGTGGATATACTAAAATAGTAATGTTTCCTGAGTGAATGGGACATCCAAGCAAGAAGTCAACACTGTAAACAAAAACAATGACCTGCAAGAAATTCTTTTGCCAACACTCCTTATAAAGCTGGGCCTGAAGAAACAGTTTGTAAAGGCATTGCAAAAAGATTAAAACTGCTTAAAGTACTTATGTATGAAGTTCCCTCATCATTCAGAATTTAAACTAAAAGGCATCTTTTTGTAGGACCAGATATAAGAATACTAATTCCAGATGAAAACTTCCTTTCTTTAATGAAAGACATTGAAAAGGAAGTTTGGATTGCTTTCAAACATGTTGTTAGTAAGTTCCTATGAAACACCAAGGATCTTAATTACGTAGCCATTGTTGATCTTTGGGATGGTCAATAAGTATAAAAATTCACTTTTTGCATGGATATTCAACAGCTTTGGTGTTTTTTTATTGTGGGAAATATGAATAACATTATCAGTGACATTGGACGTTGAGTTTTCTAAGCAGACTTGTGTTGGAAGAAAAGCTTTTGAGTGCCTTGGACAAGCCTCAAACAAAGAAATTACGGCCAGATGATCAAGACGTTGACAAAGCTTTGTAGAAATGGTTCACTGTTCAGAGGACTTTCGGAGTCGCTCTCCATGGGCCAGTGCTTGAGAGCAAGGCTGAACACCTAGTTAAGTTGCTGGACAACAATCAAAAGTTTGTCTGTTCAAAGAGGTGGCTGGACAGGTGGAAGAAGAGACCTGTTACGAACCTCAGGCTCATCAAGTTGGTGTTCCTGCCTGCCAACACATCACCAAGGACCAAAGAGTGATACGGAGCTTCAAGATCCATTAGAGGAAGGAAATGATACTATATACAATTCTAGCATTGGAATCGAAGTAGAACATACCGATCAACGTTTTGAGCGCCATACATTTTGCAGACAAGGCATGGAGGAGTGTGTCAACAGCCACAATACAGAACTGCTTCCGTCATGCTGTTCAGATGTGTGGCTTTCAAGAAAGAAGACAATCTGCCTCCCAAGGAACTTAATACCTCAATGACAATTCTGTTGGAATTAAAAACTTTATCAATGTAGATTGTAAAGTTGTAATAAATGAAACCCGATTATTGAATGATGACATTGTTGAAGTTATGTAAGACAGTTCCAGCACACAAGAAAAAGATGAAAATTAATAAAGTGTCCTGGAAGTGAAGGAGGTGTTGGAAGGGATTAAACAGTTATTAGATTTTATGAATGGATGGATAGTGTGGGGGAAACAGACTCTGTAAAAGGACCTAGAAAAATTATTAATTTAAACAGTATACAGCAAAAAGCCATGTATGATCGATTATTTAAATATTATTAATAGATTTCAATAAAGATTACTTGTTTTTTATTTCTTATTTTGTTTGTCACTAACCCACGACTTTAAGGATTTATAAAATAAAAATCAGTTTTAGAGAAATTCAAACATAGTGAGTCTATAGAGTTTCATTACAACCAGTGTTGACTGCTGTTAACCCTTGCAGACATTGAGAAATGTCTATTGTCACCAGAACATTTCCTGATATGGATGTGAATTAACATTTCATTGCAATAAGTAACTGTAATGCTTTCTATCAATGAACCACTGAACTTTTAGTCAGTCAAGAGTACTTCATATTGAAACCAATAAGTGGAACTACCAGTTCAATTTATATATCACAGCGTGTCTGATCATGAGTGGATGCAGCAACTATTCTGAACTAATGGAAAACTAATCATTCGATTATGAATATTTTTATTGAATTTTAGTGAGAAGCTGCAGTAAGCATGTTTGAGGATACCTAGAATCCTGATAATACATTTTCTATGGAGGCAAAAAATGGCTTAAAATGTAAAACCATTCTTTTGGGTGTTTCTAGACTAAAATTTTTGGCCAAAAGTAAAATAGTTTGTTTAGTGTACTCTTACTAAACCCAATTAATTTTCAAACCCAAATATATTATAAGATAAGGTCTTCTTAGTATATAAGGATGTCTACACATTTATAACAAGTATGCCTATCATTCGAAATGATTTACACTGGTGTTTTAAGAGGAGTGAGCATAACATCATCTTAGTGCTGGTGAATCCTGTTCTTGTATATTTATCCTGGATGAATTAAAAAAAACTACTCTAGCATAGACCACTGCATAATATTTATAGTGTTATGAGAAACTTGCACTGTAATATAATGTCAGTGATATTTAAGTGTAATTATATTTGATATCCCAGGGCGCTTGAAACATGCCAATTCACCCCTGAAGAATTGAAAAAGTAGATTTTTAGTTGAGAGAGGTATCATCATCATCAACAGTTTCCAGCTTGTAGCCAGGTCAGTTTAAAAAGCCTCCCTCCTTCCTCTTCCTATATCCTTCCACTATTCTTCTTCCATTTTTTTCCTCTCGCTTAAACACTTTCTGTTATCTGCTCCTCCCATCTTTATATTGGCCTCTCTTGCAGTACTTTTCCCTACAAACTTAATTTCAAACCTTTTCTTTGACATCATCTCTTTTTGCCATCCTCATTACATGCCCATACCATCTCAGATACATTAATGAAAGCAAAAACAGAAGTGTACTAAAATATGTTTACTAGAATTTGTAGGGAGGGGTGGGGGGGACTGCAATGGCACTGTAAAACAAAAGAATTGCTAATTATGTCCTTGAGTTTGTTAACTTTACCAGATTAAATTGTCTTCTCGAAATTGTGATTCAATATAAAAATGTAGGACTGCTAAGGTCATTTCTATGGCTACATCCCTCATTCCAAAGATTCTAAATTATGTTCTCCCACTATCAATCACTTGGCTCAAGATTAATATCAGTGTATGTAATTTTTTAGATCTCTAAAAGTGTTCCAATGGGATTTATTGAGCAATAATTGTCTTATATATTGTTTGCAAAATGATAATAACATGTTAAGCAATAAGATTTTCTTAATAGAAAAATTGTACCCATATTAGGATGTAGAAAGATGAGAAAAGCAGTGCTCATATACATATGAAAATAACGCCTCGCACAAGTAATATTCGAAATTTTACTTTGTCTTACTAATCTTTATTACGATGATGTAAAATTAACACTTTAGCCCAACGTACAAAAATTCCAAGCAATTGTTTGCATGTATAGAATGGAAATAAACATAGATACAAATTAAGAAAGCAAACCTGGACAACGGGAACAAAACCCAAGCATATGGCTTAGCACCAATGCTCTACCCCTGAGCCATCATAGTTTGTTTAGTATCCGCGGACATCTTCCACTAATTACTGGTGTATTGATCATTTGAGCATGTTCAGTATAACAACAACTGGTTAAGATGGCTGTGGATCAAGGATGAACCAGAATGGCTCAGTGGCATAGCAATGGCGAGAAAAAATAAAGTCCTAAGTTTGATTCTTATTGTTTAGGTAGTGATTTTTCACTTATTTTAATTACAGTAGTTTGTTTAAACTTTTATCTCTATCATCATTGTGTTGTTGTGGAGTGTGTGCACAGCACTTTGTACAGCCAAGTAGTGCAGAGCAAGACTACCAGGCTGTGACACAACAACACATATTTTGAAAATTTTCAATGCTCTTGGGAAATGCTCCCCCAATGATCCTTTAACTAAATGCCCAATCTTCCTTAACTTTCAAAACAAGAACTATCTTATATCTACATGTGTTACTTCCATTTTAGAATATACAATATCTGAGTTGAAGTTGAAACTTGCTTATAGTTTACCGAGTACAATTCAATCTAAGAATGTGGTAGGAAATGTATAGTAAGAATATATTTGTAAGGGCCTTTAGTGAAGTTACTTAAATATCTTCCATATAAGTCAAGCAATCCACAGCAGTTACTTTTAATACTAGTATCAGTATAAGGTGTCCTAGTGGGCATGCAGATAAAGTAATTGCTCTTGTCTCATTTAGATTACCAGGCAAGTTGAACTTTGAATTTCTGCCGCCCCAGTTTTCTAAGTCTCCCACTCTCCCTCCGCACAAAACTTAATATAACTCATCTACATTCTACTTTCTTTATAACTATTCCATTAGTGTAAATATGCCGATAGTACTGCCAGATATTATGATACAATGAAACTGTTACATTTTATCAACAATGACAGCAAAATCTTATGTTGTAAATTCTTTTAAATGAAATTTTCTACAAGATTCTTACTTAATGTAAAATGCATGTACAATTGGGAGTTTAAACCATTCTTAAAAAATAATAATTCAACGGTCACTTCAAGATAACAGAAACCTACCTTTGTGTTTAAAGAAAATGAATTAACAAATCTACTACCTCATGCATAAGAAATAAGCAAAAGTTCATGTTCATATTTAATTTTTTTGCAATACCCTCCACCGGTTAGCAAAAAATGTGTGTGGTTCTGAATCTTGTCTGCACTAAAGTAATTAACACAAAATATTTCATACAGCAATGTTGAATAAGAAATGTGAGCTTGTTTTGTTTAATCAAGCCATTTAAAAGCATTCACAAAATTTAAACCCAATGTAGCAAGAATAAAAATAATTATTATAGCTCTCTAATATTCAGTAAAAGTGTGAATCTTCATTTAGTACATTTAAACAACACAAAATATTTCATACAGCAATGTTGAATAAGAAATGTGAGCTTGTTGTACAGTGTTGGCAAAAGATTGACAAATAAATAATACTAATAAACATCTTTGTTTAATCAAGCCATTTAAAAGCATTCACAAAATTTAAACCCAATGTAGCAAGCATAAAAATAATTATTATAGCTCTCTAATATTCAGTAAAAGTTTGAATCTTCATTTAGTACATTTAAACTCAATAAAATCTAATCGCATTTTTTAAAACTATAAATAAACAATTTTATTGGTGAATGAGTTTACAAAGAGAGTAAAATGAAAATCAAATACCCAATCTCAGCAAAGGAACAAATCCTGAATGGAGTATTGATATAATGTTTTGCATCATTTTAATAACTGTGGCATTTAAAGACCCATAATTTGGTCTATAGTCATGACCTTAGATAGTCAATTTTCATACCTTTGAGAAATTAATCTAGTTATATAAAATGTATCTAAATAGTTTTTTATCGCCACAATAGACAATTATTTAAATGGCATTGACATCTGAAGGGTACAACTGTTAAATCTGCTGCTAGACAAATTTAGTGCTGTGTTTTTGCACACTAGAAAAAGTGAGTGAAAGAAATATAATTTGATTGGTATATTATTTAATGTTGATTTAAATTTTAGTTATTAGGGGTTTTCTTAAATAGAAAAGGAAACTTGAAAATAGATAATTATGTTAAAAGACACAAAAACTAAAGAAGCGGTATCAGTTATCATAGCTCTGATTATGAACACCATTAAAATGTAATAAGTGATAAGAGATGGGAGCCAACTTAAAATAATAGATAGATTTAATTATATAGTATTATTATTATTATTACCACGTCTTACTACCCGTTCGGGTTATACGCACTTACGCTAATGTGTAATGGTAGGGTGATAATGAGATGAAATGGAGGACCTACAGTTTATCGTGGAATCCAAACCACGGTGGAGGCCTGGCATTCCCCACATTCACAAGATGTCTTGTCAGAGGTGAAGGAAGGGTTTGGTAATCAGATAAATCTATGCCGGGACCGAGGATTGAACCCTGGCCGCCAACATAGAAGTCTGACACCTTACCCCTAGACCGCCAGGTGACCCCCAATTATATAGTAAAATTTTATATATGTTGTCTTCAAAAAATGGGTTTGTATTTTATGAAGAATGGTGCTCCAAATGTATATTTGTAAAACAATCAAGAAAAAGAGATAACCATAATACTAAAATAGAAAGAAAGTATAAAGATAACAGTGTGCAATTGTGAGGACAAATATAGAAACATAGTAAGAATGGTACAAGGTCAGAGGGAGATGAGTAGATTTTACTAAGCTGACTTGACCTAAGGCTGGAAACAGATGAGAGTGAAAGAAAGTGACAAATACAATTGAAAACTTTGGTAGATTCAAATGAAACTTTAATTTCTTTTTGTGCTTCTTCTCATTATTGTTAAGGATTATGGATTAAAATATAAAATTGTTAGTAATATGTGAGTAAGAATGGTAAAGAATGGATTACAGTAGGTTTATAAAGAGACATAACGCATCAGTATTTAAGTTTAGATCACTCACTCTCTTATCACTAAGATTATAATAGTGTGAGGGACGGGAAAACTTGATCCGATATTCTTAACTTATCACTCAAGTGATGTGAATTCACATTATAGCAGTGTTAAAAAAAATTAAGTATTTTTTATAACTTCTTAAGAATGAATGTTAGTAAATAAGATGTGAAAAACTTTTATCAATTTGGTTAATTAACTACTGCAGCAGCTGCTGCTTAATATGTTTTCCAGGATTCAAGCTCATAACGCTTTTGACTTATCTTTTGCTGCTTCAAATTGCTTTATTACTGCTTCCAAATATAGCTTAGAGATTACACAATTATTCACATTGGTAAAAGTAATTAGTAGGAATAGTAAACCAAACATTGCTATATAAAAACATGTGTTAAGGTATGTGATTAAATTTGATAATTGTTATAAATTATTTATGTGTTTGCTTTCAATAATTAGAATCAGAAAATCTTTATTTGAAAAAGCTTTCTCAGGGTAGCCAAAGCTTTAAATATGATATACTTGAAAGTATGCAATTTTTTTTTTAACCAAGAGAATAAATCAGTGGTTTGACAACTACACATGCGGGAAAACAATCAGAACCACACACACCAAACAGCATCACCAATTAAGGCCCCTGCATATTTTTTTTCAGGAACCAAACATATTGAATATTGAATTGAATTGTTGGTATGAAATAATGTATGGAGATTTGAATCTTGTGATTTCAAAGAAACAAATTCCCCAAAAGGAAGTATCAACAGCAATTAAACCTGTGATTTAAAGATTTGCCTATTGAAAGTTCTGGTAGAAATTTAACATGTATATATAACCCAAATTCTTTGATACACATCTAAAAGGATGAGACTAAGCTTGTACACAACATAAAATATGGTAAAATATAAGTAGTTAGATAAAAACTTTTGGGTTTCAATGTTTCATCAAAAGATTTTAGAAAGTATTTTGAGACATTCCAATTATTTCAAATGTTGAAATGTAGCAATTATTCAGTGGTGTTGGTCCAGATCATGAACCAACCAACGGCTGTGCTAGTTGTCTGCTCAGGAACATACGTACATTCAGGTCTACCTATATTAAAGTTTTGCATATGTGGCGGGACACATGCTTCCATAGCACTCACTACCTTTAATTTGCAGGTCAATTTTGTCCAGAAATCTTAAGGCACTTTTATCAAAAATAGGATTTGACAGTTTGAATTGAAGTATATTTACTTTAAAAAAATAATCTACATTCAATACTATCTCCTTCTACGACAACTGTGCACATCAAGTAAACCGAATCTCAAAAATACCTTCAATATGATTGCTGCCACCTACCCAATGAGCACCACATGTACTAGCCATTAGAGCAAAAAGAATATTCCCTGACAATGATATCCTTTCAACATAAACTAAAGACTGTAACATTCTTTTATCAGCAAAGCCTTGATGTGTAGAAGCTAAAAATAAGAGGCCTACAAAATCAACACGAACTAGAAAACTCATACCTCTGATCTCAACTTATCACACTGGACACTACAATCAAAAGTCCAAGACTCTGGGAATCCATAATTTTCAATTATACTTTATACATTGCTCTCAGAACCGAAACACCAAGAAAAAGAATGAATATCATCGACATTGACTCAAAGATAAAAATATAAAGCAAATCCTGTAAACACATAATCTGGATTTGAATCAGTTATACCCCAAGGTGGCTTAAATTCCTCAACAAATAAATCTTAAATCCTTTACAGCCAAGGACGTGGGAACTGGAACACAAATTTATCACCAAATCCAGACAGGCTCCTTACCTCAACCTCAAGTCAACTCCTATCCAAACTAACAGGACACTTACTGATAATTTTTAATCATTTGGATTTCATGATGGTATATAACACCTTTGTTTAGTTTTTCAATCCATCTAGTCATAGTGCTGCCATCTATACAGTACAATCCTAGCTCTAGAAATCATTCTTTTAGTCACCCTAGCAGTCTCACCAAGAACATCAGTTTATTCTTTTTCCCTAACCTTTGGTTTGTGTAGCTTTATCGGATGATTTTGAAATACATACGGGACTAAAACAATGATATACATTTTCCCGTTATGACAGGCCTAGCAAGTCAGTAGTGGAAAATATAGGGCTTGAATAAAAAAAACTAATCCAGGCCACAAGCTGGGAAATATTATAGATGTGAACTTGAGAAAATACATGTTTTATCACTCGATTAAGTACTAGCAAGTCAGTAGTGGAAAATATAGGGCTTGAATAAAAAAACTAATCCAGGCCACAGGCTGGGAAATATTATAGATGTGAACTTGAGAAAATACATGTTTTATCACTCGATTAAGTGAGCTGGAAATCCATCCTAAATTAAACCATAGTTTGTACTTTGACATTTTTAATCAGACAACCTATTTTATGGTATGTGTACAAGTTTGAATTGCTTACCTTCCTATAAATTTAGAACTTTTGTACTCATTCTACCAAAAGGTTTACTTTATTAAGAGTCTTCGAGATATAAATTACTATTTAGAAAATTACATATAGTTAAAAATGGTTGGTATGAAACGTTGAAAATAGTTTTGAGACTCAAGGTTGAAATTTTCTTGTCTAAGAGACAATGAGGCAAGACCCTATGCCCTTTGAAATTTTCTGCCTGTTCCAAAACAGTATTTAAAAAAAATCCCTATCTTTGGCTATTGTTATTATAAATATAACGTTTGAATTCAATTTTTTCCAACGAATTAAACAATAAAATAAATGAGTGACAAAATTCGATAAAAGCAGAACAATCCACTATATGTTGTCATAAATAATTCTGAAATATGGTTCAAAGTTACATTCTAATGACTAACTCAACTAATGTGTAGCCACAGTGGCATTGATATAAAGGCCCAACGTAATGAGACAATTCCTTATTCAATCTTTCTCGCTCATCAGTGGTGATCCTTGTACAAACTAGATACAGTTGGCAGCTAGTCTTGGCTGGCGATGCTGTCTTGGTGTGTTGTTAGTAACAAGACTTACAGTATGGCTTACGTGGCTTTTTCCTTAAACATGATGCAACATACGACTCCAGTTCTCTCAATGTTGATGGCTTCAGAGTTTCGAAATCAATTTCAATCTCATCAGGGTTGGAATCCCGTAACGAGGGTTCCCTAGACTGGATTATGTGGACTACCCTTCCGAGTTTATCACCTAAAATGAGAAACAACAAATTAATCTTAAGAAAAGAGAAAGAGAAACTAAAGATATGCATATAACTAAACAAATAAATTGTAGAACCCGATATAAAACTCAATTTATTTAATACAGCTGGATCCTTGAAGTTAAATATTTTCAAACAAAGATTTAAATAAACACAATAATCCAAAATATATGAAAACTTTTTAACTGATAAACTAAACTAAAAGTATAATTACCTGGCAATTTATTTATATCAAGACTAAGCTGCCTTTTCTCATCGTAGGACATGGGTTTGGCATTGTCTTCGTCCTCAGAATCAAAGGCAATAGGAGGAGGTACTACGGCATTTTTCTTTTTGCCGCCGACGGAACGAGGGTTAGGTTTAGGTCGTTTAGCCTGTGCGTTGGCTCCTGTAGACTTTCCAGACCCCCTAGTGGTTTTGTTTTTAGTTGTCTTTGAAGGAATAGGAGCGGGCGGTGCAGAGCTCATAGGAGTCACATGGTGACCCACTGCAGTCTTGGTCACATTGTGATGCAAGTCCGTGGGCATCTTGACATCGCCAGCACCCAACGCAACACTCGCAATACTAGCACCTACAGTGTCATTCGCTAACGAAGCACGCACATCTTTAACTGCACCACTATGTTTATCTGGTTTTTTCTTTTTCTTTTTTTCCTTTTCGTCCTTTTTCTTCTTCCCTCGTTTGACCGTGCTCTCTTCTACTAATTTGCGCATTTGATCCTGCATCGCCTTTAACTGAAAAGTCACAGTTATATGTTATGCAAAATTCATTCATTTACACAAAAAGAAGATTAAGATTACTTACATATTCAAACATTTAAAAACAGATTAAGATTACTTACATATTCAAACATTTAAAAACAGACCAAGATTAAATAAAATTAATTGTATTTTTAAAAGAATCTTAATCTTTAGTAAATATGATATAAGAGTTGCAGATTTGCTGTTCTTTATTGGAAGAACCATAACATTTTGTATATTCAAGATTTTATTCTTTAAAAATCCAAGTACTTTCTATTTAAATCTCACTCTCTGGGAAAATTTACAAATGCTTTTGGTGTGCTTTTCATTGTAAATGTAATACTGTGTTAGTTCCTTAATATGTTTTCATCCCTCTTTCCTATATCATTTAAATGGGTCATTTTTGCAAAGCAGGCAAATACTTTTGCTAATTAATTTAATTTTAATTAGAGTAAAAAAAGGATATATATTATATATATATAGATATATACTGTTGAAAAAAAAATTAATATAAATAATTTTTTTCACAAACATTTTAACAGTTAAATGGTCAGTCCCACCTGTGTGTGTGTGTGTGTGTGTGTTTACGTCAAAATAAACTAAAGCTGTTTAAATACTAACATTTATAAACAAACAAATTTTGAGGTTGATTTTGCCTGTTTTGTAAGAATGACCCAATTATACAAAACATTTGGAGTATCATCATTATTTAAAATAATCTTGTGTTCAGGCAACCAGGGTACTATTTTTACTATAGTAGAAAAAGAGTTGTCAACTTACAACAATGGCACAGGAAACGATAAATAATCACTAAATTTCTTCTTCTTAAGGTTTACTTAGTGAAAATGGAAATGATTTCTTTTAGCTTTTGTAATATATTAACATTGTGGGAGAATTCTACTTTACGTTTTAATAAAATGTGTGTATTATCAAACTTTACTAGACATGTATTTTTTGTTTAGATAATTTTGTTATATTTGGAAGAAGGTATATGAAAGATGGATAGAAACACATTCTGAAACCTAGGTTGAAAGAAATGGATGGTAATGATCGATTTTCTTCCAGGGGCAATCATTACCTCTTTGTCCAATGACAGCAGTGTAACGTGTGAACTATGCTCTTTTTATTGTATAATCCATATTATGTCTGTAACTTTGATGTACCTTCTTCCAAATATAATAGTATACATGTGTTGCTGGTGATTTAAAGTAGGGCTGGGCCGATGCCGATTATTAATCTGATCATCGGCCGATTATTGCATAACCGGTGATTCCGATGATCGGGGTTTGAATCTCCGATTATTTATGCCGATTATTCAAAATGTGTGGGTATATTTTAAGTCCTAAAAATATTTAAAACTTTTTTTATCCCTTTTCCCTCGTTTGTAATCTTTCAATAATTAGCTTTATCTTAGCGACTTACGTTTGCAATAAACAGCACATCCAACATTCTAACAAAATATATCAAAATAAATATATTTACCATAGGCCTTTTTTTAATTTATGCACGTTATTAGAAATAAAAATATTCACAAGTAACAAATTTATTAACCATCATATAAAATGTTAGCAGATCAGCATTTTTTTTTATATCGATTTGTCAAAAATAGTTATAAAATGAAATATCAGACGCAAGAATAACATGCATGCGCACTACATTTTGTTTTACACGAAAAGAGATTTTATTTTATTTTTTAATGCTGTTTATTCAAAATGTATGGGTATATTTTAAAATCATAAGTCATAAACATTAAATATCAATTTGAAAACTAAAAGATAAATTTAATAATATATTCCCACGTATATAAACACAACTTCTATTTTGAGTTTACAATAAACAGGGTAACAAACGCTACTAAAATAGCAAATGAGAATATGTATTTTTACCTTAGGTCTTATTTCAATTTATGCAGATGCACATTATTAGAAATAAAACCCTCACAGGTAACAAATCTAATAATCATAAGATAAAATATTAGCAGATTGGTGTTGTTTTATTTCGATTTGTTAAAGATACCCACAAAATGAAACATCGGACGTACGCACATGCGCACATTTTGTTTAAATGGAAACCCTTTTTCTTTAATGCAAGTACAACACTTTTTTTTCATGAACATTATAATCAAATTTGCTTTTTATTATTGTGATTTGTTTTTGTTTATTGACAGGTTCAATTGTCTTAACAGTAACAATAAGAAGGAATAAATACTTAAACAACCTTTACATTTTAAAAGTTTCTATTTACATGTTATTAAAACAAACCTTGATTGGACATTATAAAACTAGTAAAAGTAACTATTTTTTTTGCTTTAAGAGTAATTTTACTTTATACACATATAAAAATTGGAAACAAAAATAAACGGTATCGGTGATCAGCCTAATCGGTAACAAATGATCGGCACAATAGCTGATCGGCCCAGCTCTAATTTAAAGTATACATTTTAAAAATAGAGATAAATTTTATGTACATTTATATGTTCTTAAAAATATAAGTTTTGGTTCTGATCAAAAGATTACTTTCGATTAGATTGAATATGGCAATAAATTTGACAGAAAAAATAGTACACAATATTTAAGTGCAAAATTAACCTTAATCTTTAGACTGGTTTATATAAAACCAACAATAATACCCAGCGTTGCTTGGATTACGTGGTTACTGTTGGCAATAGTTTTCTTTGCTTCAAACAGACAAAAAAATCATTTAATTTTTCTGGCAGTTTTTTTTATTAAATAGGTCCTTTTTAAAAATTCTGGTTTTAAGGTACATATATAGGTGCTACTAATTTTAAATGTCAGACCTCTCTGCATGCAATAGATATCATGCAATGCTCATGACGGACAGACAGAGATATAGACAAAAGTCCATTTCCTTAATACTCAATGAGAAAAGAAGTTCAAAAAACACCCCAATCTAAAATTATTTTCTTGAGTATGAATAATTTGTCCTTACAAACAAAAATTTTAGTTGAGCTCTCCTTTTTACTATGAACATTTTTAAGTTCAATACAAGATTAATTATCTTAAATAAAACTTAGTGTTGTAAACAATAAGAGATCTGTATCATACAGGAATGTATAGATTTGTATAGTTAAAAAAAAGGAACGAACGAAGCATCTAGATATGTTTCTGAATATAAAAACCTGAACAATAAAGAGGTATTAGAAAAATTAGCAAGACAATATTGTGTTTGTAAATGTTTGAAAATGAAACCTGGAAATGCAAATACAACCCAAGGTTGAACCCAGTGTCTGGGGATCATTTTTCAACATTTTAAATATAATACTATATGCAGCTATAACCTAAAGTTCATCTCGATCTCTTAAGCTTTGCTAGCAATGCACAATTAATTGTAAAAGCATATGCTTTCTCCAAGCCAATATTGATATAAGTAAAAAAGAGTTACCGATTCTTAAGAGAACACGCAGACTGTACCAAGTATTGAAGATAAAACTTTTAGCATTTATTTTTAATTTTTAATATGAGTCAAAGATTTGTATTTGATATTAGATATACAACAAAATGGTTAAGTTGAAAATAGTGTAGTAACACTACAATAATTTAAAATGAAAAGGCAGAAAGTGCCCTCAACTATTCTTTCAGTTGGCTTCCTTGCACGTCAATTACATTAAATTAATGAACAGCGTTTCTGCACTGATTTAAAAGCTCCAAGTTATTAGGCAACTATTCAATGATTAAGTTGGAATTTAAAATATAGTAAAAAGAAAGTTAAGTTGAAATATTTTGTATTCATTTTTTAATTACTGTTAGTAATATATTAGTTTACATTAATATTTAACAGAATGAGAGTAGACTTTAGCTATTCAATTTCTAAAGAAGCATCTTAAAGCGGTAGAGGGATTCAAGCAATCAAAACAATGCTTAACCAAGACAGTGAGATATGGACAAGAATGGCGCAATGACACAGCCTTCCCAAATGGACACATAATAATTAAAAGTGTCAAGACGTAGATTCAAGAACCTTCCTTGGTCATAAGTTTTTTAATAACTATTATAATTCATGTATTTATTAATTTTTTAAAAATAATTCCAATTTTATAAAAATTAATGACATTTTACTAAAACTTTGTTTTGATGTTAACTGTTTGGAACATTAAGTTTAAATTCAGTTTAAAGTCGTATTTAATAAATACTTTGCACAATTAATTTATACCTTTATTACAATAATTACCAGCAATTTATAAATTGCATAACAAATAATTATTATTTCAGTGAAAAAAATCTACAAATATAATCTAAGCAGACAGAGGGAAGAGAAGGGTAGGTGGGAAGTCATCAGCCTTAGGCTTTTTTTTTGCTTACAAAGGAAGGAGGCCCAACATGGCCAAAAATTTGGTCATGTAATACTTGAATACCACCTTCAATACATTCACAGCTTTAGTTTGCTCGGATGACAGCTCAAAAAAGTCACTCGAAATAATCCCTAATATATCCCTACGTCAAGAGCTGATGTGTGTCACTTTGGATAACAGAAATGAAAACATGTGGTAATGTATAAATTTGATAATTAAACCACTTTCACAAATATCTAACAAACATAGCTTCAAAGTGGCGACCGACTAATTTTAACCATGAGTATGAACCAGATGGATACAAGTTCTTTAGAATGATGCACCCACACAGCGAATAAAATTATTTTATTCAGTTAAATATTCAACAAATATGATAAAATAATCATAGAATAGCTTATGATGTATAAAAAAAATGACAAGCATTTTCTCTTTTCTAAGTAAATACGGTGCTGGTATATTACACAGGGTAGTTAACATTCCAAAACTTAGATATAAGTGCTTTTAATTATTTTTTAAATGTTGTTTCAGATTGGGTAAAAAAAAATAATTAAAATTTATGAAACAGTGTAAGAAAACTGAAGTTTACATTATTTTTAATGTAAAATATATCATGTAATTAAAAAACATGACATTTATAACAAAACTGTGATCTTTAACAAGTGTTGGCAAACCAAAACCTAAACATATGATTTTTGAACTGTCATGCGGGTAAAGAGATTGTAAAGGGCATTTTTTTTTAGAGTTGTTAATTAAATGTTTGTTGCAAGACCAACCAGATTCAATACTTGCCTGTTCTTGAAGAAGTGCTAGCTTTCGCACTCTCTCTGCTTCAGAGTCTTCCGATTCAGAGGACGACTCTGAACTTGATTCAGTTCCAGTAGTGCTAGAAATGTCCTTCTCCATGTTAATATTTCCAGCCAGCGGTTCATCAGGTATCTTCGCATACCTTTGTAACAAACTGAACATGTTAGAACAAAAAATAATACATACATAATTATAATGGTGTCTACTCAACTTACCAATAAAATTTCTGACTTTCATTGATTTCCACTGATCATTTATTTAAATTAAATTATTATATTTTATATTTTGATTAAAACATTTTTTTTCAGATTTTTGGTATAAATTACCAAATTTCGACTCATTCCCGTTTTTTCCCCAACCACTTCAAATTCTGGACTAATTCCAGTTTTCCCTGGATGGTAGACACCCGGTGTGTGTGTGTGTGTGTGTATATATATATATAACACATGGGAATTAAAACACTTAAATTTCACATATAGACATATATATATATATTTAAAAAGCTATGTAGGTAAGTTTTAATAAATTGATATTTAAAATTTGATAGTTTATTATTCATTTTTAAATCTATTTTGATTATTGTTAAAGGCTGAATTTTTAATATTGTAGTGAATTAGTATTGACATTTTTAGCGTATAATATTGATTAATGCGATACCAGTCGATACTATGGATATCGAGGAATCTAGTATTGTATCGGGCTATAACTAAATAGTTATTTATAACGATAACCTAAAAAATAGCTTTAAAATCCTATAGGTCTTAACAGATGGATTGAGCATTACTGCAGGAGAGAGACAACTAACACCCTCGTCAATTGTGTAAAAGTTTATTGCAGAGATCAACTAGGAATTTTTGACCATTTCCTCTGAACTGAAGTATTTTGATAGTTTTAATTATCTTCAAAGTTGGTGATGCTGTGAACCCAATATCTAAATTTTTTGGAAGTATTTGCTGAATTCATTACATCACATTTTACAATTCTTTTCATCAAGTGCTCAAGTAGTTG
The DNA here is from genome assembly GCA_902141385.1 of Timema californicum. Taxonomy (NCBI): domain Eukaryota; kingdom Metazoa; phylum Arthropoda; class Insecta; order Phasmatodea; family Timematidae; genus Timema; species Timema californicum. The sequence continues at coordinate 94,490 of CABFOW010000634.1, forward strand.
ATTTAGATCTGAAAACATAAATAGCAATAGAGGTTGATTGCTCTGATATTCGGTGAGAAGTTGCTCCAACTCAAGTGAAACTGACAGCATGAATTCCAACTTTGATGTCAGAAGTTCATCCTTCACAAAACTGTTTAATGTTTGAAAATTATCAGAATTTGGAGGATGCTTGTTGGAATAAAAATATTGTTTTACATACGGTGGCATTAACATTGCTCTCTCTAACACCCTCTAGTTTTCTACCCACCTAATAGAACAACACTTCATCGGAAAAGAAATGATCCCGTTATTCTTTGCTAGTCTGCACGTCTTGTTGGAATTTTTTAAAATAAATGATATAGTGAGCACAAAAACTGGTTATTAGTCAAACTATAGTTAGCATATGCTATTTTGAAAGCACCATAGAAAATATGTAAATAACAAGTTCTCAATTTCAGTAACTCAGGATCTTGTGGAGAATCTTCCCTCAAATACCTTCTGAGATCACTTAAAAATGTTAGGTTTACATTTGGTCCATACATGGAAACTAGAAATTTTTTAAGATCCAATATCCAAATTTATCTTTATGCATTTGAATTTCCGGACAATATCACTATCAGAAAACATTATTTTAAAATTATCACTAAAAGCAGAAAAACTTCTTGCAAAGAATATGTCATTACTTGTGTAAAAGTCCACAATATTTTAGCACGAGAAACTTAATTTGTGAACAAGGAAGGTCTGAATAGAACTAGGTGTAGTTTCAGGTTTCAAAACTACTTAATGGTCATTAGCACTAAAATTTACATCTTCATGTAGGCCTACAGATGACACTGCATTTTTGGACTTAGGGAACCATTAGCAGCTTTCACTTAACAAGCTTCTTTCCCTTGGAAAGAGATTGGAAGATATTCCCATGTTACTTATATTAAAGTTAGTTTGACACTAAGAACAATTGCCTTTATTTTTATCACAATACACTTTTTGAAACCACAGGCAATCTTTAACCCTATAACACTAAGATGGGTGAAAGTTAACCCATGGAAATTTTTAAATGGCTGTCTAAACGTTGGCTGGACTGCCAACCAACTTGTCACTCACGGTAGTTTCCTATAATCCAAGGATGAGTGAGAATGTGTTAAGTTGATCTGTGTCAGTTGTTATTTCTATTGAATGGTGTTGGGTGAAAATTCACCTGCTTTAGTTATAGTGATAGTTTTTTTTTACTATTATTAATTGGATTAAATTTTATTTTTAAATAGTTTGTGTATTTTACTTATTTGATTAGTTTTGAGTGAAATTTGAATTTAATTTCCTAGTTTAGTCTTTTATTCCATATGAACAGTAGAAAAAATGTCTTCAAAACTTAAGTCAAGCCAACATTTTGAGTAGATTGTTTGAAGGAGCTAAATCTATAGGATAAGGATTAAAATGAAGAAAAAAGCCTTCACATTTTGTAAATCCTGAAGAGGAACATGTAGAGGAAGATGAACAAGATGGCTTGGATTGTGATGATTCAGACAATGATAGGGATTATATACCTGCCAAAACAGCATCATCGTCTGATGAAGAAATTGAGCCTCCCACAAAGAGAAAGAAAACTGGAAGGTTTATTATACCAACTGAAATATCTACTTTATCCACAGCGACCATCATATCTGCCCAAGCTGTTTCAGTACCAGTGAAGAAAAAAGGTAGTCCAAAAGAACTTGATAGAGCCCAACAAATTGTTCCATGGGAACCTATGCTTGATAATCCGAGCATCCTACAATCGAAAAATAAAAATATCAAAGGACGAGTCAACTCCTGGACAACCACAGAAACAGTAAAAAAAAGGATGAGTGCCAGAAAGGAATATAATTTAAAAAAGTTCCAGGTCCAGTTGGTGAAGCACGAATGTGTGCCAGCGAAATAACAAGTTGGTCTCTATTTTTCTATGAAGAAATCATGGAGAAGATTGTGATTATAAAGATTACCGGAGGTGGCTACACATAGAGTTAATTACAAAAGGGACCCTGGTTGGATTGATAATGTTGATCTGCTTGAAATAAAAGCTTTTATCGGTATTTTGTATATATGTGCCGCCAAACATTACAATCACATATCAGCAAAGTTTATGTGGGGAAGTTTGGGCAGTCAAATATATTCTTCTATCATGCCTCTTGAACATTTCATGTTCATTACAAACTGTCTTAGTTTTGATGATAAAAAAAACTAGACCAGAACGTCAATGTGCCGATTCATTCACTTATGTCCAATGGCTATGGAATAAATTCATAAGATCCTACACTAAACACTACCCGCCATCTGTTGAAGTCGCCAATGATGAGCAGTTGTTAGGTTTCAGAGGGCACTGTAAATTTCATATGCCTATCCCGAACAAGCCTGACAAGTATGGGATCAAACTTGTACTTATGTGTGATGCAACCTCCTATTATTTAGTAAATGGAATACCATACGTTGGAAAGGAAACACTAAATGGTGATTGCCTGCTCGCTGTTTATTTGGTTGAAAAGCTCACAAAACTAATTCATGGGTCAAATTCCAATGTTATGACTGACAAGTAGTTTACCAGTTTTCCACTGATGACAAGCATGTGGAAAAACTACAAACTTACAATGGTGGGGACAGTCAGGAAGAATAAAGCAGTTATGCCTCAATAATTGTTATTGACAAAACAGCGTGACACAGACACATCAATATTCGTTTATGACACACATTATTAACAACTGGTATCCTATTGAGCTAAGAAAGGTAAAGTGATATTAGTAGTATCTTCTATGCGTGATTCAATGTCAGTGTCTGGCAGTTCATAGGAACTCTGTAAAACATATTCTTGTAGCAGAGAAACAAAGAGATGGCCTTTGTCAATTTTTTATGGTATGCTCAATGCTGCAGTGATTAAATCTTTCATCATACTTGGGTTCAACAAAGCAGCTTGTGTACAACCTGGGACTGCAACTAGCAGAGCCACACATGAGACGTTTGGAGATTAGAAACCTGCGTATCAATCTTTGCTTAAAAGCCCAGGATATACTCGAGGTAAGTTTCACTCTCTTTTGTTGTATATAACAAACAGATTTTTAGTTTATTATCATTATTTGATGTTTCATTCAAAAAACTTAATTCAAAGGGTTAAACACTGTACTGTCCAACCAATCATCTTTAAAAGAGGTTTTTTACTCTGAGTTTACTCAATGGTTTATTCTTAAACACAAAGGTCACAAGATTAACAAGTGGGATCTGCAGATACTCACACTAGGCCAAGATTAGGAACAGTAGTTTTTTCTTGTGGGCAGATAGAGGGGGGTAGGGTGAGGGAGGAGAGAGGGGGGGATTAAATGAAGAACACAACAAATACTTTACTGACATTGGAATGTAAAGGTCAGGCAGGTACACCAATAGTTTGAAGTGGTGTTTGAACTTGAGTAATTACTAGTAACTCATCACTCATAATAGTTACTGCTGAAAAAATGTTTGAGGGAATCGAGGGGGTAAAGGGGAAATAACTGTTTTGACTACACTAGCAGTCTATTTGTTTCTTTCAAACAAGATAGGCCAGAAGGGGAGTAATTGAGGTGTGGTCAAAATAGAACTATCAGTAGTCTCAAAATGCTTAATTCAATATTTCACTCAATGTAAAGAGGCTGAATATTTTTCCAGTATCTGATTCAAAATTTCCAGTATTTCCAGTGTCAAAAATAAAATCAAGTTTATTTCCAGTATTGGTAGACACCCAGATTTAATACTACCGTATTTATACATCTTATTCTCCAAATTCTTTTATGAATTTGTCAAAACTGATAGTGTATCTATAATAGTTTATTTATTATTTGTGAAAGTACTTAAAACAATTTAGCTGTGATAAAAGAAGATAATAATAATAATAATTATTATTATTATATGATCTAGGTGTATTTACTCTTGCATACATGTTTCATGTTTTCTCTCTGTTATTTTTGGAAATATAAGTTAGGCTTGATATGGTGTGTAAATACTATGTGTGATTTTTTTTAAAAAAAGCCCCAATTGAACATAAAAATAAGATTAAATAGGGCAATTTCCAATGATTTGCAGTACATGTTTACATAAGTTAACCTACCAGCCGATTATTTACTCTAACCTAACTGCCATTTTCACACTGCACATTGGTCAGAAGCACTTGGTCGATTACGCTCGAGATAACCAAGTCAATCGCAAAAACTCACTAAATATAAAAGAACGGCTTTCAATAACTAAAAGATGACAATTTTATACACAGCAAATTGTACAAGGATTGTTACCTTGATATATCAATATTTTCGAACAAACTTGAAACTAAATTTTTTAACCACTAAATCAACAAACCAATCCGCAGATTTAATGTAGTAAATCACATTTGTGCTATGAACAACCGGCCAATGTTGTCTCAGCCAAAAAATATTGCATACACGCTTCCGATACACCTTAAACTCAAAGCTGAGAATAACTTAACTACATAAAAACAAAACCCAGTTCTTACCCCTGTAATAAAGCTTGCAAAACATTCCAAATATATCATCCAGTAGACACTTTCTCTAGCAACTTTTTTTTTAAAGCACTTTTGTCTTACTGCCAGTGTATTATGTGGCTATGTATTAATAACCCAAACATGTAAGGGAAGAGAAAGTTTTAATTAAAACTGCATTTTTAGAGAAGGAGAGTAGAAAACCATATAAGAAAAACAAACCCCCCCTGTACACCCAACCTATTTGAACAGTGATATCCATGTCATTAGCAGTCTAGTCTATTATGAGTGTGATGTCTTAAACTATGTGGCCACCACAGGCAGGTTTCTAGTTTAGTTAATCTCTTCTGGTGTAAAAAGGGACTGATGTACCCCAAAAATTTTATTACTTGTATTTGGTAGTGTTTTTAAAAATTAAATAATTAATGTGAACTTTTGAGGCCTACAATTTTCTGGTGAGTGTGTAGGCCTTGCCCTTCTATTCCCTTCAAATTATTTAATCCAATCCACCTGTTTGGCACCATTTGTCCTTTGTTCTTAAAGTCATTATAATGTATCTATTTATTTTAAGCATGGGTCTCTTAAGGCTTTATTTCCAAGTATAGCCCATGCTCTCAAGTTTGGAAAATGAATATGATTGATCAATTCACAAGTGTATCTGAACAGTGATATATATGACTAATCTATTATCTCAAATCAGCAGCACTTTTATATCAATGATTCACCTGAGATTGAAAAGCCTAAGTAATGTAGAAACACATCACAAAGGCATCAAGTCTAAGTTGGTGTTTCAAATGACGCGCATGTGCAATAATCATCATAAGAGATTCTAGGTTAAAATAGATTGACATAAACAAATAGAGGTACAGTCAAGCTTCTGCTTTAATGACAGACAAGTGAAAAGGGTAATTAATTAAGAGAGCAAAGGTTGAAAATTGATTTAGAGAAACACATAATGAGACGTATTAATAATGACAATAGTCATGATTTACTGACACTCAAGTTTTAGCAAATTTATACTTTAAATATAAAATTTAAATAGGTAACCTTGAAAATAATTTATCCTGTGTTTTAAATTTGGAGGAAGGTAGAGGAAATGTGAATAGAAACATATATATAGATTTTACAATGAAAAGAAGAGAAAAGATCACACTTTACATTGCTGCCATTGGACAAAGAGGTAACGGCTGCCGCTTGAAAAAAAATCGATCATTAGCGTTTAATACCCCAACCTAAGTTTCATCACTAAGAGGGAGTATGAAATGCACAGCCCAACTTCCTAAAGGAGGAAACCAAAAAACTAGAAATGGGTCGAATCCACTATTTCTAGAATCTGAATCCTAGCAATTCGTTATATTATTATTATTAGCACCGCATCTTACTACCTGTTCGGGTTATACGCACTTACGCTAATGTGTAATAGTAGGGTGATTGTGANAGCATAGAAGTCTGACACCTTACCCCAAGACCGCCCAAATCATTATAAATTTTAATGATTTAGAAATAAGCCTACATTACACATTATAGGCTTAAACTGTGAATTAAGATTTATTTCAATCATGCTTTCAATTTTAATCAACCCCAACCACCCGTCACAAAATACAGGTTAAAATCGAGCCAATTTAAACAATCTAGACTAATATTAATGTTTACAAATCAAATCAATCAAAATTTGAGTGTCTTTTAGTTATTTTTAAAAGTGTTGTTTGAATGAGTTAAGTTTATTAAAAAAACATGTGAAATAAACCGATTCTAATTATCCTTTGATCAACTTTAATCAACATTAAAGGATATTTTATTGTATTAAGATAGCAAAAATAAAAATACAAACGGATATTTTTAATAAAGATTAAAACATGTTTAATAATTAATCATACTTTGAAAATAGTTAACTCAATAATACCTAAGTTGTTTTATTATCTTATTATACATCCATTATCTATTTTCGTGTAGAAAACAAATATATTCGATTCTTGCAATATATCGATTTCTGAGAATACATTCTATTTAAAGCACGAACATATTTTCGACTACAATAAGTTCATTCCCATGTTATAAGGCAGGACTATGTTTGAATATTTCTACAATTACATCAATAAAATATTTAAAAAAATATTAAACTCTAATTTAAAATCAATTTAAAAACAAATAATGGATTAGCAAGTAGTTATTTGATCCTTAAAACTCGAAAGCGCTTACTAGGTGATCAGATTACCTGAATCAATTTTAAACAAACAATCGATATACGTAGGCCGTTAGAGATAAATAAACAATTTTATCGCTCTCTGACTATTGACAGTATTTATTTTTCATGAAACCCAACAAAATGTCTAACTTAAGGATCGTATGCAATAAATAGGGGCTCTTTGCTGTACTTGGTGATAATTAAAACCAGTTGGCTAGTAAGAAGTAACAGTATTTTTATTTTAATCATCACTCGGGCGAGTAAACATAAAATATGTCATGGCGGCCGACTTTGTATCATGCGTAATGTGTTCTTATTTCTGTTTAAAAAAAAAGTCGTAATTTGTTTTATTTATTTTGAGTTTATTTGTAATTCTAGTTTTAATTTTCAGTTTTTGAAGAGTTTTAATGTGGTCATTAAAATATTTATAAGATTGTTCGTGAGGTGAAAGTTTTAGAAGTGAGCATGTGCCGAACCGATAGAGTCCAAGTTTCCCATACAAGTGGGAGGGTAGAGTATTAGGCACTTAATATTTTCCACACCTAATGATTATTTTTATTTTTAAAAGAATAGTTTATTACTGTTTATCTCTTTTCTCCGACAAAATAAATATTACGGATTAATTTGTGCTTTTCAAGTAGGCCTAACTAAGTAATTTTTGAATTCAAGATATGCTTTGTTTGAGGTGAAAGATTCGATCATCGAATCCAGTAAAACACCTCGAAGATTTGTGTGGCCCATCTCTACAAAAAACCCAAATGGAAGAAAAAGGAAAGATGTAAAAGTATGATAGGACACTTAAATAGGAACAAAGGACAGAGTAAATGGACAGGATGTGAATGTAGATATATCTAACTAAGGAAAACCTCTACTCTCTTAATGGGGTAAATATGTTACATTTGGAAGAAAGTACAGGAAAGGTGGATAGAAACATATACAAGGTACGACTCAATATGACTTTTACAATGCAACGAAGAAAACAGTTCACACTTTATATGACGTGCAAAATTGGAGCCAACATAGTTTTCAGCCTATAGTTTAGCTTGGAGACTCCACCTGACAAGGTTGTGTTTGTGTTGGTGATTTTAGCCTTGTGTACTACATTTCTTGATATAATGGGGTCAAGAATGATAGTTACTTCAATATAAATGTATATAAATCGGCCAGTTAGTGTGACTATAAATGTAGAAACAAGAAACTGGATGCATGGCAAAACAATTCAAAAGAATTTAATAACAAAAGAGTTGAGGCAGTGAGAAAAATTAAGGATTTAGACCTAAATAGGGAAAGATAAAAACCACCAAGACCAAGTATTCCACAAAATGTTGAGGGTTTGGGGTACCAAACGAGTTTCTTTGGGAAGTCAAACTAATTAGCTAAAGGAAAAAAATTAATATCTAAATTTGTCAAAACAAAGATTCAAATTGTACAATAATTAAACATAAAAAAGGACGAACGTTGAAAAAACACCTTTGATAAATTGCCACATTGCTATAAAGATAAACCTCTTTTCGCTTTATGAGGTAATTGTATTGTATTTGGAAGAAGGTATAGGAAAGGTGGATAGAAACACATAAAGGGGGACGAACACAATATGGCCTATAAAGTAGTGAGTTTACTGGACATCTCTCTTTATTTAATATTTTAATTTTCCCATTAGTTCCTCTTACACCCTTTCAATAAAATATATGTTAAAACTTCGATATTGATATTTACAAATTGCAAAGATGTGTGTTCAAATTACTTAATTTATAAAATTGACTATAGAGGATGAATTTCACTATAGTAAAAAAAACCTATACAAGTTATTTGTTCTCTAGGCATAACTGTTTTTCCTTTTATAACACACTTGGAATATTTAAGATATTTACCTCGACTCAATATTTGTTCATTATACGAGTCAAATTGGTCAAACTAATATTCACAACATATTAATCAAACAATTGTCAGAGTCATTTTAACGAGAGTGAGAAATACTTATTAAAACAACAAGTTAAAAGTATGAAATATTGTAAAAATACCTACTCAAAAGTTTTATGATTTTGTTTATTGTATAATAGTAACAATACCCAAATATTTCCCTTAAAAATAGTTAATTTATCTAAGTATTTATCTGATTGATTGTCTCGGTACTCCTTTAGGTTTTCCAGTTTATTTTGTAGATTTCTAGAAGCTTAATTGGATGACATGTTTCGATACTCCAGTTATCGAACCATAATCATGGAAGTCTAGATAGTAATGTAACCACTTAAACAAAATTCCAATCAAGCAAAACTATTATGACAAATACCTGCTCCACAAAATAAATATATGGGAATGGTGGGGGGTGGGTGCTGGACAAGTTAAGACTCAAACTTCTATATAAGTCAATGAAATCAAACAATGTGCATTAATTATAATAAATTACTTGCTCTCCAATCAGAAGCACTTTCATATCAATGATTCACCTAAAATTGAAAAGCCTAAGTAATGTAAAACACATCACAAAGACATCAAGTATAAATCGGTGTTTCAAATGACGCGCATGTGCAAAAAATCATCATATAGGAGATTTAGATTCAAAAGGAATTCAGAACTACAAATAATAAAAAAATGTATGTAATAGTTATGATTGCATAAATACAACATTTTAGGAAATCCACAGGACAAAGGTCTTATATCAAATGATGTTTTAAACAGTCCTGTTTTAAATATGTTTCAAGCAAAATTGATCAAACACATTTTCTTATGGCAAAGTACTTTGATAACAAATAAGTTATGTTTGATAAGAACATAATAATATAATTAATTCCCTTTAGAATATGAAAATATGTGTGAGTCAAGTTTTAAATATTGAAAACCTAAATATTTTACTATGCATGGAAGACAGTACAGGAAATAATGCTGGAAACACATAATAGGCAACAAATGCAATAAGACTTTTACACTGAAAAGAATTTCAATGCAGTTTACATTGATGCCAATGTATATAGAGGTAATGGCTGATTCTTGAAGAAAATTAATTGTTACCGCTCAATCCCTTAAACTAAGTTTAATTTTATCAAGGCCTATACAGGAATGGCATTTTGACTTGGGGTAGATTTCAGGCGGGAAATAGCAATTTCGCAGGTTAAGAAGTGAGCATGTGCCGAAACAGACAAGTCCAAGTTTCCCATACAGATGGGAGAGACATAAGATTTTCAGCACCTAACAATTTTTTTAAGAAGATTTTATTTATGTTTATCTCTTTTGTCTGACAGAATAAATATTATGAATTAAGTTGTGCTTTTTAAGTGGGCCTAACTAAGTAATTTTTGAATTCAAAATATTATGCTTTGTTTATGAGGTGAAAGATTCTATCATCGAATCCACTAAGCACCAAATTCCTGAATCTTGAATACTTGTCAGGATTTGAAGATTCGAATGGCCCATCTCTAATTTTGAGGAATTGTGCCTACATTTGTGTGGAGTAAGAAAGGAAAAACAATATTGGAAAAACAGCCCTGAGTACACTTAACTGAGCCAGAATACAAATTTTCATCAATTTCAGAGGATTACTTTTAAAATTTAAAGTGAAAATGATTAAAGTTAAAAATAAATCTCAAAAATTTGAGTAATTTGAATGAAATAAAAAAGCTAATAAATGCCTTTAAGTCTGTTGGCTTTCTGTTGTTGCTTCCATTCACCACCAGCCAAGACTATTAAAAAAAAAAGGTGCGTGATGAGCTTCAGAACTCAGTCTGAGGCAGGCAGACGTCCCAACAACAGCCATGTTGTGTTCGATTCCTTCTATATGTTGAATATCACCTTTCCTTTACCTTTTTCCAAATATAAAATACAAACTACCTCAAAAAGTGAAGAGGTTTTCCATAAAAAGATATATTATATATAATTCAGATACAATGTCCATTTCCTGTCTTTGTTCTTAATGTTTTTAATTTTAATTGTTCCTAACTAAGTGTCCTTTCATCCTTTACCAATTTCCTTTTTTCTCCCTTTTGTGTTCTTTGGTTTCCTCTTTTGTGAAAGTGGGGAATGCCAGGCCTCCACCGTGGTTCGGATTCCACGTTAAACTGTAGGTCATCCATTTAATCTCACAATCACCCTACCATTACACATTAGCGTAAGTGCGTACAACCCGAACGGCTAGTAAGACACGGTGCTAATAATAATTTAAGAAGTTGTGTTGCCCGTTTCACACTCCTTCCTGGTTAAGTTTCGATAGAATGAAACCTAGGTTGGAGGAATGGACAGTGACAAATGATTTTCAATTAGAGGCAGCCATTAACCTCTTTGTCCAGTGGCAGCAATGTCAAGTGTGAACTGTGTTGTTCTTTTCATTGTAAAAACCATGTTGTGTTTGTCCCTTTTATATGATTTATCTACCTTCCCTGTAGCTTCTTCCATATATAATACAATTACTCTATAAAGCAAAAAGAGATTCCTTATAGTCATATTTAAGTTTATGATAGTTTTATATTGAAAGATTATTTTGAAAGGTATACTCAAATTATCACGGAATATACGATAGTTATGGAATAAATACCGAAATTAGATAAAATTTAGATAAGCACCATGCAATTTTGAAATATCTGATAGTTCTTTAGTTTTAACATCAGACAACATATTGTGATGTCTAAATCCTTAAATCGCCCAGCGCTTATATCAACTATTTCCTTTCATGATTCTGTTAAGTATGTTTGGACTCTATCACACTACTTATGAGATCAGACTTGAGACCATTAAACTATAACTTATATGATGAGGATGACACTACAATTCAAGTCCTAGCCTAACTATTGTTTCAAGTTGGGTTCTAAGACATGATTTTCATAAATATAACATTTGTGGTGTTAGTTACCAAACCTGGATTTATCAATAAATGTTATCAGACACTTATAAGTAGAGCCATGCAAAAGGTGAGGTTATTTTTCCAAAAAGTGATATTATTTACATAAATAAGAATTGAATTAGTATTTGTTAAAAAAAACTAGGATAAAACTCAACAATGTCTTTATTTTTGGATCATATTGGGTATTTTAATTCACCAACATATTTAAAGAAAAATCAAATATAAACAGGCACATAAAATTTCAGGCTTAATAATTTAAAACTCCATATCTCAATATCATCAATATCTTCGAGTTTTACAAATAGCAATATCAAAATAATCGATTATCACTTTATGTTTAGACCAAACAATAACAACACCGAAACATGTCATAGAAGACTCAACTACTATTAAATGAGGGGAGAGGAATAAAAATAAAGAAGTTACAATTTTGTAAAAAATGAATCCCTGTCCTGTCGCAAGGGTCATATATATATTACCGTAATGTCCTTGCTTGGACATAGCATGAAATCTTTTATAGAATGAAAACAAAGAATTGATCCATCGAAATTGAAATTTAAGATATCGTAATGTGTAAAAGTAGAAATAGTGATTTTTAATGTTAACCTTAAAATAAAATTGAATCAAAAATACTAGAGATGGACGACGGAAATTACTTATTTCAAGACAGGAATGGGACAGGAAATGATTTGAAATATCGGGATTCGAGACAGGAATGGGAACTTTTAAACTTACCCTTTAGGAAAATCTTAGATTTAAATATATTGATTTATTAAACCTGGTTTGGTGGTGCATGGTATAAGACACAACTCTCGCAATAGACTATACTACAGATGACGGGAATATTTAGATTTAATTTGGCCAGATGTATTAAGGATGGTTTTCCCACTCTATCCACGTAAATGAAGGTACACCTCTAAATTCAATCTTCCTCATTCCTAACACACTAGAGTAATCAGTGGAGCGAGTAATAATACGCGGTGCTAAAAAAACATTGCTAAAGGTAATAAAAACGGACAAGAGTCAATCCCGCATCACTAACGGGAATAGATAAATTCCAGATTTTTTCCCCAATTTTCCCCGAGGGTTCGAAATCCTGTCCACCCCTAAAAATAATTGTATATCTTGTGATCCATTTAACCTTTCATATCAGCAAAAACAGATACTATCCGTATAAACAGTAGCCCTGGAGATAGTGCTATCACATGTTGCCACATTTAAATTTATATTGCATGGCGTATTTCCCTTATTACAAAAAAAAAATGTGTTTATTTAGGGGGGAAACCACATAAACTCGTGTTGTTCACATGGAAACTGTAGAATTTGTGTAACAATTCGTGTTAATGCTAATGAGAACTTTGCATGTCTCGAATTATAAGACACGTGCCATAAAGTGGAGAAATCACTTTGAAAAACTCCTCTAGAAAAATCTAGTTTAGGTAATATTCTTTTAAAACCCACTTTGTTAAGGTATTGATATCTTTTGTTGTAAGTGAATTTGTATGTTTTAGAATGGCCTGCTGATAGATAACAAGAACAACTGTTCGACTCTTGGTCGGGCAGACTCGGTGTGGTTTCCCCCAATTGGTTTAACACTCTCTTCCCGCACAAATGCAAGTAGATTAACTGTAAAACACTTCCTTGCTTTTGTCTACCTCATTAGATTAAATATCATATAAATATGTATAATCTGAACATGCAGTATGAAACAATGATTAAAATAAAGTGTTGTGCAAATAAATAAAACTTGGCAGTTTTGTTCTACTGTTTATACCTTTTAGTTGTTTCTTTAAAAGTACATTAAAAACAATATAGTAAGTTATTTAATAGATAACATATTTTAAATATAGTGTTGGACAAACTAATGTAATTTACAACTTAGTAGCAATAAAAATTGTACAAAATATGTAGGAATGATCGGCTCTTAAAAAAGTGTTGTGCAAATAAATAAAACTTGGCAGTTTTGTTCTACTGCTTATACCTTTTAGTTGTTTCTTTAAAAGTACATTAAAAACAATGTAGTAAGTTATTTAATAGATAACGAACTGATGTAATTTAGAACTTAGTAGCAATAAAAATTGTACAAAATATGTAAGAATGATCGGCTCTTAACCCAAGTTTGAATAATATAAATAATTAACTACCGAGTTTTGTGGATTTAGGGATTAAGTATTCATTCTGTGATGACATTTGTTTAATTTAACAATATTAGAGGGTATGTGCACCACTATTTACTGTGTCAATGGTTCTAAGCTGCCTGTTTGGCCAATACCTGTTATTCTAAAGAACTATCACTAAAAAGGTTGAGCCTTCCTTTAGGGATGATCCGAGTGAAAAACTATGTAACAAGCTTTAATAGGTAACCATAAAAAATGTTTGCTGGGAGTTATAAGAAATTGTGAAGAATTAGGACAAGACTCAAGAAGGTTTTTATGTCAATATTTTGAAGGTGTGCCAAAGTTTGGGTTGGTAGGAGCATTTGGTCTTCTGCACCCAAGAAAACAATTGAATTGATAAAACTAAATTTACCTCATTTCAAAAACATCCTGCAGCTTTCTCGCCATGGCCACAACATCATGATCTGGTGGATTGTACTTGTAGCAATTAGTGAATATTAATCTCACATCTGCAGCAAACTCCCCTGCAGATTTGTACTCACGAGTGTCCATTTTTTGCTGCACACACACACACAAATATATAAAATATAATCTGATATATCAACTTTTGCTTCAATCCAGCAGCTAATAGAGACAAAGTTAGTTCAAAATTTTGTTATACATTAATAAATAGTTTGAATAAGCCAATCCAGTGGTTTCTAATTTTTTGCAGGCGTTTACACCAATTGTTCTCTACCAGAGCCCTTGATAACATGGAAGCGTTCGAATCCTAATGGATTTTTTCTCAAAGAATGTTACTAGCCATTAGGGCTCCCCACATTCAACTACAAAAGTGGAGTAGGTAGAATTGAGAAGAAAGGCATCCTTATTTGTATGCAAGGACAAGGGAACAACTGTTTGTTAAACGTTACCCCCAATACACTCAGCCGTGATTCAAATCATTACTTACCCATCATCAACCAAATGAGTGTGATTTTAAGTCTATATAGCCAATGATGCCCATTTTAGTTATAAATTGATTTAATTGATTGATTAATGTGTTTAATATGTCATAAATCAACAAGTTTGAAATAAAGTCTCAATAAGTCAACAATGCCTAAAACAAGTAATCCGCAATCTTGGGTTTTTTCATTCAAGTCAAGCTTGAGTGTTTCAAAAAACTCTCAGAATTGTATATATTCGAAATATTATGATACTAAAGAGTATGTATGTATCTGCCTATTTTAAAAGTAAAATAGTGTAACTAAAATGTCGACTGTCAAAACAAACATAAAATGTAAATTAATATATATATTTAACATGCAAGATTTTCAAAATATATGAAAATAGTGCATGTCCTTAAAATAAGAATGATACTCATTTTTATAACCAATAAACACACTTGTAGGCCTAGCTAAGTAATTTTTGAATTAAAAATATTATGCTTTATTTATGAGGTGAAAGATTCGATCATCGAATCCAGTAAAACACCGAATCCTCGAATCTCAAATAAAGGTCAGGATTCGGTGAATTCGAAGATTCGAGTGGCCCATCTCTAATATTTTCACACTTTCATACACTTCAAGGGCACTTCTCTTTAGCACCTATAGAACCGCTCTTTCTGCTGTCCTCTTTTCATTAGATACTCTTTACTTCCATTTCTTGTCTCATCACGATTCTAAGGTTAGTTTACGTTCTGTACTTTTCTCAGCTCTACTCCATCCAACTATATAGTTTAATAGGCTTTATCCTTTTCATTATCTTTTCACCCTTTGCCATTCTAAATTTCATTCTAATTCCAATTCATTACAACAGGTTTTGAAAATCTTAAAACAATCAATCTGTATTCTCAATGTTGAATTTTTAATATACCATTAATGGAAATTTCCATTTTATAAAGGGATCCTGTTAAATTTTAAAAATAATGATTATTCAGATATTTAGTAGGGCTGTATGAGATCTTGAACTTAAAGAGAAAATTTAAGAAATGGGTTAATCCCCATTCTCGCTCTTTTTTGTATTTAATTTTGATTAGAAATATCATGGATTTATTAAATTTAAATATTATTTTCCGGTAATCAGATAGATAACCAGAACTTTAGTCGCAATAATTCTATAACTATCTTACAACTATAAATGTTAGCCGAAAATTTTCCCTTCTTAAATTTTTCAGAAAATCTTCCATTCTGGAAAATATTGCTAATATTTAAACAAAACTAAACTAACCATAATACAGATATCCCAATGTTAATGTTTATTACATTTAAATTTCCACTAAGTGTGTTGACACCACAAATATAATAAAACGAGTTCTAATAACAGCTATTCCATTTTGCTTAGAAAACACACATATCAGGTAAAGTACTTGAAGCCTTAATGTGTCACTTAGTTGGGATTTCAACTTATCTTACTCTACATTTCCGAGCCATTAGGTGATAATTTTATTAGCATAATTTAGGTGTACTTAAAAAATGTTATACTGCTTACCTTGACTGTGCCTAAGTCCATGGGTTTTTTGATGATGTCATGGTAATCATGTAGACCCAGTAGTTCTGCATCGACTGGTTTGTAGAATGGCCAAGCATAACCCTGCAATGAACACTTCAGTCAAGAATATCATAACAATCCGTGCTTTATAAATGCAGGTTAGCCAAATAAAAGAATATAAAAATAAGTTTTTGGAATAGTGAGTTCAAAATATTGGGCAATTTTAAATTTTAAAAATGGTACAATTAAGTATTAAGGGTGGGAATAAAAGAACAAAAATAATAAGAGGATAAAAAAAAAGTTGAACAAAAATTAATAAATGAAATGGCCCTTGAGCTTAAAATCTCCTTGAACCTAAATTGAGTCTATTCCCTCAAGTATTTTAAAATTAGGTATAAGAAATGAATGTATACATTCTAGAGATTGGTTGAATCCTATATTTATAAAATATGAATACTAAAATGTCTATATCTAAAATACAAATTAAAGTCATTGTATCTTTAAAAGTGTACGAATTTTTGCTAAACTGAAAAAAATTACTTAGTTAATAAAAGAAAGAGTAGGTGCAACTGATAAGTAATTAGGGGCCTAAGGGGTGTCCGATGGTGATAAAATCCTGTCTCAAGCCTAAATATAAGAAAGATTTACTAAAATTTTGATAATTTGTTTTAAAATTTTTGACTAAAACTAGGCAAGTTGGTTTCCAGGCAGCATTACTTGTGTGCTAGCTAAACATTTAGTCAGATGACTGAGGGCCGTATTCAAAAACTTCATGTGGATGCTAAGTAGACACTAGCGTGGGTGTCTCCAGAGTTGAAAAAACCAAAATTAGCGACCTTTTTTAACCACAAAATTCTGTCGGTAAACAGCCGAACATTATATAGCATATATAGTCATAACGCAAAAACCACGCAATATTAAACTTTGTTATGTGGTGAACGATAACCTTGTCCTTGTAATGATATGGAATTATACATCTCAGTAATTTATTATTTAAATTTATATTGAGAATAAGATAATATAAATTCGAGCTCGTAGCAAGATTTAGTTGTGTTAAGCTGTTAATTTGCAAGGCATCCTTCTATACCCCTTCAAGGTAAGCATCTTTTCAATTTGCTTCCTGACGAGGAACCGTGTAGGTTAAGTCTATGACATCTTAATCTATGTTCTCACGTGTTGCGAATTATCATGCATATAAAGTAATAGTCAAGCTTTTATTAAAATCTACAACATGTAAAATATTTAGGTGTCCGATGGTGATAAAATCCTGTCTCAAGCCTAAATATAAGAAAGATTTACTAAAATTTTGATAATTTGTTTTAAAATTGTTGACTAAAACTAGGCAAGTTGGTTTCCAGGCAGCATTACTTGTGTGCTAGCTAAACATTTAGTCAGATGACTAAGGGCCGTATTCAAAAACTTCATGTGGATGCTAAGTAGACACTAGCGTGGGTTTGCTTGCGTCATCATTGGTTAAAGGTGGAGGGAGCGATAGTGTGCTCAGGACCACACTATCGGTCTACTAATAATTCACTAACGTTCTTGCATACCGTCCTCAGAGTAGACTGAGCTTTGTCCCTTAAACTATATGGGAAAATGAAGGGAATACAGGATGTCTCCAGAGTTGAATAAACCAAAATTAGCGACCTTTTTTAACCACAAAATTCTGTCGGTAAACAGCCGAACATTATATAACATATATAGTCATAACGCAAAAACCACGCAATATTAAACTTTGTTATATGGTGAACGATAACCTTGTCCTTGTAATGATATGGAATTATACATCTCAGTAATTTATTATTTAAATTTATATTTAAATTTATATTTAAATTACGATAATATAAATGCGAGCTAGTAGCAAGATTTATTTGTGTTAAGCTGTTAATTTGCAAGGCATCCTTCTATACCCCTTCAAGGTAAGCATCTTTTCAATTTCTTTCCTGACGACAAACCGTGTAGGTTAAGTCTATGACATCTTAATCTTATGTTCTCACGTGTTGCGAATTATCATGCATATAAAGTAATAGTCAAGCTTTTATTAAAATCTACAACATGTAAAATATTTAAGCAAAACAAACCGTTTATCTACTTAAAATACTTAATAACAAACATACTTCTCTCTTCATGTCATCTTAAACATTCACACTTCCACATTTGTTTGAATTTTTGGGAATATTAATTTTTCTTTATGTCTTTTCACATGAAAAATAAATATTTCTGAAAATTCAAAACAATGTAGAACTGTGGAAACTTTGAAAAAGTAGGAAGTGCAAGTGTAACTATCCTTTCAGGTTGGTTTACTCAACTACCACTTTACATTATTGTAGTCTTTTTACGGTGTCTTGATTAAAAGTTAATACACTTAATGTTTTAATAAGCTAATATTTCCTCAAAATATGCTTCTGTTACTTAATTTACTGTATAAGAAAACTTAATAATCAAACAATTAGAAATTTGAATTGTTTCGTATTTCGTTTATTATTCCTTAGTTTGATCATGTATTATTATCACGTCTTCCGTTCCATTTATATTCCTCTATGCACAATTGCACATGTGCATTGTACAGGCTCTTGACTTCAATTTAATTTTTTAATGTTTATATAAGTTGATACTCATACTTTAAAATATTTCTAGCAAACCATATCAAATAGTAAGTGCTTTATATAATATAAATATGGTAAGTTTGGTAAACTATGTATTTCAATAAATAAGATTAATTTTGATTTTTAACAGGTTAACCAACATAATTCTATAACTAAATAGTAGCTAAATTAGAGCTAGTTTTGTAGCTAAACGTATTAATTAATATGAGTTTTAAATATCTTAAGTTTGAAAACGTTTAATATAATATACTTTTGATATTACAATTTTTAATTTAACATAAATTATTATTTTAGAAAGGGACCCGGTAAAAATAGTAAAAAGAATCATTCAATTATTTAGTAATCTTCTTAGCTATTTTAGTTTTCATTACATTGTCATGGCAAAACAAGTGAACAACTTCAATAAAGTATAATTCAAAATGGATTACAATACTGAATAAATTAATCGGTCGAAAGTGGTTTTAATACTCTATTACATTATTAATGCGAAAAATGAAATTAATTTTTAGCATTTTGTTAAGTAACCAAATAATTTATAAGTGGAAATTCCGATATTAACTCAAATTAAACAGACTATTCTTACTATTGTGTTTTAAAAATTGATTATTAAGTACATAAAGTAGAAACTCGAAAATGACAAGCCTACAAAACTTTAAATCTCGATCTCGAGCTTAAGCCATAAGCTCGAGTTCGAAATACGAGTACTCGCAGAGTCCTAGTTATTTTAAATGTTACCCTATTGGTGGCGTACAAACATAAATATATCATATTCTGAAAATTGAAAAATGACACCTGGACATGGGAATCGAACCCGGGACCTTCGGGATCAATTCCCGTGTCCAGGTGTCATTTTTAAATTTTCAGAATATGATATCTATGAGGGAATATCCCCACTAAAATGCATTAACAATAGTTTCGGCTATTTGTTTCATTAATATATCAGTCTAGCTCTTTAAACTTTACATCCTTGGTAACATTTGTCTGTCTACCAAGCTAAAAGCCTCAGGTTTGATTAACGGCATGGGCAAAAAATTTATCTTTGGTGAAATTTGGGTTAACCCTTTCAACAATATATTCAAAATATATTAAAGAATAATCTAATCTTTATTATTGTGTTGGTTAATTCAAACTATCAGAGTTTAATACACGAACATTTTTCTAATAGAAATATAATTTCCTAAAAAAATCTTTATAGACTTTTATTTTGCTAGTTGGCACCAAGTCCAATACAATGGTAATACACATATACAAACATAACTTAGAGAAAATAAATGTTAAGTTTTTAAAAAATAGGAACTAGAATCACTCTCCAGCAGGGCTGTTGAGTCAAGCAACTTTGGCTGGAATCGGTAAATATGTACAGATTGACTATGGCTTCAAAATAAAACCTTATTATCTTATAACAATATTTAAGTATACTGTCCTTCTTGCGAGCTGATAATTAAACTTTTAATTTTTGTCCTCTCTTTTTCTTTATTTTAATTTTTTTCCATTATATCAGTATTTAGATACCCGCTTCAGTGATCTTGATGCCTCTCATGCAGTAGACTAAAATGCCAATGATTGGGCTATCAAGGTTCGATTCTCAGTCGAGTGTACTGAGGGTGGTTTTTCACTCTTCCTTTACACAAATGCGAGTACACTTCCTAAAAATTTAGTCTTCCTTATACCTAAAACCATTACTGCAATTAGTTCATAAGTGTGCAACTGAAGGGTTTTGCCCCTGTACGCAATATTTAAAACAAGTTTATCAAAATTCTATTTGGTGGCCTTTTTAAAAAAGAATATTGTAATTTACATTATCATCTTGTATTCTTATAGGTGTAAAACTACAAAACTAGAACAAAATAACAGAACTGAATAAGAAGGTATTACTGTGGATTCACATGTTTGCCGAAAAACTAGAGCAGAACAGAAATGTGGTTACGTGACACACTGATAAGAAATTCAAAAACCAAACTGGGAATTTATTATGTCCAATAAAACCGTAATAACCCAAAAATAGGCCACATTTCCACTCCGTCCCAAAAACAACATTTATTAATAAATGTTTTGGTTATAATTATAGTTTTTCAGTATCAAACTTTGACAATATAAGCTGTTAACATTACAAAATTAGATTATAAATGGTTTACATTTCAACTATCAGTGTTTTATAAATCACATTTAAAATGTGTTGAGTTGTATCTCAAGTGTTTGAATAAAAACAATCTAAAGCAAGCCCCATATCAAATGTCAAAAAGAGCCTTTATAATTTATATGTTTAATTTAATATATTTGGAAGAAGGTATAGGAAAGGTGGAAAGATGATTACTTTAATAAATTGTCTCTGTATGCGTTTACTTCAGTTTGTCATAAAGAAGCTCATGTAACACTGGACCAAATCTATTGAAAAGCTATGCACTATGTTGAATAATTATGTCCTTGTCAGGTTTTGAATGTTGTAACAAAGTGTATTAATATATTGCAGATAATTATTATTGATTCACCCTAGCAGATAATGAAAATAATAAAACTTAGCTCTTGAATACTCTAATAGTGTAAGGGTGGAAATAGACTGGATAAAAAAGAATAAAAGGAGTAATTTGCAGAGTTAAGTGGTAAAGGTATGCATGCGTGTGTTTATATATATTCGGTAGGGTACCTTGCAAGTGCCACTCTCACCCTTGCTAGATGTGAGGCCCTGAAGAATTAGAGTCAGATAATAAAAATTCAATATCATACTTACAGAGTGTTTTTTGGAGAAAAGTTCCTTCAAGATTTCATTGCAGGCTTTGAGTGAATCATTTAGTTTGTCTTTGGGTTTGGCACCACTGTGTTGAGGCTGCATCATACACAATAAATATATTAGGTTATGTATATTGATAAGTAATTAGAATAATAAAACATGATTAATTTGACAAGTTTTGGATACATTTTCATAACTTTATAAAGAAGAGATTTATTTATTATTATTATTATTATTAATTATAATATGAATATGTATAATGGGTTTCATACTTATTAGACAACCTTATGTGGAAAGACCCCTTTGCTGGAATCGAAAAAATTTCAAATCTGAATCAAGTTCAAATATTTTCTTTTAATTGTCTAATGTTTTGAAAGAATGTGTGTTGAATTATATAACTGTGTACACTAACATCACTTCAATTGTTTTAATTGCACATTATTGTGTTTATTCTAATAAATCAAGTTATAAACCAGACATGCTATTCAATTATTTTGTGATTTATATCAATATTAATGCATAATGTGCAGTGTCTGTCAAAAGTTTAAGGACACAACTCCAAACCAAATGCCCTTGAAAAATACAAGTTTTTTTAATGCAAACCCGACTTCGATATTATTCATAGAACTGATTTTATAACATTTTTTTTAAGAAAAAGAATTTATTAATGTTGATTTGATGTACCTAGACCAATAAATGTTGCCATTTAGGTAGGCCTGAAAAACCGCTCCTTGTGATATGATTTTTACTAAAAAAAATTTTTTGTGATAGCTTGGTCATGACTTCTAAACCAGAAAAAATGAGTTTTGTTTTGAAAAATTCTCATGTTCGTAACACTGATAAAACAGCTGATTCCTTCCACATTTAGCTATCAGCTGTTGATTTTGCTTGAACTGTAAATGATTTTTTTTTCTTTTAATGCAGTGAAAATGGGCTGAAATTCAGAGTTTGGTCGTGATGTGGTAGATTATTGATATGTGGAAGAGTGATTTGAGTTACAGGCAGATTGCAGAAAAAAAGTCTAGTGTTGATGACATGTGTAGAACAGACTGGAAAAATTCAAAATGGCTGGTACTGTGATGGAAGAAAATGTAGGCCTAGGCTAACCTCAATTAGAACTGACCGTAAAATCGTTAACATGAGTAAGCATGATCGTAAAGCTTCCGTAAGCCTCTGCTGAATTAAATGGATAAGGAAAATCAAAGGATGTGGTGCTGTGAGAGGTGTAATTGGGCAATGAAAACATGGCAAAGATGTGTTTTCTCTAATAAAAGCAGATTTGGGCTATATCTTAGACCACAAATGAAGGTTGGTGCACTCGAACAGAGAAGTTTCTGCCATCCTGCATTGCACTTGCTCTTTAAACTGGGAGTTGAAGCAGAATCTGGCTGCATTGTGGCAAGGTGTCAGTCGAGTAATGCAAAAAGTTGATTGACAATGACAGAACATGTGAGGGCATGCCATAAATTTTAAACAAATAACTACATAGAAAATCTAAAGTTTGTGTATTTTTTCAGTGTCCTTAAACGTCTGAAAAACTGTAAAAAAAAAGTTCAAAATAACGATAATTATCATAAAATGAATATTTTGATTGTCATTATTTTTATTGGCAAAGCTTTTAAGTTGTCGAAGCTGGAATTTTTCTACCCAGCAAAGTCAAAAGTGATATTTGTATTAAAGCAAAGTTGAAGTTTCTAAGCTTTGCACACACCTTGAAAACTAACTTGCAACGAAATTTGACAAGATATTTAAACCAACTTCTTAAAGAGGTTAATCCAAGAAGAGAAATTGTATGGCAAAAATCTGTTTTAACTCAAGAGTAGTGTTAGGACAAACAATATTTAAATTGAAAAATGTCACACAATTTTTTTGTACAAGGAAAATCTCAAACTTAATCAAAATAGTTTTTAACTAATAAAATGAGACACATACCTGATTACTGAGACTGGCAGTCATTAGGGGGTGTACTGCTTGGTGGAATGGGAGACCATCTTCCGTTTGTCGCTGGGGCTGGAATGGCCAATAGTAAGTCTGCATGATTCCTTTGTCTTTTCCCTATACAATTTCAATTATTATATTTATAAAGCCACTAGGCTTGTTTAAAATATTTGTATGGACTTCACCATGAAGGATGGCTGTTGGAAGATGTCTACTTGAAAATTATATACTTGTACTTTTGAATACATCAACAGTTGATATTAGATCTGATAATCAATTGAAATGATATGCATGTTGGTTATCAATAAAACTAAAGAAAACAAAACTATCAAGATCGCAACTAGATGTAATAATATTTTTAGACACATGGGAGTTGTGTCACACTCTATGAAGGTGTCAAAGAAAATCGCCCTAGAGTGATAAGTTATTGAATATTAATATATAGATTATATTTCTGTGAAATCATATTGAGACATTAAAATATCACCTTATATAAATACAGTTTGAAATTATTGTGAGACACTACATCATTTATTAAATTTCTTTTTCCTAAAATGTAATCAAATTATCCTGCGTGCACATAAATATGCCTCAACTTTAAGATATGTAGAAGAGGGGTGGAAATACACTAAAAACACATGTTGACTTTGAGAATTAGAATGTGTGCGCAATTGTGTGAAAAGAGATGTATGGTGTGCAAGGCCGTAGTAGACAGGGGAAAAAATCCAGGGGAGAAGGGTTTTTTTGCCTCTGAACTTTTACAGGTAAAGATAATTTTTGAATATTATGATTTTATTAAGTTTCAAAAAAACTTCAAATAACTTCTAAAGGCATTGAATTAAGAGATATATCAAGCAAAGACTGTTCTAAATATCTTAGATTTTAGAGAAGTATGATTTCCAAAAATGTCCAATCCCTTGGGTGGTCAAATGGTCCAAGGTATGGGTCATCATATGGCCTGGAGACTTTAACAAAGAAAATTAGAGAAAAATGAAAACGAATTAAAAATGCATATGGCCAATGCCAAACTAATGGTACTCCATTTATTTATCAGGGTGTCCAGCCAAACTATATTTTTAAATTCCCTGGCTTTTCCAGGTTTTCCAGAGCCAATTTACTTTTTCCCAGGCCACTATTTATCGATATTAAGTATATTATGAAAATATTTTTTTTTAAATCATAAATTAAATAGTAGTTTTTTCTCTAGTTACATACACATTCTGAAAATGTGTCACTCAATAAGGGGATTAAACCATTTTTGCCACCGGGGAAATGGACTATTTTAAGTTAAAAATAGATTTCAGTAAAATTTTAGTGAGCCATTAAAAGATTGCCTCGAGCAAGAATGATTTAAGATAGTTGTGGGACAGAGTATTTTTAGTTCATTCTACTTAAATTCTAGGTCTAGTCAAATTTTGCACATATGAATAACCATGACTCAACTTTGGCTAAAGACAAATGGCAGAAAAGGGTGGAAAGACACACAACTCACTTGTTGACCTTGAGAAGTGATAAGTGATTTTAGTCTCCTCAACATGGACATTGGTGTGAAAGTGATTCCAGGTAGGTATTAACTGAAAGAAAAGTGTTATTTTGACTATTGTGAATCAAAATATTTGGCTTTTTATAGAAAAAATTTAAAATTTCTAGAAATATAATAAAATTTCCCGACTTTTCCTTGACCAAGCAAATTCCCTGACAATTCCGTTTTCCAGGTCACTGGACACCCTGTTTATTTACAGAAAGGATAAATGTATGACGTACACAAATCATACCATCAATAAGGTCAGTGACAGTGTTGTAAACGTGTAATCACAGCCATACTGAGGTTGAAGTTAACAATTGGCTTGTCGTGTTTCATTAAGGTATTTGTTGAGTGTAGGGGGGAAGGAATGTTTCAGGTTTGGCGAGGGAGAGGTTAATTATGTTGGTTGCACATCTTACATCCATCTATTTGTGTTTATTTATTGTTTTAGGTGGTGTGTACATGCATACACCAATATATGTAATGTTTCGATCCGGCCCACCTAGCACCTTCAATACCCAGATGAGGCACTCAGCTCAATAAATTTGATGACCTCTAATCTAAGGCCTCCCTTTCATAATATACTGGACTGCTGATGACATAGGACAGGGTTTGAATCTAGGTCAAGTGTAGAGATGGTGTTTTTCCTAAATGTTTTTCTACTCTCTATACACACACAAAAGCGAGTGACCTTTATATTCTTAAACCTTAATTAGTTAGTCAATATGTGTAAACCCGAAATACTATGAGATGCAGGGGCAGACACAAATCAAAAACTTGACATATTTTAATTAATTTCCACTAACCTAAATATACCTTAAATAAGTTAACACATTTGTATTCGACATTTGTATTCAACTACTTTACGAATGTGAATCTAGAGGAAATATAATAAAATAATATAAAATAGAAATAGTAGCTAAAATTAATTTTATATTCTTATACTCTATCTATTATAACAATCATACATTCAGTAAGTGTTAAATTTGTGGGTTAAAGGCCCCATCCTTAATTTGCATTAATTGAAATAGTTATTTCAAAATGTGGCTAATGATGAAGGGGAAACTCACCGGGAAGCTCGGCATGCCCTTGTTTATCTTCTTAATTTGTCGCCCAGATTCTCTTCGCGTCGATATTTTGGCAGACTTTGCCTCTGCTGGCGTGAAAAGAGGGTCGAATGCATTTGCAGTCGGCGTTGTCGTGTCTGCCTTTCTTTTCACGCCCTTTTTGGACTAAAAAAAATTATGTCATGTCATGACAAAAATAGTTTCTAATGATGATATACTCAAAGCAAAAAAAATATATATATATTCTAATTTCAACAACAAAACAAAATAAGTCTTATTGTTTTATTAAAGATGAAAACATAAAATTGCCATGTCTGTATAAATAATGTTTAATCATGTGCTAAGTTAGGCTATGAAATTCATCAAGATGAGTTTGTTTGCTGAATTACACATTGATTTTAGGAAATGGGTTAGCAATTTAAAACAAAAGATACAATGTGAAAAATGTATAAAATGATAGTAATAAAATAATAAGCGTACAAATCAAAGTAGAAACATTAACAAATATTTACACACACTTCTATAATGCCAACAATATATAACACAATATAATGGCCTCATCATTGAAACACTGTAAAGGAATAATTGGAAACTGCCACGACACCAAAATTAAGAATCCAGAAAAAACAATTTCAGAACATGCTTGCACTCATAACCCCAACTTTGAGAACTGTTACAATGTCAAGGTATTAAATAATTCAACAACACACAATGTAATATGTCTCAGTTAAAAAGATGGGAACTGGCACATCAATTGATCACAAAGTATAGAAAACTACCCAACCTAAATATTCGTTAATTTCAACCCAGAGGCTACACTAGAACCACCTACCATCCACAATGCAATAGAAGAACCTTCAGGAGAATTTCAACTCCACCAGATAAGTTTTCATCCTTCCCAATCAAGTTGGCATCATTGAAGACAACATCCTGTTTAGTCTTAATACTACTAATTCTCGGGGAAGATGCTATAATAACATCAAAATATTTAAGTGTGTGTGTAAATATATGTTAAAGAGTTTTTACTTTTAATTGTGTTTTATTATTTTCCAAATATTCTATCATTTCATTTATTACAAATTATTTATAAAATAGGTAATTAAGGTAAAAAAAAGATTTGAATTCAATTTAAATTAATGGATTTTAAGCACGGAATTTGACCCTGGTAAAATGTTATAACACAAATTTCACATTCGATTCATATTAAAATTGAAATCTTTTTTAGACAAGAGATTTGAAACAAACTCGATTTAATTTTTTCTATGCAAAATATGTTATTCATATTCAAGTCAGCCAAGATTTGGATTCAACTTGAAATTGCAAATTATGGATTTGGACAGGCTCAGAAGAATTTAATTAAAAAGACTCACTTTGGCAGGCTGTGCAGGGGGTATGACTGGTGGTGGGACATTTTGACTATGTACTGCACTTGACGCGGGTAGTGGGCCATCTATGGATTGCGACATTAGGGCAGGTTGAGCATGGTAGCCTCCCGTTGGAGCTGCAACCTAAAGGATAAACAAACTTGGATCAGATTATGTAAAGAATACAATTTAAACTATCATAATAAGTTATAATACTGTTTGCTTAGTATTATTATGTAAGGGGTTTTGAATCCACTGTGATAAAACTAAAGCCATTAGAGGTGTGAAGTCAGTTTTCCTAGTTTCAAGCAAATATTTAGACATGTTCCTGAAGTCAAATCAAGTTCATATCAAATTAGAGTTCTTAATAGTTCTGTAAGCAAATTAATTTTAAAAAGCTTAGTATTTAGATTTGCTCTTATTTATGTTTAATATAGTACAATTACGATTTAAAAACAAGAAACATAAATATATTTTGATCCTCTATTAGACTATCTTGATCCTATTCCAGTCTTCCTCGAAACAATTTAATTTAATCCAATTCAATTAGTTTATTTCACAGCTTTCCTTTTTTTTTTATTGAGGCATTAAAGACTAGGTTGAGATAATTTTCATATTAATATATTACAAAATATAAAGTGCAACAAAATACTTTTTACTTTACTTGACATCCATTAGTTTCCAACCTATGGTCTGGATCAGATTTTTATTTAAGTTTTTTATTTTCCAATACCGGCTAGCTAGGCCTGTAGTATACTCCATTCACGGTAGGAATTACCTTCTGAAAGGTCTTTTTAATACCAATATCCTACTAAATAATAGATTTCTGTTAGGGAAAAGGGCCTTTCCGAAAACAATTCCTACGGTGAACGAACTTTACCTTTATATGCCTTATAATATAACTTAAGACAAGGACAGGCTCAACAACCAGTCCCCAGCCGTTAATTTATCAATGTGAAAGGGTAAACCCACAATTCACCAAACGATAAATTTTTCGGCCATGCCCGGGACTATTAGCTCAGTAGGCATACATGCTTCGGACTGAGTTAAAGTGTCAGATTCCTAAATACTTGTTACTAAACCTTTTTAATGTCTACACCACCATTAAAATGTATTAGTTGTAAAGTTCCTATCCTTCTTTAAAAATTTACATTTTTTCCTCTCACCTTTAAGGAAGTTACGTTGCGAGTTTCGCCTAGTTTGTTCTATTTACGGACTATACCACCTTCTTTACAAATTTACATTTTTTCCTCTCACCTTTAAGGAAGTTACGTTGCGAGTTTCGCCTAGTTTGTTCTATTTACGAACTATCCCAATGAAATCCAATCTTGTTTAATCAATCCAGCCATTAAAATAAAATGTTAAGGAACAGTACATGGTCAACAGATCTAGTAGGCTAGCATAGGTACCGTGTTGTTAAATCGATATATCTCGCCACCGCTATTTAAAAATAAATGAACCTTGATAATTGGCAAAATTATTTAAAAATAGATGAACCATGAAAGTTGGCAAAGTTATTTAAAATTAGATGAACCATGACAGTTGGCAAAGTTATTTAAAAATAGATGAAGAATTACTATATTATTTGTGTGTACAATATTTGAGCCATAATGGCTGCAAAATAAAATTATTTTTTCGGCGCATTCTATCGGCAATATATCCTCTTGGTAAAGTGAGCTTAAATATTTCTAGTGAGATTTTGTTTTAGTATGTTGGTCAACATTTATTTTAACGTGATAATAACTTAGTATGCGTAGTAAATGGTCAACATTTATTCTATTGTGAGAGCAATAATTTAGGGAGTTTATTATTATTTTTTAATTTTCAAGTGGCCTCATTTTTAGTATGAATAACTTACTTTTTTATTTCCAAGTGACATCATTTTAACTATAAATATTGTGAGTTTTTTCTATGAAAGTAATTTTATTTAAGTAACCTAATTTAAGTGAAAGCACCTACCATTAAACTATTTCTATTTTCAAATGATATAATACAGTGATCATATTTAAGTGGGAATATTGTTTTTTCTCTAAAAGTTGTTGAAAATTTAGGATGCGGCCTAAATTCGAGGGTGGCCTATTTTCGGGCCAATAGGATAATTATTTTAATTTACTTTCAATTCGGTAATTAAAATACTTAGAAAAAATTATTTTAAAATAACGAAACCAAATTTGTACAGTCTATATTTTTTAATCTTTCTGATATAATTTAAAAAAATTGCAGTCGTCTCAGTCTGAGTACATTGCAATCAGTGGCGTGCGGTGATTTTTCTCCAAGAGGACAAAGTTTGAAGACACTATGGGGCTAAAGAGGAATACTCTCCATATAATGTACAATATGTAGCTTAGCAAGTACAATTTTACAAGTCATAGGGTAGGCAATTTAACTCCCTCCAACAGATTCCCAATATTTAGACATAGGATAAACAAACAAATACATAAATAAAGATATAAACTAAACAAAAACATGAATAAAAATAAACAAATAAGCAAACAAGTAAAAAATTAATAGATGAATCTTACCTTTATTTGTATATTAGTGCAATCCTTCTGTCACCTATATGAATGAATTTGTTGATAAGTTTCATAGAATGACTTTTGACTCTGCAGTTTATTCATCAAGCCTTTTTCAACTAACAGCGCAAGTGTGGAGAGCAATAATTTCACTATAGAGATGCACATATTTATTTCTGGGATTCAATGGGTTATCTTCTCTACGTCTCTTCTAAGGAGATTACACATTTTCATCATCTTCTAATTTTCTTTACATCTCTCCAAAGTCGTTTCTAGCATCTTTGGGATGAGTTATTGTCTACTTTACTTTATAGATGAAGTATTTCACATAAAAAGTTTTGGTTTGAAGAATTTTGAATAATGTGTCGGTGAGAGAAAAAATGTGGCTGAAAACTTTCAGTACAAAGGCGAAATCGAACTCTCTCACTGATAACGCATACCCTTTAGCAGTCATGAAAGCATCAGTATCCCAACTATCTGGATTATCTACAATATTCTAAAACAAACTGTAAGAGTTTTTTTTTATTTTCATTCACCGTGTTCACAATTCTGGAATTGTAATTCCACCTTGTATTGGTAACTGTTGGAAAGGGCTTCTTTACCTTAGATTGCTTAAGAGTGTTAATGTGTTTCAATGAATGTGAAAAAATTTAGAAAGCCATTCAATGTCTTAAAAATATCTCGCATTCTGTTATATGATTCACAGACTGAGAAAAAACTAGATTGAGTTTGTGAGCATGACAGAGGCTAAAGAGTGCACCAGAGCACCTCTTTTTCACAAGCATTTGTACACCATTTAAATGTCCAGAAAATGTAGACGCTCCATCATACGTGTGTGCTACAAGTTTTTCTCACAATTGAAACGCAAAAGGATTTGAAAAACACGCTCACTTAAAAAAAATTGCATTGAAACTGCTGACATCTGAATAACCAATACATCTTTCACATATCGAAGGACTGTCGAAAGTTGAGAGAGCTTTGCAATGTTCATAGTTTTCTCCAACATTATTGTTAGAAAAAATTCATCAATAAAAATCCGTAGAAAAAATTCATCAATAAAAATCCGATTTACTATAGTGTTTAGAAAGTAACTACAGTAGTTCAATATAGTTTCTCCGATTAAGGGAATATTCTCGTTCGTCGTGACCTCTGAATTTCAGCTCATGTTTAGCCAAAAAACAGCACTCATCAATTAATCGTTTCACTAGTTCCCGATTTGAATCATACTCTGCATTATGTTTTAAAACACCTAACCTTTTTTGTTCACTCAGCTGAAAATCTATTCTGGTTTTCCCGAAAGTTTTTAATTTAGTTATTGCGGATAGGTGTGAGTGAGTCTTTTCATGGCACATCTTGGCTTTGTGAAAATTGCTGATATCACAAAATCTGTTATTATTCCACACTCCCCGATTTGTTTCAAACAACACACAAGGCCAACAATACAGCATGTTTCTTGATTTGCATGCAGTTAACCATTTTGAAGCAGTATAATATTCTGTTTTGAAATGACGTGTGTAGACTTTCATTTTTGTTTTAGCAGAAATGTCTATAGTTGACCTACCTTTCATTACTTATTGATGCTTTTCTTCAAATCAGAGGGCTCCAAACAAAATTGCAAATAATCGGTCAAGAGCAAAGCATTGAGAAAGGTGATCGGCACTGCTACATCCCACTAAACTACCTTCACTAACCCTGCTACTTGTCTAAGGTCCCTTCCCCAAGCTTTGGTGTGAGGGAACAGCTTCCAAATCCAAGTCCCCTTCCATATTCCATACTTTCAAACACTGTCAAACTAAATTGACAATCAAACACTTTAAGACTTCACAAGATCTCTTTCATTAATGGGAAGAATTACATAAGTTTAACAACCACAACACCATCACTTATAAGCAAACAAAAATTACATCTGCCTGTGACAGAACACCAAGCATTAGCACATAATATTACTTTAGATACAAACTAGGATGGCTTCAACTGGTCCTCTACCCAACGAGAGCTGATAAGACTCTAGCGCTTCTGATGCTAGGTGGAAGAGGGCCACACAAATAGCGGGAATATCATTGTATTGTGACAGCGCTTCTGATGTTAGTGTGTTGTCATTGTAGTGAGGGGAAGGGGTAGGGGCAGCACAAAAATAGCTAGAATATTGTTGAGTATTGTGACACAAATTGAGACTCAAGATAGATTTTATTTTATGCTTTTATTTCCTGTTAAAATTTAACTCAAAATAAATAAACTAAAAATGTCTGGGGACTAACCTAGTCTTACTAGTCCATTGACGACACACTACTAAATGAAATATTCTTTGATTATTTAAAACGGTGCTATACCTGTTTTGGGAGTGAATTGTGAGTGCCGTGGGATAACGTAGGTGTAGGGACCGTCGTGGTGGCTGTACTGCCAGGAACAGTAGTTGGGGGTTGAGTACCAAGTGGCAGATGTGCTGAGCCTGTCGTGGTTGCCACAGGGGTTGGTGGCGGTTGTACAGCCGCACCAGGAGATGTGCCCACTGCATTTGGTACACTT
The DNA here is from genome assembly GCA_902141385.1 of Timema californicum. Taxonomy (NCBI): domain Eukaryota; kingdom Metazoa; phylum Arthropoda; class Insecta; order Phasmatodea; family Timematidae; genus Timema; species Timema californicum. Next base: position 126,821 of record CABFOW010000634.1, read on the forward strand.
GATGTTACTGTGGTAGCACCTCCAGTTGAAGGACGGCCCCTACCTGCCACCCCGCCCACTAAAGTTCGAACTTTCTTGCCCTTAGGACCCTTGGGAACAGGTGGCTCCAATTCAACCTCTTCTTTTTGCATTTGAGCAACCTTTAATAGATTTAATACAAAATAATTGTTAGTAGAATGTCATAAAATTAGAATTTTATAAATTGCTTGGTTTGGTAAGGAATGGCTAGATAATGGAAAATAATCTAGAGTATATAGGTTTTCAAGTCATTAAAGTTAAAGATTTTTAATGGCATTAAAAAACTCATAATATATTCATCATTAAAAATACATCTACATCAAGACAATTCCAACATTTAAAACTTGACTAAAAAACAAAACTTAAAAGAATTTTATAAATGTGGAATTCATGGAGTTTTAGACAGCAAAATGATGTCCGGGGAAAATATATTAGTAATCTAGATTTATGCTTTTATCAAATAAAATTCTCAAATTTTCAAACTTAATGGGGTCTAATTTAATTTTTTAATGCTATGTAATTATTGTTACCGGTAAATCTCTTAATATTGGAGTACTCAAGACTATTCTAAAATTGAGCCCGGGCAATTTTATAGGCTTTAGAAAAATATAGCATTTTGTTTAGGGTTAGTTTTGCGCAAATTGACTGTTCAATTTAAAGTTAGGAGATATAGATAAAGGAGGTAGAGAATTTAATCTTCCCTGTCTGTTTATGATGTGCCTTCATAGAGAGACAAAATATAAAATAATTTTTTTTTAGACAGACAATAGGTAAAATAGGCTAGAACATGACACCCCAACTTAGGTGTCGCCTATTAGTTCCCTACAATCGATGCATACATGCTGGTTTGCTACCACCCAACCCTAAAAAGTTTGTGTTACCTCATAAGCAGTACTTGTGTACATAAATAACCCGCAATAAATACATTAAGAACATATAAATTGAATTATATGGCATAATTTGCTATCACAAATTACACCAAAATGCATCCCTTTATTCTTATTTGTATTTAGAAATATATTTTAGCAAAAATCACTTAACATTACTCTGTTTGGAAACAAAATATACCTGTGTATATATATTTATCACTGATGGCCGGCCGTGTTGGAATTGTCCATTGAGCCTACCTTGGTGAGGAAGAGTTTCTCAAGGGTCTGTGCCATAACCACAACATCTTCACCAGGCTTGTTATAAACATAGCAGTTGGTGAACATGGTGTTGAAGTCCTGGATACATTCCTTGGAGCTCCAGTAATAGTTATGTTCCAGTCTCTTCTTGACTGTACCAAGGTCCATGGGTTGTTTAATAATCTTGTGGTAGTCCTGTAAAATAAAAAATAAAAACTTAAAGTATGACGGCGTATATTATTTCATGTATGCTCTTTGGTGGAATATGATGCTCTTTACTTCATTATATGTCTACAACAATGTCTACTTCGATTCACATATATTATCTCTCTTAAAGGAATTTTAACATTTTGAAGTACTTTGTTATATTTGTAAGAAGGTACAGGAAAGGTGGATATAAATATATAAAAGTTAACAAACCCATCATGGATTTTACAATTAACCGAACACCGTTTATACTTTACATTGGTGCCACTGGATGAAGAGGTAGTGAAGTGTGTTGTTGAAGAAAATAGATAGCTACAGTCTCATCCTCCTGACATAAGTTTCATTGTATCAGAGCTCATCAGGAGGGTGTGTGAAACTCACATCACAATTATTTAAAAAAAGGAAAACAAAAGACACTCGGGGCATTCCACGTCAAATCAACCAATGTAAAGGCACTTTTTCTATTTGGCATACTGAAATAAACACTTAAGATATGTTACTGACAAATTTCAGATCAATATATTTTTTATTTGTGAAGTTATAGAAATCCAAGCTTCAAACCCCTTAAATGTTATCTTTGCTTCAAACCAATTAAATGTAATTCAGGCTTTAAAACAACTTAAATGTTCTCCAGGCTTTAAACCCCTCAAATGTTCTCAATGTTTTAAACCCTTAAAATGTAATTTAAACAAAAGGTGTGACATCCCTTTAATATCTTCTTTTTGGCTGACTATATTCCATTCGCGGTAGGAATTACTCTCTGAAAGGTCTTTTTTCCTACCAATATCCTACTATATAGTAGATTTATGGTAGGGGAAAAGGCCTTTCAGAAGTCAATTCCTACGGTGAATGGACTATAACCAAAGAAACTAATTACTGTACAAAGAAACTGCAGAAAGTGAATGAAACATTTAATAGTAAAATGTTTACACAAATGAGTCCAAGCGAAGAATCTTCAATGTCAGTCAGTGTCAATGCAGAGAGTGAGATGATAAGAAAAGTTTACATCAACTTCATATAGAAATATTAAGGTCCAGATACTAGCACTGTTACCTAAAAGTTGTAGTTTGGGTAAAATTCAGCAGCTGAATCACTGATCCGTGCAGTAGTGAAATAACTGAAGGATCTACTTGATTTTAACATGGATGAAATCAAGAAGCTGCGAGAATAAATTAAGAAATAAGGTGCTGATCATAATCAGCTAAAGCGTGAACTTGTCCTTTCGAGAGATGAATTGGAACAATACCAAAAAACGATACTTGTTATTTTTTGGTATTGCTGAAAACACCTAGGAGAACACGGATTCTTTGGTGCTGGATGCGATTAAAAAATAAACTCAATCTACCGCATGTGACTGTTGATGACATTGACAGTAGTCACAGAGTAGGCAAAATTTCAGGAAGCAAACCCAGGCCTATCATTGTGAAGTTTGTTTCATACAGGAAACAAAGTGAGGTCTTCCATGTGAAACGACAGCTTGCTGGGTCAGGAATAAATGTAAGGGAAGACCTAACTGCTGAGAGTATGGTCTTACTACAAGCAGCTATACAGAAGTTTGGTTTGAAAAATGTATGAACTTTAGATGGACGCATTGTTGTCAAACAAATGCACAAGTTGCACATAAACTGCATGGAAGAGCTACCCAAGGCACAGTGAATCATCTAGAAATACAATTTATTACTTCTTTTTTTATTTGTTTTATTCCTTTTTTAATTTCGTAGCTTTTGTAATTTTTATTTGTTTTTAGTATAGAACATGATTCATTGTTCAGTGTGGTTCTGTGTTTTACTCATTATTATTAATTTACTAAGTTCAAAAATCAATTTCTTCTATTTTTTTCATAGCTTCATTTGTTTTTAGTGTGGTATTTGATATATTAATGTGTGTGTTAATTATTGTTATTAATTTACTAAGTTCTAAAATGCATGTATGGAGATGTGTATGTGTGCTAATAAGCTCAACTCAAGTCTCAAGATCTCAGGTAATGGTAAATTTAATTATTTTTATAATTTTGTATGTGTGTGGATAATATTTTACAAGGGTGAGATAGTCCAACTACAATATGTTTTAGTGAGCTATGTTTTGTGTCTGTTGGTGACCCTCCCTAACTCTACAACTCATTCAACAGTTATGATGCTTCACAATGTACTTGAAAGCCAGCTGCTATCGCTGCAGGTGGCCCACGTAAGCCATTTCCACAGATTCAACAGCTTATTTTCTTCTCTGTCCTTTCATGCTAATCTTGTTTCTGAATCCTGGTTAAAACCATCCCTTCCTTCTAGCTTCTCGTTAGAAATTACAGAATCATGAAGAGCGGTGGAGGTGTGTGTATGAATATCTGAGATGATATTAAATGGCTTATGTCATCTGTAGTGTACCGGCCACCCAGAGATGGTCAATTTACTGCCTTTGAGACTGCCTTGACTGAGCACATGCACAAATATTAACATATAATTTTAATGGGTGATTTTAACATGGACTTGCTTAGTAGCAACAATGAAACCTTGCCATTACTGATTTTATTTTCTTCATACAATATGACACAACATCACTTAGACGCAATACTTCATACCACAACCTCGCACACGTGGACTGATCATATATATACTGTAAACTTTAATAAAGTGATCTCTTCTGGACAAATCGCAGTCCCCAGAATCTCGCATCATGATCTTGTTTACCACCTATCCTACTCAATGCGTATGGCTAAAATTGCACCTAAGGTGCACATTTAGTGACGTTAAATCCATTGATACAGACAAACTAAATCTGATGTTCAATCCATGCCCTGGTAACTGGTCAACACTAAATTAAACATTGATGACAGGTTACATCTTTTTAATGATATCATCCTTGACTTGTACGATAAACATGCACCAGTAAACACTTGACGTGTTAGTAGACCACCTGTCCCTTGGATGACTAATGACATTAGGTTATTGATGAGGAGACGTGACCAAGCATATGCAAAAATTAAATGAGAATCAAAAATCAAGCCAATTACAGACAACATAAATTTTGAGGAGTGTAAACGTCTGCCTAATAAATGTACCCAGGTCATTAGGAAAGCTAAAATGGACTTTTCCCTTTCACTCTCAAATACTAGCCGAGCACCCAAAAAATTATGGAGGGAACTGCGGAGGATGGGTGTGAGACATACACTACCTAAAAAAAATCATATGCCCATCAGTCTCAATAAACTAAATGAAGAGTTTCTTAACATTCCTAATTTAACTAACAATATAGCTAGAATACAAACTATAAGCAACATTTATGCCTCCAATGCAAGTAATTATAATGACTATAATGATGACAGTACTTTTTACTTTGCACATTTGACTCATTGTGAGGTATACAAATCAATAATGAGAATAAAATCAAAAGCACAGGGTATAGATAAAATTTCAATATCGCTAATACAAACAATTTTAAGAAATGTTATATCAACACTAACTGACTTATTCAACTTCACTCATGACTGGACAGTATACCGCACTTTGGAAACTTGCACTTATTACGCCAGTAATTAAAAAAGAACTAGCAAAAGATTTACATGACTTTAGAACTATAAGTATACTTCCGTCCCTTTCTAAGGCACTAGAATTCCTAGTGCATCAACAAATTTACCCGACACATTAACAAACACAATTTGTTAACTGCCTATCAATCAGGATTCATATCACATCATAGTAAATGTACCGCGCTGATAAATGTCACAGACAAGAGACTACCCATGGAAAAGCGTGAGCTAACACTTCTTATATTATTTGATTTTTCAAAAGTTTTTAATACTGTGGATTTTAATATTCTATTAGCAAATTTGCATGTATTATTTAATTTCTCTCCTGGCAGTATACAGTGAATGATATATTTACATGGTCGCCAGCAAATTGTTATGATAGGCAACACGTTCTCAACATGGCGCCCAGTTGAGGCTCAGTTTTAGGGTCATTGCTTTTTTCTCTATATGTGAATATCACTTCTTCAATGTCATACTGTAAATATCATATGTATGCAGACGACCTACCGATCTATATTTCCACTGACCGATCTTCAATAAATACAGCCATACAACAAATAAATTTTGACATAGCTGCACCTGGTCTGAAAAAAATAGACTTAAATTGAACCCTGATAAAACTCAAGCCATTCCTATAGGAACAAGCAGACTACTACTGAATGTGGACCGTTCCCTGCATATGATTAGGAGTAGCCACAGTACAAATGACAATTACTAAAAACTTTGGTGTGATTATTGATGACAATCTTGATTGGACAGATCAGGTAACTTCAATTTGCAAGAAAGTATATGCCTGCTTACATTCACTGAAAAGACCAAAAAATTTTCTCCCATAAAATGTAAGAATTATCCTTGTCCAGAGCTTAATAATGCCGAATTTTGACTACTGTGACGTAGTATACAATGACTTAAGAGATGATCTAGCAGAACTACAACGACTACCAAACACATGTGTTCGATACATATTTAACGTAAAACAACTAGACCATATTTCTATGTATTTTAATAAACTGGGTTGGTTAATAAATAAATGGCGAAGGCAACACTTATTAGTATTGCTTCACAAAATATTATCATCATCTTAGCCTCAATACCTCTCCTCACGGTTCCTATTTCTGAAGGATAAACACACCTGTGCTACTAGATCAGAATCCTCTCTACAGATGTATATTCCCATACATAGATCTCAAACATATGCTCTTTCTTTTACTGTCCTGGCATCACAGGCTTGGAACAAACTCGCTGCACTCCTTGAGCCAGGTTGAGTCCATCAACACTGGAGTTCGTAAGTGTCAATGATCAGTGATAAAAACACTTCCTTCCAAATGGGCACTGTTCAACCAAACTTTTAACGTGTTCATTGTAAAGGGAACATTGTAATCCTAATGGGCAGTTTGTGTACGCTCTTTGTGATGTAGGATTATGGCAAGACTAAATTTTCCAATAGCATGTTTTCTCCTAATACAGATTTGATTTACTTAATGTACTCCCACCCATATGTTTGTTATGAAGACACTTCACCTCACCTAATCTTTTCTTGTCCTTCCTATCAATCATGTCCTTAAAGCATGAAGATCTAGAACATTGAAGGCAGAAATTTTCCACCAGTTTGCCACTTAAGAACTAGCAGGTATGTGATCTTGGTGTGAAACCTATTAGTTATGTTTTATTAATGAGTATTAAGAATAAACTTTATGAATATAATGAAATGTAATAAACTCAAATAAAATTGAATATATTGTAATGCCTGAAGAAAAACTATTAAATTGTCAAAGTGAGTCTCTTAGACAATTTTAATTTTAAAAAACTTAAGTAATAACATGATTAACATCGTCGAAAAAGATAAATTAATGCAAATGTTATCAAAAAATTATATAATCTTTTCCATATCAGTTTGAAACATGTTGTATTTTGATAGTCAAAATAGTTATATTTAGTTCATAGCTTGTTGTCTACAACAGCCCACAAGCTGATTACAAATCAATGACTACATTAAGTTCACTGTGACATGACATTGAGTGAGATGGTTTTCATAATATTATCACTCCAAAAACTTATTCCAGATTGGAAAAAGGTTGTTTCTTTATGTCAATGCACCAGCCAAATAGTGTTCCCGAGCTACCAACCCAATGGCATTTCTCTCATAGATTTGCCTTACCTCTTGACATTTTGAATAGATTGTAATTCCGTGTTGATGCCCTTTACAAATCTACAAACGAAAAATAAGGGTATTCTCACATTTAATTTGTATTAATACCCTCTTACCACTATTATTTGTAATGGTAATGGAAATGAAGTGGCATGAAAGCCCAGGGAGGAAAAAATGAAAGAAGTGATATCTTGGAAACGTGATTGAGGCGAAAGTTGTAAAAGAGAAGACCTAATGAGAAGAAAACAAAATGGAGAGTTGTTCCTTAGGTGTGTGAAGAGACCTTATTTGGAGAAAAGAAGAGACACTGATTTGGAGAAAAGAAGTGCCCTTTAATTGTATTTTGAACCCATTGTCATACATGAAGCAGAAGCAGGAGAGTTCCGGCAGCGTGTTACGGTGGAAACCAGGATAGAATCCCGGCAACCCGAGTCGTGGTGGGAGGTAGGATCGAGTCCCGGCAACTTGAGTCGCAGTAGGAGGTACAAGATGATGGCGGAAGGAGAGGGAGTGAAGACAAAATTGCCCTTTACAAAACATGACAATTTATTAGCTCTTTCAAACGGCATACCCGGTTTGGGTAGCCTCTCTCCGACTGGCCTCTGACCAAGGAATCACCATGTTAAATACCCTCTACTGCTGCCTGGCCTTGTCCAATAGGAGAAAAGGGAGCTTCTCATTGGCGCGGGAAAACGTGAGCAATAGTGGACGGCAAGCGAGAAAATAGAAAGTGGAGTTCTCATGGGTGCCTAATATAGTGGGGAAATCGTCACGAAAGACTCAGAGAACATTGACTGTGGGGCGGTCCAGGCAGTAGAAAGGGTGATTGGCGCGGCCTGTGCAAGTGTGGAGGAAAGATACAAGGGCTGACTGAACAGTGAAGGCACAACAAAGTATGTACGTAAAAGACTGCAAGAGGGGCGAAGAAAAAGGGGGAGGAGCATATAGCAGAAAGTGTACAAGTGAGAGAAGAAGGGAAGCAAGTAATGGAGCAATGGTGGAATGATAAAGGAATATGGAGGTATTTTAATAAATTGAACCAGGCGCAGGTTGGAAACAGTTGTTGATAGTATTCTTAGTTTTATTTAATACTCAACAAATAGCTCTTTAAAACATATGGTTTGTAAAAATGGTTTTAGTAAATCAATCCCTAAGTCAGGAACAAACCTTATTGCATGATTGTTAAAAGTATAAACCAGTATTACTCAGTATTTAAAAAAATATCTTACAGAGTTCCAAATTTTCCTGTCATAAAAAATTATTTTATTTTTCAACAAATTTGTTTTTCAAAGAAATATAATTTGCTCACATACCGGAAGATTAAGTTTCTTGGCGTCAACAGGTTGGTGGAAAGGCCAAGCAAATTGATGTTTCCATAAAACCTTGAGTACATTTTTACTCGTCCCGGCCGATCAGGGGCAGGAAGGACAGGTGGTTGAACCACCCCATTGACAGGGTCAACTGGAGGATCCACCCTTGGGGGTGGCTCCTTCACATCTTGCTGCTTGATGGTTGTTTCCTGTAAGAAATTAATTCTATGTCAAACAAGACTAAAAGCAATGTTATATCTTACAAGAGAAACAATAATAAAGTCATGATTTGAAGAATAATATTAATAAAACATGAGTAAAACTTTACAATAAATTACACAAACATTATCTATTAAGCAAACTCACAAATCATACCTCCTACTTAGAATCAAAATAAATAATGAGTTCCTAAAATATCTATGTTGAACAAGATAAATTAATGTTCTAAGCAATTTTAGCTAAAGGTCAATCGACCATTCCCATATTTTGCACAATTTTAACAAGTGTATAATTAATTATAAGCTATAAAAAGTGAGTCAACAATTGTTTCTGGGTCAGCTTAGAAAAATGCATCCATTTCCCTGTATACTTCCACCATTCATCTCCTATTACGTGCACACTTTCTGTGATCTGTTCCTCCTGTTCCTTGGCCTCACTTGTGGTATTTTACCCACATACTTCATTTCCATAGTATACTTTAGCATCCTCATTTCATGCACTTACCATCTCAGTCTTGCTTCCTCTATCTCATTTACTCCCATTCTCTCCTGGACAACTTCATTCCTTATTCTGTTCCTACTCAAGACAGCTAACAAATTCCTCACAAACTTCATTCCAGAGCTTCCAAATTCCTAGTCTCTCCTACTGTCAATGTCTATGTTTCTGCTGCATGTGTGACAATGGGTACAACACTTTCTTACACTTCAAGAGCAGTTATCTTCTCCATAGAAGGTCTCATAAGGCCGGTACACACAGAACGCTAAGTTATGCTGTGCTGTGACTTTAGTCAGTTTGGTTTCACACTCAATACTAAGCTAAGTAATGGTCCCTCTTTTCCCTCTCGAATTCAGTATAGTTTCTTTCTAGTTTAACCTAGTGAAGTTTCTGCTAGCAGCTGTTTTGGAAGATGGTGTTTTGACTTGTTCAATTAACGCTTTCATTTTAAAATAGTATTTATTAGATATAAAACCTAAATAGAATATTACTTAAATACATGTGAAATAAACTGAAAACAAAACTTCAATACTTCTTTGGCTACTTTCACCATACCAGCATTGTGTTTGTCCAACACAGAGCCCAAACTGTGTTATGCCACATGCACCATGCAACGTAAAATGGCTCAAGATGGGAGATGAAAAA
>CABFOW010000634.1:137327-166842 GCA_902141385.1 Timema californicum
GGTTATACGCACTTACGCTAATGTGTAATGGTAGGGTGATTGTGAGATGAAATGGAGGACCTACAGTTTAACGTGGAATCCGAACCACGGTGGAGGCCTGGCATTCCTCACATTCACAAGATGTCTTGTCAGAGGTGAAGGAAGGGTTTGGTAATCAGATAAATCTTTGCCGGGACCGAGGATTGAACCCCGGCCGCCAGCATAGAAGTCTGACACCTTACCCCTAGACCGCCAGGTCACCGAGTACCATTGTTGAAGTAATGTAATTAATGTACGAGGGCGAAATTTAGTACAACTAGTTCAACAGAATATTGATATTATTAATATTATAAATATTCCGTTTGTACACCCAACATAAAACAATTTTTTACCAATTGTTCTCTATGGGGATGTTTGAAAACATGTGCTTAAGGGATGAGGCTACTGGGGAGTGGAGGTTACATACCCTGTACGCGTCACAAGACATTGTTGGTGTAATCAAGTCCCGTAGATTAAAGTGGGCAGGAAATGGGGTACTAATGGAAGAATCTAGAACCATGTTCAGAGTATTGACTGGAAAACCCAATGGGAAGAGACTATTTGGAAAACCTAGACGCAGATAGGAGGATAAGATTACAATGAACCTGAAATAGATAGGGTGTAATGAGGTAAACTAGATGGAAATAGCTCAAGCTAGGGATATTGGTCTAAAGATGGGAGCTGGATAGAACAAGCTTAAAATAGGATGGCATACTTTTTAATGTGCGGCAATAAACTTTTAAGTTCCTAATGCCATAGAGTAAATAAGTAAACTTCATATGGATGTCTAGTTTTACTGAAGTTCTGCTTCATAGATTAAATTATTATTATTAGCATCGCGTCTTACTACCCGTTCGGGTTATACGCACTTACGCTAATGGGTAATGGGAAATGGTAGGGTGATTGTGAGATAAAATGGAGGACCTACGGTTTAACGTGGAATCCGAACCACGGTGGAGGCCTGCATTCCCCACATTCACAAGCTTCTTGTCAGAGGTGTAGGAAGGGTTTGGTAATCAGATAAATCCGTGCCGGGGCCGAGGCATAGATTAAATACTTTACCTTAAAAATAGTATGAAAAAGTGTAAAATATTAAGTATAATCCCTTATAACTTGTTAACTGTGATTATTTTAAAACATTAAATCACTATTTGTAGCTTTTATACACTTGTTAAATTGTGCAATACAATTTGATGGTCGAATGACCTTATACCAGCTGGGAAAATCTCCAAGACATTGATGAGATTGCCTATGTTTATATCCAAGATGAATGAACCAATAGTACACAGTATGGTTGTCAATAGTTATGTTAAAAATATTTTATATTATGTCTTGTATGAACTAGACCAGGGTGTCCAGATTAACTAAATTTTAAAATTTCCTGAATTTCCCAGCTCACTAATCTGTTTTTCTACTATGTAAAAATATTAAGTACATTGAACTCTCTTAATAGCGGACACCTTTTGGGTACAAAAAAGTGTGCGCTATTGGAAAAAAATAATTTAAAAAAAACCATATTGTTTGAACAATGGATATTTTCAACAATATAATTACTTTAATGTGCAGTATTGTACACAGAACAAAACATAAACAAAATGAAGTGTGAATAGTCATTCTGTACTGTAAATGTGCACACAAGCGTAGACAGCCCCTACCTACACTAATGCCTAGGAAAAGGTGAGGAGTACACCCCCTCCCCCCCTAGAGGGAGGAGGCATCTCTAGCAGTGTTGGTTTCCTTTAATGAGAAAGTCAGTTTTAAGAAAATGATTCAACGTAGGGGCTCGTGCTATTTTTTCAGAGAAATTGAAACTGCCCGCTTTAAAACATGATCCACCAAGGTGTTTGGCAATCAACTTCTCATACATGGGCCTAATAATTATTCAACTATAACTAAAGATGAACAGTAGAGAGGGGGGAAAACTTGAAAATCATATTTTGACTTTGAGAAATGAGATAAGTATTTTCAACAAGGACAAATATGTTAAAGGTGATTTGCAGTGTCTATTAACTGGAAGAAAAATGTCATTTTGACTATTGATTATATATATATATTTTTACTTTACATGATCAGACTCCATTACATTTCGCTACTTTTCAGGTTGCTGGCCACCCTATAAACATAGTTCTTTACACTGGGGAAGGCTTACATTTTAATGGTAGATCTCACAAAAGCCATACATATTAACCTTTATAATACTATATGAAATATAAAGATTTTCTGTATAGATTAAGACACGTACACCCAAGCTTATAAAAACAATTTATATTTAATACAAGGTTAGTCTAGTCTGTAACAAGTCTATGCCATTACACTCTTAAAATGTAGAATGGATTGTGCAGTTGCCAAATCGTATCTACTTGAAACAGTTTAAGAAATGTTATTCAAAACTTAACAAGTTTTACAAAGCTTGTACATTTTATAATAATACATTTGGTTTTGTCAATAATTGTGATTATTATGTTAAACCGGTATTAAATAGACTTTGGGCAGTCACCTTTGATGAGTAGTTTGGCATTTGAATTCTGGCAGTTAAAAATAAAGATAATTTACCAAAATAAATACATACAAATTGTTTCCCTATCTTCTAATCATGCAAATGTGTGTGGAACATTTATATTTCTCACAATAATCAGTATGCTCCACAGGATTGTGTTTATATTCAAATTTAGATTTACTAAATATGACAACTATGTTTCGGTTATCAGAAACTTAGGCTAATTTAAATAAACAATATAATTGAGAAAGGATGAGAAAATTAGATAAGAGTAAGTTCACAATTATTTGCTTAAAATCTATGGAAAAATCACTTGATAGAACCAAATGTATAGTTTTTTTGGTAGTGTTTAATTTTTGTTTTTTGAGAATGATAGTAGCAACACACGGCTTACAAACTACCCCAATAGGTAGAAAAGAAGAATCCACAACAGCCAGTACCCTACCCGACAATTTAGCAATGACAAATCATTGACTGTGCCAGGAATAAAGCTTGGGACACCTAGCTCAGTTGGCACATGCGCCACCAGCTATGCTAAAATGTTTTACTCATTCCAGTAAATTCGGCCACAATTGATTAGTGATGGTAACAAAGTGTAAAATTAAAATTATGTTTTACTTTAAATATTTTAAGAGGTATAATATGTTTTCAATTTTGTTTCCAAGCCACGTGTAAAAACTGTCAATTTCATCATTTGCAGCAGTTGTTCATGACTATTACTAAAACTACAATACAATTATTGACTTTTACACACAATTGGAACAAGATTAATGACATGACATATTAAGAAACTCATGAAAATTAAACAAATGTTGAGTTTTCATATAATCGTGTAAAATGAAGTTTTTTACTTTTGGATACTCCATCTATGATAGGAGTGTAGGTAAGTGACAGTAAGTAAAAGCTGCCATTTCTACTTTCATGTATACATTCACCAAACGATACGATCTGCAAGACCCTATGTTGATTTGATGTCACTTTAGGCAGTCAAAACTTTCACAACAAACAATTTGTTTTAATTTTGTTTTTACATCTTCTGCTAACTGCCCGTTGCCACCACTCCTCGACTCCACAGGGCAGAAAAAGGAAAGCACTATCATGGAAACTAATTGGTTGGAAAGGTGTCAAGTGTCTCCAAGAGCCTTTAAGATCGAAATGCTTTGGCACACATGGAAAAATATACAAGCATTTGGCATAAGATTAAATTAGTAGATAAAAAGTTTGACAACAATGTTAATTTTGTCACAAATAATTGTGAAATAAAATTACTTTGTATGGAAAATTGTGAACAAATGGATGAATTAAATTTTTATTTTGGCTTATCAAATACTAAAGGAACACATTTTTCAAATATTAATTTTACTAACTAAAACATGATTACCACTTCATAAACACACAAACATATCCTTGAGATGATGCTGGAGAAATTGAGAATGTATAGTGTTATTGTGGTCAATCATAAGTTTTCGCAATAGTTTATTGTAATAATCCCAAAATCTGCCTTAAACTATGGTGTGAGCTCAATTAGTGTAATACTCTTATAATTTTTTCATAAATATTAATTAATCAGCACTCGCAAAGTCTGACATCTTTGCTTAGTCTGTAGTTTGTCTACTTACAGAGTTTCGGGTTTAATTCCCGGCATGGTCGAAAATTTATCAATGATGAAAATAAGAGTTTACCCATACACATTTATAGATTAAAAGGCAGGGGACTCGATGTTTTTCCTAGCCTAGTGTTAATTTAGACTATAAAGCGTATGAAAATATGACAGGCCTAGCAAGCCAGAAGTGGAAAAATATGATTTTAATAAAAAAATTATACAAGCCATAGCCTGGAAACTACAACTTATCTATCAAAATGTAGACTGTGTGAAGTTTACAATTGTGACAGACATAAGCTTAAAAATCGATCAAATTTTGAGGGTGGATAGTTTGGAATGCACATTTAAAAATATATATCTGGAATGCACATTTGTATATTATGTTGCTTATATTAATGTGCCCAATATCACTGCGGGTATTGGTCTTTTGGAGAAATTCTGTACATTCCCTCTTTCTTGCTTAATCTCCCACTTTTTTAAGCACCACAGCTTATTTTCCATTCAAGTCATAAGCTTATGTATAGAGATAGGACGCTCGAATCCTATGGTATTAGAGAAATTCAAGAATCTCACTAAAAAAATTCAAATCCTTAATATAAAGGCCTTAAATTGAGTTCAAAATGCAATTTTTCAGGAATTATATAGATTTGTGTAGTTAGAAAAAAAATCACCATTTAGGTTAATTTATGTAAATAATAAAAGAACAAAATCACCCTTTTTTTTTAAATTTATTTACAGATAAATAATGTATGTTTTCTTTTTTCTTTAAACGTAATAGAAGAGACAAACAGTGGTGCCAAAACCATCTAAAATATCAATTGGTTTGACTTTTTAAAATGTACTTTTCAATTTTTGTCAAACTAAAAATTTACTATTAAAGACTCGAGAATTTGAATTTGGATTCGCAAGAAAATTTTGGACTCGACACATCTCTACTTATGTACCAATTACGCTAATGGTTTTAAAGATTAGGAAGGTTATGGTTATAGTAATCACCTGCATTTGCATGGGGAGAAGAAAAGAATGTTGGGGAAAAAACCTCAATACACCTGACCAAGATTTGAAACTCGATCACCCAATCATTGACAGTATAGTCTACTGAGAGAGTAGCACGTTAAACCATGCAGCAATAAGGAGCTACTGGTAACATCAAAATTCCAGCATTAAGAAATTTGTCTTAGAAATGAAATAATCATTTGGTTGATTAATATAAAATAAATTTTTATTGTTATCATTTGATATCCTAGTATGAATTTTCATTGGAAAAAGAAAAGGTTGAGAGCCAACCCCTTTCTTAGGAATACTTCTGCTAGGTGAATATGTTGAAGGCTTACTTGCTCCTGGAAGAGGGGCCTTAATGGGGGCACATGTGGCTCCATTAAAGATAATTATGTTTAAAGACCGATGATTAATTTTTGTTTATTAAGTGGAATTGGCTATACTTCATATTGTTTCACTCATAGAATAATAAGTATTAAGGTTTTTAAAAAAAAATTGGCCGCAGTTAGCACAGAAACAAAGGAAATTATTAATTATTATTATTATTAGCACCGCGTCTTACTACCCGTTCGGGTTATACGCACTTACGCTAATGTGTAATGTTAGGGTGATTGTGAGATGAAATGGAGGACCTACAGTTTAACGTGGAATCCGAACCACGGTGGAGGCCTGACATTGAAAAATTTAAAAATATATCAAAACAAATGGGAACATCCTTCACGCAAAATCTGAAACCGTTACTGTTCGGAACAGGCCTAATGCTTGGTCATAATATATATATATATATATAAGTATTTTGCTAATAAAAAGGCCTTCCAGATGGCTATTACTTTTAGTAAGAAACAGGTTATAGACAACTAAACGTCTTTCAGAACACAATACAACTTTCCTGCCACCGCCTCAATTACAAGTTAAGAAAAAATATGTTATGTTGAGCTTTAAGTTGATCTTATAACTAATATTATTTCAATAATTTTGCCCAATTTTCCACACCTGTCATGTGGCAATACTGCAGATTATCAATTACATTCCTATAAATTTTTTCCCAGAATTAAATTAACTAGTTTGATTAAAGTTCTGACTTGTACAATTGGTCCTAAAATTCAATACATGTTGACTACCTGTATCTAGCCTACTAATCTTGGTATAACTATTATATGGAATATTTCTGGTAATGAATCAGGTCTTTCAAAAAGCCCTTTCTACCATAATCAGTGTGTAGGCACACAGATGAGTTTTAGAATTTTAGATGTTGCTAGTTTAGACTTACTGACTATATCAAGACACAAATAGACTAAGAGCACCCAATGAAAACCAAATACACCTCTAATTAAAGAAACTTAGAAGTAAACTAGTTTTCCAGCTTGGATGATATAAACCATCAAGTTTGTAGACAGAAAAAACATCACAAACATTAAAAAATCCAATAATAATGTGCATTACAAATAACATAATATTTAATACACAGTGGAATTTATATTAACATGCTGTATACTATGGTAGTAATTAAAATAGATAACAAAATTTTTGTTGTACCCGACACCAAATGTGGATTGTGTCCTAATTCCTGTAGACAGATTTAGAGCATGCACCTCCCCACACTAGGATACACATTTTTTTATTACTGTGAACTAATTGAGTAAACTAACAAATATTTATCATCAAAACACTCAACGTTCCTTTCAGTCAAATTAGTTTGTAGTCTCACAAAATAAATGACAAAACACAAATAGAGACAACTTTAAAGGCTTAAGTTTGTTAGTTAAAGAGTAAAATTCATGTTGTAATTACATGCAGTGTGTTACTATGGTCACATACCATGAGTGGTCCACAATTCACAACTTAACTTTACTAAAGAAGTGAAATTATTTAATTTTCATACATAATTTTGAAGAATACCACATTCAAACAAATGATTTTTTAAAAAAAACAGGACTTGAATAAAGTTGTGCATAAGGTATCAAAACATCATTACTAGTGGATAAAAACACCCTTAGTGCACCTAATCGAGGATTGCATTCCCAATCTCTTAAGCGTTAGCTCAGGAGCAATATCATACACCTAATTCCAAAAGCAAACTCAAAAAGTGCTAGCACAATGTTTAATATACAAGTATTATGTACATTTATAAAAGGTAAAAAACTTTTTAATACTATTTTCATTAATAGATTATAAAGTACTCAATCTAATTAAAGTGTTGCATGCACACGTGTGAAACTAAAAGTTTATCAAAAATAAATGACATTTTTACAAATTAAAATAATGAATTTACAAATATGAGTATAATTTAAAACTAAAGAATAAACAAACTACTAGAAAACATAAAAGTAACATAAAAAATGCATAAATATTTAAATAAGTATGGTTAGTCACAACAAAAGTAATAATGAGTTGTGGGCCACCCAAAACTTGTTTTTAGTGTTCCAACTTCCACAAATTCAATGCCAAAAAATCAATAACCTTTGGTGGTGCCTTTTGTTGTTTAGCTTTGACGCGGCCGCCTGGGGCAGACGGCGCGCGGCTGCTTATTGGAGTAGCGGCTGCTACAACCTATGGAAAGAGCATCGGTTACATAATAGGACCATACAGTATTAAACACTGTTTAGTCACGATTAATTGAATATTAAAAACAACAAATAGAAAGTGATACGATAAAGAGAGATGGAAAAAATTATATACAAATAAATACATTTTAACTAATTTTGTGAAGCTAAATACATAGAAAAGAAAAGGGTTGATAAGATTAAGTTATAAAATTAGGATTACTTTGATATTTGATAAACAAACAAAAATTTATTTGCATTTCATTCTTAACAATTAATTAATGCAACACTCTTCTTTCAAAACATTTTGTGTGTAGTTGTAAAAGCAAAAAGTGACAAATAGTAATTTGTGTATTCTCACTCTGATCTTACTACTCCTTTTAAAAATGTGTTTCAAATAAACGTTTTATTATTTTGATCACTATTACCCTTAAAAATGATATTTTATTGTGTTTTGTTTATTTGATTAAGAAAAGGTGTCATAAAAATCAATTCCTCAATAATATTTAAGAAATTATAAATACCAGTATATTAAAATTTTAATTTAGTTATATGTGATTGAAATGGCAAAAAATGTGCTAAAATACTTTAGATGGTAGTAATAATAGCAATGGTGTGTCTGGGCTACATTGATCCATGGGTGGCTTAGTTTGCGGAAAGATTAGCCAGTACTAGTGAACAGTGGCCAGGGAACACCCTCGTACATATTTTTTTATGGAGGCTCTATTTATGTTCCGATGAGATAATGAGATGATTTATGGTAAATATGATGGGGTAAAGCCAATAAAGATCTTAAACCTAACTTAAGCCTAGATAACCAAACCCCGGTGGCCAAGGGAATGTCAGTGCTTTTGAAAAACATCCTTCGGTAAAAGCAGGGAATCAAACCCAAGACATCTAGTTCAGCAGACATGGGCTCTGACAATTACAATAAAAAGCTTGGTAAAAAAAATATATATTTAACTAATAAAAACACTTGGTAAATTTTTTTAACACATTGTTTGTTTAGGGGAGTTACTAAAACGCCCTCAAAAGAGTTGAATATATTGAATATTATAAATTTTTAGCAATCAGTAAGGTTTGATACTTGAAACATAAAATTAATTACTACATATTTATACAGTAAAAAGTATTGGGAAAACATTTTGTACCTTAGTTTTCATCAAAGAGCCGCATGACCTCAACATCGTTTTAGCCATTTATCAAAATTTGAAACTTTTGTGCAATAAAAAGTACCATTTTGTGTATTATTAAGTTTCATATTATGCACTATACAGCAACATGATTATTTTGATAGACTAAATAAAATTATTG
Source organism: Timema californicum (assembly GCA_902141385.1). Lineage (NCBI taxonomy): Eukaryota > Metazoa > Arthropoda > Insecta > Phasmatodea > Timematidae > Timema > Timema californicum. Next base: position 146,302 of record CABFOW010000634.1, read on the forward strand.
ATGATTGGCATAAAAACTCTCCTCTGTAACACAAAAGTTGGGTTATCCCATGCAAATTGTAATGTCAAGGTGACCACAGGAATTCTTTTTTTAAATCCAACCCTTGTTACATGTTTTCCAGACAAAAAAATGTATATTTGTTTCCTTGATATTTTCACTTAAAGTATTGATGGGTCGGGCCTTCACTGGCACAAATGTTGGAACTAATATCAATTTGTCGGTGACAGACGAGCTCGTGGACAAAAATGAAAATCTAGTCTTCTCTGGTTTGCCAGTAACGGAAAGGTCGAGGTTCAAGTCTCAGTGTTCTTTGCTTAACGATTTTTCACTTTTAAACACACAAATGAAAGTTTGCTTCCTCCAAATTCTACTATCTTAAGTTTTAAATATGCTAATAAATCAAATGATTAGACATGGTGCATACAAAAAAGTACCTGTTGGATTAATTCATAGCTCTTGAAAGGTTTTAATTAATTTTATACATATATATATGGTGGACATATATATGAAAATCAATATTGGACACCAGAATTTAGGAAACATGGAGCAGTTCAAGTATTTGGTAAATCTGCTTACAAAGGATGCCTACCTCACCAAGGAAATTAGGTCAAAGATTGCCATAACCAAGGGAGCTTTCAATAAGAAGAGTTTACTAAGTTGAGTTTGAAACTAGGGAATAAACTGATGAAATAATGCTACCTTTGGAGCAGAAACTTGGACTCGGAAGAAGATGGAAAAGAAATACTTAGAGAGCTTTGAAATGTGCTGCTGGAGAAGACTTAAGAATATCAAATGGACAGACAGGGTGACAGATGAAGTCTTAAGATTAGTGGGCGAGAAGAGAACCATTTTGGATGTGATTCTTTGGTGCAAAGCCAACTAGATCAGACACATTCTTAGGAGGAAATGCCTTCTCATAAAAGGAAAGGTTAAGAAAAAGAGCAGCTTAGGAAGAAGGGGGATTCAAATAATGGATGACTTGAGAGAGAGAGAGAGAGAGAGAGAGAGAGAGAGAAGAAAATTCCAGAAGATGTGGGAGGAGGCAGAGGCAAACGCCGTCTAAATTCACTGACAAAAGGAATGAACCTTATGCAAGACAACACATTATTATTATTATTATTATTATTATTATTATTATTATTATGTGTATCTGAGGTTAACATTCAAATGAAAGACAAATGTTGCAATAATGATGGTCAAAAATGGAGAAATTTGGTAGTGATTACCAAACTTTTGACGTTATTGATTGTATACACACAGTTCACTTGGATACAACCAACTATCTTAATACAAATTCACCATGGTATGGTTTACAAAAGCAAGATAGTTGTAATAATATATTAAATAATAATTAGCACCACGCCTTATTACCCGTCCGGGTTATACGCTTTATTTACTAGTTACTCTAATGGATTAGGAATTGGGAAGGTTATATATTATATTTAGCAACGCGTCTTACTACCCGTTCGGGTTATATGCTTAAAGTACTAATTACGCTAATGGATTGGGAATTGGGAAGGTTGAATTAGAGGAAGTGAACCCGCATTTGCGTGGAGGGAGAGTGAGTTCACCCGACCGAGATTCGAACCTTGATCTCCCCGTCCTCGGCGGTCGAGCTCAACACGACTCGCGCGTTAGCCAACTACGACATCGAGGCGGGTAAGATAGTTGTAATACTATTCTTAATTTTACACAATGGCAGAAAAACCTTATTACAATTGTGTTTATTTTATTAGCCTATTTAATTATGTAAATACAAATTATACCATAATTCATAAGGATGTATTATTGGAAGCTTTTTATAACGTTTGTATTAACTTTAAAAATTAATAAACCAAATGAAATATTTATATAGTGGCAGAGTTTAGTGCATTGTTCTTACACCAAATTATGAATTTTTTTTCAGGACATTTCAAGGCCTTTTCAAGGATTTTCTACAATTCCTTCGGCACAAGTATAACTTGGGAAAATAAACATAACATATTTTCTTTTATTTAAAAAAATGCAATCTACCAACTCCCCTACACCTGTACCTTTCAACGCTGTTTATTATTTTTTAATAAATTCCATGACACAATGAATTATTAAATTAACTAGAACATAACATAGGCACACTTGCAAATAATCGTGGGTGAAATGTGGGTTTCCCCTTTCACAATGATGAGTTTAACGGTCAGGGCTGGATGTTGTGGCTGGTATAGTTATAAGTTAGTTTTTAAATCATTTGAAGATATAATAAATTAGCTTAGAAACTGTACGTTAAATATCCTAAATAAATAAATTACTTGCAATAGTCATTTAGTCATTATATTAATTATGTTTTAATTACCTTTTATTTCTTGGTTACAAATATAATAAAGGTTGCCTAAATTTTACACTAATAATTTACTGTTATGTTTTTTTTTAAAAGGGGGAGGGGGGGTGGCAAAGGAATTTCCAGGGCAGCCTAGAATATTCCAGGAAAATACTGGGAAAATGAGAAATTCTATAACATTTCCAGGCCTGGAAGATCTATTTTAATATTCCAGGTTTTCCATTATGCATAGGAACCATGGTTTAGTGAGGCTTGATTATTGCTGGTGGTCACAAAGGAACAATTTGATTACTAATATACTGTGCTTTATCACAAATGATTTAATCAATGTGATCCTAATATAAGAATATAAGGACTTAATAGTTGACTTAATGTGAACATGAACATTTAATTTATCAAGATTAACAAAGGAGAGAACCAAAACAGATCATATACATATACATATATATTAGTTTTTGGCTCTGAGATTGCATGTGCAAATATAAAAAGGTATGTCAACATAATTAGTTTCATTTAAATCTCTCGCACAAAATAAACAAACATAGTTCGCAAGAATGAACTGTAGATTACCTTGTTCAAGGGGAAGAAGATATTAAAACCGAAAAATGTGCACTAAGTTAATAAATTATTTGCTACTCAATCAATGATTGCCTTATCTAATTTTGATATTCACCCATTTTTAACTTAGTGTTGATAAATGTCTAATCAGGGTTGCTACAGATAAGGAAATTGAAAATTCCCTGACTAATTTGTTTTCTAGACTATTTTCCCTCGGTAAAAAAAGCTACAAATTGTATCTGTACATTTTAAGAACAAGCGAGAAACTGTTCATCAATGAGAGGGTAAAATTGAAAAAGGTTAGTAAGCATATAAAACAACATCTTTCAAATAAAGTGCAAAAATAAAATGTGTTGAAAATTAAGATCAAAGCCACAGCAATCCAGCTGAATTAATTCTAAACGCACATATTAACTTATCACACATTAAAATAATAATGTTAGTTTAACACTAGCCCAACCCTAACTGTGATCAAGGGATTGTGAGCCAATGACTCAACCCCTAGACTGCTGCGTATTATACTCAAAATAAAAAAAATGTTTATATAGTTGACAAACTAATATTCGTCTTGGGGCTAATTATGGAATAAAACATTGCACGCGGTGAAAAATGCTGTCTTTATATGTGGCAGTATGTGCATACTAAACAAAGACAAACTAGATTTTAAATAGCCTATACAATTAACTAATCAAGTTATACTCACCTTTATTATTATTAATCTTACACAGACCGAATGAAACATGAATATTATTGCGCCGGTCATAAATACGATATACAAACCAGGCGTGGAATAATCAGTTAACATCAAGGGTTGTCATAAGCCCGAGGATACCCTACCGCTTAAAAGTGTATCAGGGAAACTACAAAAGGAAAAGGGCCACAACGTGGTGTGGTTAACTCACAAGAATTCCAGTACTTTTTTTTTACATTCTCCCTGACTTTTCCCTAACCCTTTCAAAATTCTCCTTAACTTTTCCCAGTTTTCTATACCTTTAGCAACTCTTCTAATTTTTCGTTTTGCTGTCAAATTCCCCAATTTTTCTTTGGCTTTCAAATTCCTTGACTATTCCCAGTTTTTTCTTAAGTGGCCACCCTAGAATGTGGTTTGTATCATGGTGACCTAATTATGGATTGGAAAACCGTAGGAGTAGGGGATTCATGGAAGCTTTATTGATCTTTTTTGGACCAGTTAAATTTAACATAATTTAATTTACCAATCAATGGTGGCCACAGAAGTTCCTTTTTCAAATTTCTTGACTTTTCCAGGTTTTCCATACAAAATTTTCAATTTTTCCCTGATCATGTTTTACCACCCGCTTATCTAACTGTTGGCCACTAAGTATAGATCAACCTTCAATGGCACACAAGTTTTTTTAACTGATATTAATTGCCTGTGACCTGTGGTGGTGAGCACGCTGACAAAGGTGTCAGTTCCGGTGATGAGGAGCTCCATGCTCAAATGCACGTAATTTCTTAAGATTAACGAGGAACAAATCAGAACAGTGGAGATATACAATATTGTTGTTGCTTTAGGTTTTTGTTCATTACTCAATCAAGTGAATACATAATGAACTACTTGATCGGATATTGTCTTGTGAATTTGAGTGAGCCCTCCTGTTCCACCTAAACCTAAAGAAAGTTTACACTCAATGTAATGTGCCTTAGTTCAGGTTAAGAAAATATTCAAAGCAACACAATGTGTCTGAAGGTTATTATTAGTTCACTTATGTGATTGCCATAATATACAATAATGGAAATGAGTTAACAAAAACAAGATTAAAGTTTCTCTTGTTTTGATAAAATAATTATAATGCCTAATTTTCCTTGTTTCATAATCAAGTTCCCCGTGATTTTCCCCTGATTTTCTCTTAGCTTTTAAATTCCTTGACTATTTCAGGTTTTCCCTGTTTTCCAGGTTTGTGGTCACCCTGCAATCATCTGTTAATCTATCATTATTTGGACATACAGTAAAAGAATCTATCATGTGGCAGATACATGAAATAACTTGTCAAATAGATAAGAAAGAAAGTGAGAAAACTTTGACTTTATTAGTGACCAGCTGTGTCACCTTTATTCACAAGTTGCTTTCATATTGTTACAAGTGTATTTATTGAGGGATAAGATGTTAATATGAGAAAGGGGTGTTGGCTTTGGGGTAAGCATGATATGTTTAGTTTTAACAAGCTTGCTACTACACACCATACAAAACAATCTTTAGTGATAAAAAAAAGACTAAAGCTTATTGCATCTTAAAAATAAGACTGGTATTTTTTCAAAGTTATTGAATTGTGGATGAAATAGAGAAAAGAAATAATTAGTGGAAATGCACCTGCCTAAGACTCGTTCAGAACTCTTAGGATAAAACAAGGCTCGTCAAACAAGTTCAGAGATAGTTTCTGATGATATTATTAGTACAATAAATAAGGTGTACAAAAATGAAACCAGATCGTGCAAAACACCATAATATAAGTTAAGAAATAAAAGATGGCAATATCGAATTAGAACAAAATTGAAAAAACACTTAACATTTGTTCATGCAAAAAGTGATAAAATTAACTAAACCCAACAAAATATGAGATCATACCAACCCTCAAAGTCCAAAATATTGACAATAATAAACTAAAATAATATAAGACTGATCAGAATTAAATTTAGATTGTATTTATAAGCCACAAGAATCATAGCTGATAATCTTGCTTATGCCAGAAGAGTATTAAATACTTGTCCCATTTAACTCATGAAACAATTTCATTTTTAACACTTAAGGTATAATGGGTAAACTAAACGACATTTGAAAAACCACAGCCACTTCACTAAGCCAGAATTCAAACCACAACTTCCTTATTGATGGTGAAAATTAAAGTATTAATGCATAAGACCTCATGGTCAATGCAGTTAAAAAAAACTAATATTTTTTTGTGAATCCACACTTCCAGTTAGCACACAAGTATTTTAAAATGTTTCAGGGTGGACAAGATTAAATCATAAAAATCAACAGCCCTGGAGTTCCAAACCCTTCTGTCACCACCAGAGAACCCATAAACACTGTTTCTGTAAGCATAACAGAAGATCATTGTTTAACTGAAAAGCAACTGGCAGAGATACTGAAAATAGCAGTATGAAGCACGCATAGCATTCTTCATGCCCACAGGTTCTGCAATTAATCACATTTGAGCAATAGCTTCTATATTTTTATTATAATATGCCAGAATTGAAACTAATTTTACAATGCAACAAATATAAAACAATAAAAAATAAACAAATATTTTAAAATGAGAACAAATATTTAGATTGAAGTATTAAATCATTATGTTTATTGGATAAAATAAAAAATGATGATATATTGTTAAAAAATGTAAGATTAACTTTTAGTGTGTAACTATTGGTAGCTATGTCATATAATGACTTTTTATGATTAGCGGATCGACTAATAACAAGTGGCTTTGAAGAAATTTGAAAAATGTATGAACGTGTATAAAAAATTATGGGGATTGGCACACATCACCTATATATAATGTTTGAGCATGGGTGCAGAAATAAGCCCAATAGTTAGTTAAATAATTTATTAGGGAACTATTTAAGCCAAGAATCGTGTTAGTTATTTTTACAGCATCAGTCCAAGAGTAGGATGAGACAGTGTCTTAATTAGCTTGCTATAGCATCACACACACACACACTTAACTATAAACAATTTGGTGGCTGATATTAATTGTCTGTATTAATTTTGTTAACTATTTCAACTTAGCTTAACCAAACACGGCTGATATTTAATTATATATATTAATTTTGTTAACTACTTCAACTTAGCTTAACCAAACACGGCTGATATTTAATTATATATATTAATTTTGTTAACTATTTCAACTAAGCTTAACCAAACATTGTTATTTAAAGGTTATAAATAAATGCAATTCAATTAAAAAATAAAGTATTTTTTTAAATTTAAAAGACCATTAAAATAATGGTTACTTCACCAAAACCCAAATCGATACATAATATATGTTAATTAAACATACATGCGACTTATTTTATAATAACATACATATTCTTGAATATTAAGAAAAATGTGTTTTTAACATTTTGACATGTATATTTTAAAAATAATTCTCACATCATAATACCATTGTGAAGCATTGTCATGGGATAGATCAGTGTAAAGGATAGCAATAATTGCAGTCGTCTTATTAAAAGAGCAACAACCTGAAATAACTGCAAGTAAATATTCAAATAAAAATATCATGTTATATCAAAGTAAAGCATAAAATAATTTATTTAAATAAATAACAGATACAAGCACAAATCTTGGATAAGTTGACCCTCACCTAGAAATGAATATTAAATACAGGATGTTTCTAAAAATATATATAGAAGTTAAAAAGGAGTAAGATAGCTCTAATATGGGATAAGTAATGTTGACCTAAATATAAATAATAAATGTGATGTAGGTGATTCAAGCAACTCTCATACTTTCAGAGTATGAAAAATATGATTTCCTAAAAAATTAATTCTCGTTCTTTGGTGAATAAATATAAGTTTGAAAACAAAGTTGAGATTTTTTTATTTACTCAGTGTGTTAAGTGTGGTGACCTAAGGTAGTATGTAACAGCATAGTGATAAAATGCTTTTTAAGTGTCCGTCTCACCCTACGGCTAACACTTAACTTAGGCAAGTATTACCTACAACACAAACTAGGTAATGCATCATAGTTAAATTCTAGTCTTAATTAGAAAACAGTGGACTTGAGATCACATGAATCACATGCGATGAAAACATTTTGCCATTTATTTTAAAATGGATAAAACTATTAAATAGTTTCCAATTTCACTGTAGAATTGAATAATGCTGGAAACCACACTTAACTTAGTACAAGCATAATTTTGTATTTAATTTCGGGGCTATTAAAGAGCTGTTTAACTAGATAAACTACAGGGAGATAGGGTCAACCAGCTACAACTAAGTAAGAATTAATGAGTCCATGTTCATAGAGAGGATTCTCTTTAGTTCACCAGATCAGATGAGAGATTTAAAGTATATATTTTTGAGCTATCCTGTATTTTTTAAACATGACAGCAAAATGGAAGAAATCCATGCAAACCAAATAAAGCTGAAATGGAAGCTACAAGTGAGGTGACCTCACCTTGTTCATTGTACAGAGCCTGTTCTCCCTTTCTTTAGTAGCAGACTGGAAGAGCAGAAAACTACAGTTACACACAATACGACTCAACTTAGGTATACTTTTAATGTGAATTTGTTTGGTGTCTAGTAACCTGTATTTCAAAATTTTGATATACCTGGTATCCTGCTACAGGATATCTATAGCTTAACTACTCGTGCAAACTCAGTTAAAATTAATATTTTCCAGTTTGATCTGTGTTTAAGAAATAACTACAGATATTTTGGCTGTAGCAACAATCACCATCATATAGGATGGATGATGAAACAAAGTGCTTGGATAAGAATGAGAGGTCTATTTAAAGACTTGACTCATAATTCCACCCAAATTACTAAAAAGGTAAGCTTGTTAATCGAGATGGCACGGTCGAATCCATGATTACTATGATAATCGAGAGACTCATGAATTTCAAAGAGGTATTTTGAATACAATTATGAAGGTCTGGATTTGAAATCACAATTTTAACCCTTTCCCTGGCACTGGCATTGAACAGCGCCTATTTTTGCCCAAACATTCCAATGCCATCTATTAAAATGAACAAGTGTAATTTTAGCTAGTCTGAATACTTCATTTTGAAGCCGATAGATGGAGCTACCAGTTCAATGATATACTATAACCATGAATAAAGCAATAAATGAGAAAATAAATTAGTGAATATATTTGTCAGTTAAGTATACACATCAAGAAATGGTTGCTGAGCCTAGGCAGATAGCTATGTTGTGCGTGCACCAGGGAATGGGTTAAGCAGTTGGCAAAAGTAGTTATATATACGTGTGTAATTGGGATAGTGACAAAAAAAAAGACAAATGTATTGATATAATATGTTGAGTAAGATTTGCAAGAAATTCCAACTTATGTTACCAAAAACTAGTATATAAATCAATAAGCAGTTTTTCTAAACAAATATGTATATGTACAACTATATCTAATACCCTGCACCATCCAATAGGGTTAACAAGTCTTGATTTGGTAAGAATGTCTTTGTAATCAGTGCTTGTTGGTGAATAATGTAGTATGTTTCTTCCAGTGTTGATGATTAGAACATTTAAAAACCACTTTAGCATGAAATTTATTCTAGCTATTTGTTCATTTGTTCAACCTTTGAGGCAGTGTGAAATAATAACTTATTCTCTTTTCTCTAAGACTGGAGCATTCAAAAACAATCAAAACTAGATTTTTTTTTGTGCAAAATTAACAAATCTAATATTCTTCATTGAACAAACAATTGTTTGGTTGACAAACTTAGAGCTTTGAAAAATTAACACATTTAATGAAAGTAACACTAATCAGTTTACTACATCAGTTAATCATTTTCCTGCCCTAACAAAAATATGGGCTACTTAAAACACCAGCCTTATTAAAGTTGTATAGCTTCATGCATTGTATCTCTTGACAGTAAAATGTTGAGCTGACTAAATTTGTCGATTCATTTAGCTTTTAAAAGAAAGCTAACACTAGTTCGATTAAATGGATAGCAAAGCTTAAAAAATGGAAATAATATTTAGGCTACAGATATAGCCAGCCACATCACATCAAATATATATTTGTAACTTAAGTATTGCATCTTTAACCTCAGTTTTGTTACAGATACAACAATGTTTTTTCAATTAACAAAATTAGCATGGAATAGGAACAAACCAAAAAAAACTAACTTCCAAATGGTAAACCTTAAAACATCCATTCAGGTTTTAAAGTAGATCAAGGTGTGTTTAGAAAGTAAGTACTGTTACCAAATACAGATACAACAATGCTTTTTCAATTAACAAAATTAGCATGGAATAGAAACAAACCAAAAAAAACTAACTTTCAAATGGTAAACCTTAAAACATCCATTCAGCTTTTAAAGTAGATCAAGGTGTGTTTAGAAAGTAAGTACTGTTACCAATATGGCTACAAGAGTGCTTCCGGCATTGCTGCCCATATGAACGCTGTGCTCCCTCATACATTAGCTTATCCAAGATACCATTAAAAGAGAAGCAGTGTTTGTTTACATTTTGTTTTGAAAGTTTAAAATGTTTAAGACATTTGAAGGACTGCCGACTGTGAAATCATTAACCTTTTTTTTGAATGCAAGAAATGTGAAATCAGCTGAATCCATCAGCAAATTAGTGAAGTTTATGGTGAAAATGCAATGAGTGATGAAATGAATTAGACAATTCAATTAAGGATTTGAAAATGTGCATGATGGGGCACGAAGTGAGCGGCCATAACATTAATGATGATTCAGTGCAAAGAATTTAAAAAATGCATGAAAACCAATGCGTTGCAATTTCTGCTTCAGGATTGTCAGTTTCTTGTAAAATTTCAATAACTGTTATGTATGAAAATGTGTTAACATTTCAAAAGTTATGCAAAAGCTAGGTGCCAAATATGCTCTCCAAGTGCACAAAAACAAGCGACTTGGAAGTGCAGACTTTTCTCACACAATACAATGATGAAGGTGGCTATTTTCTAAGCCACATTGTTACTGGTGATCAAAAATTGGTGTGTCACATTATTCCGGAATCAAAACAGCAGTCCATAAAGTGGAGGCATACGACTTCTCCAAAAAAGCAGAAATTCAAGAAAACTATTTCTATCCACTAGATAATATGCACAGTTTTTTTTGGGAACCAAAGGAAGTTGCTTGTTGATTTCAGGCCACAAAGCACAACAATAAATGTTGCATCCTATTGTGAGACATTGAATAAATTGCATCGCTCGAGGCATGATCGGTCAGTGTTGTGTTGCTTCATGATAATTCCGTCACACGCTGCTTGTCGAGTCAAAGACCTCATCGCGTCATTTGGCTGGGAACAAATTAATCATCCCCCCTACAGCCCATACCTAATGCCAAGTGAGTCATCTTCTCCTGCATTTGAAGCAGTCAGTGCTATGACCACAATTATACCAAAAGAGCTGTAAAAACTTGAGTGTTTTCACAGGAAGCTTAATTTTAAAAAGTAGTTTAAGGTATGCCTTTATTGTAACAATAAATTTGTTTTAAAAATAAATTGTCTTGATTTTTAGTAGCCAAATTGTACTTACTTTCTGAATACGCCTTGTATCTAATTTAGAAAATACCAAACCAACATAAGATTTGGAATATCTACAGTTTTGTTCCAATAATAGGCTGCTCCTGAATATAATAAGCAGTATCCAATATACATATTTTTCAAGAAAAATTATTATTTATACCAAGGATGGGATACCTATTACGTTAATTGATCAAAAATTCACATTTCCTTTCTTGCTTAGGTGGGGATGTACGGAACGCAAGCTAAGGACAGTGGTCTGCAGTTTTTTATAGCTTAAATTTTTTTGGCCAAAATAAATACAATATTGCTTCAGTACAAACAAAGAGAGTAATTTTCTTCACATGGTGAGCTCAACAGTTCTTGAATATCTGTCAAAGGTGTCCTAAGATTTACCATAGTGAACATTTTTCCTCTTCACTTAAAAAGTTTCTCACCTAATGCTTCAATGCTCATCACAGAGTACACAAAACTGAAGGTATCATCACATGAAAAAATTAAACTATGTTTCTACTGGAGTAATATTTTATTTGTTTTGCCCAAATTTTTTACTGCAAAAAATACTTCGCATATTTGGCGTTCCTCATATCTCCACCTTAACTATTGTTAGTAATGTTATTACTGCCATCTTAAAATTAACCATTGCTGGAACTTCCAATGGCCAAGAGCTGCTTATTTTTAAGACTTTAAAATATGTTTGAAATAAAAGGATAACTATTGAAGGCGTGACCATTATTACTCCTAGTTATATCTTTACTAATATGATAGGCGCTAACTAGTATATGGAGGTCAATCGATTGCAAATAACCTTGTCAAGGTTAAGCACTAAAGAGCACTATTTAACGTTTATTTTAGAAGCCTTTAAAGTTTTATAAAGGGGTAGACGTGGGCCTATTTTTAAACCAAAGAGTAAGAATGTTAACACCAGGGTGACCACCACTCAAAATTTAGAGTAAAATCCCAGTGTGGTTCTCAATTTTATTTGAAAGAAGAAAATTTTTCCTGACCTATAATAAGGCTTTCTCCCCCCCTCAGTTGTGTAATATTTTGTAAATACTTGATTCTGAATGAATATGTTTTGTTAATGGTGTGTGAAATAGAGCAACAAGTTTTAGTATTTGAGCAAGTAATGTTTGTAAGTATTTCTAGTAAATACCTAGGTTAGTAGACTAAGAGTAGCTACAAAACTTTTAGCATAAAATTCCCTGACTTTTCAAGGTTTTCCAGAGAGCATATTAAAAATTCCATTTTGGTCTTTTTATGGTTTTACTTGGTTGATGGGAATTTTATCGGTTATTACATTGTTAACTTACAGTCAACACTCAATAACTCATAACTCAAAAGTTTCTAAAAGACCAGTGTGCCTAAATTAATGACATACACAAATAAAACACGTACTGGAATGGGAATGGTCGAGATTCAAAAAGGTCTATAGTACTTTCAAATTTTCCAAATACTGTACTGTATGTGCAGGGGCGAGATAGGAGGTGGGGTAGTAGCGCTGTGTTGCAAGATCTCCACCATCCCCCTCTCCCCTAAGGCTGGCGTGTTACATTTTTTTTTTTTAATTTGAAAATTTGGTCCGAAATATCTATAGTCTGAGATATCAAGGTCCGAATTAGTGAGAGTTGACTATATTTTCGAAAAATCTTAAGCTACCAAACATTAATATTCTTAGAAGTTCTTGTTGTTTTTCTAATAGTTAGATATTACTTGTGTCCCTGATGAAATATGTTATAAAACAAACCCTATACAACCATCTCAGATTAGTCACGTATTTAAATTCACTGAGTGACAATTCCCTGTTTTCCTTGTCTTTTCCAGGTTTTCCCTGTCTGTAAAATACTATTGTAATCATACAAAATTCAAACCACCCCCAATCTCAATTATGTCTTAAAACGCTTTAAATTTAAAATGGGTATTAGTTTTTTATTATCATATCCTGTTGGGAAACTTCAGCATAAGCTACCATTATTAATAGATGGTAGATCTCGTTGACCTCCAAGTTAAAAAAGGAAATCCAGGGATTAAACCCTGAAAAATCTTTGAAAATGTAATGCCCCTAGAAGCTAATTTATAAGTCCTCGTTTTAAAACACTAGCCTAACTAGAAAATTAGATTCATCTCCCAAGATATTTGCGATGGTTCTCCCCTGGAGATTTATTGAAATTTGGACACCACTAGAAGCTGTTTAAAATAGTCTTTGGACGGATTTGTTTACTGAAAATTAAATGTTTCTAGAATATATTTTAAGTGGTTCCCCCCTAGCAAATGGTTTAATTGTATGAGTGGATGCTATTTAGTGTGGTCAATCCCTAGCAAGTTTTTGACATTTGTATGCCATTAAAAGTTATTTGGAATGGTACTCGCCTTTAAATTCCCTGCAGATAGTGAAATAAAAGCACATGCTTCAGTGACCCAGTGGTCCAACATGCTACTCTCATGTTAGACTAGACTGCCAAGACGGAGGGAATAGGGGGTTCGATTATGCACTCAGGGTGGTTTTCCTAAATGTTTTTTCACTTTCCTTCCACATGAATGTGGGTGCAATTCCTGTAAATTAAACCTTCCTATTCCCTAAGCCATTGGTGTAATTAGTAAAGACATTTAACCCAAAAGGGTATTAACCTTTTGAGTGCCAAGAGAAATGACCAAAAAATGTGCTAAAAGTGCCAAGCTATTTTGCTGAAAAATACTAAGATTTTGTTTAAATTTTAATAACTCATATTAGTCTTTGAACTTCTTGCGATCAAATTTTTACATAATCTAGCCGACATGCTTGCCAAACCGATTATATAATTATTCATATACTTTTTTAATTTCTAAATGTAACAAAAAAAACACTATCCAAAATAAATTAAAAAGTATGGTTTATTTAACATTATTTTTATGCTTTTAAAATTTAAATAGCTTGAAATAGAATATATCACTAATAATAACATACAAAACTGAGTTAACAAAGTTTAAAAAATAAACTAACTTAATATTTTACACTAAAATCAGGTTATGCATACCTGCTGTTTCAGTGGTCATTAACATTAGCAGGGTTATAATAAAATAAAGTCTAAAATAAATAATTGGCTTAGAATCAGAAGGAAAAAGTGGGGGGTGGGGAGGGCATTCAAACCTGGTACTTCTGTATAAAGATTTATTTCATCCCTTTTAAGAATCACTCCTATTCACACTCGCGTTATCAATTTCAGCTGCCACTTCCACTTGTTCCGATCTTTCACTTTCACTAGAATATAATTACTGTTCAGTTTCATTATTTACAAATTTGGAATCACAGCTTTCAGAATCACTAACAAATTGATCACTCTCGCTTGAGCTATCAATAAATATTGCAAGTATTTCTGTGTCTTGAATCACAGCTTTCCTCTTACTAGCCATGTTTGCAAACAAGGCCAAAGATAAAACTCAAAGTTAAAAAATAATTTTCATGTTCGATATATAGAAACTCGAATTGAAAAAGAAAAAAAAAAAGTAGCTTGAACATACGAGAATTAAATGGAAATAAAATATATTCTATTTGTTGACATAATACTAAACTATGAGCTCGAAAACATGGTATCGATGTGAGCGACGGTGGCAATTTTAGCAAATATTTCGTGCATCGCTCTGAACGACATTGGCACTCAAAGGGTTAAGACGCAAACCAAAAAATGTGTAAGCACTTTTCCAGAGTGTTTCCTACAGTTCACATTTTAAGTATTATTCCCAGTTTTGTTGGTTTTTCCATCAGTGGCCACCCTGTAACCCTCTACTTATATTGGTAGGGGTGGATGTGTTCCGCAATAGCTTGACAAATTAATTCGCTTAAATTACTTAACTAATCCTACATACCTAACAACGCCGATCCCTTATGAGAATTTCAAGTATACATTATATCATCTCCATATATTTTTTACTTTGATTATCCGAGGCAGAGAATAAAAATTAGCCCAGGTAAAAAAAACCTTAACCAAAAATGTGTCTAAGAAAAATAAACCATAAAAGCATCGCTTTGTCCAAATCATAGTTTTCATAGTTTTTCTTCTAGACAAGCCACTTGCACTAAAATTAATTCAGCAAACTCAACCAAATATGTGTTTAAATAACATGAGCTGTTTGCATACCAGCATTAAACTCATTAATTAAAGACCTCACCTTCAACAATTTTTATTTTTTGTAATTATTTCAAGTTTTTATCCTTTAGCAAGAATAACTCTTTTTTAGTCACTAAGTTTGGAAAAAATTAAAATTATAAAAAATAGTGGGGGATTTACCTGTTACGAGATATGAAAGCACCAACTTCCAACACAAAGTGCCTCACCCACTAGTAAACATTGGACAAGTGCACCCAAATAATGAGGCATTATGGGATCCACTTCCATTTGATGATGTGTTCGCAACTTGTTATGAACAATATCAGAATAGTTATCTTACAGTAGCACACACAAGTGAAATATTAGATAATATTTTGAAATTTTATTAAAAATAACATTTTTTTACTGCTTCAGTTAATCCGCAGCTTGGTTAATGCAACCCCGGATAATCAAGTCTCTTGTACTATACAAAAAGATATATGGGAGTATTAATACGACAATATGCCAGTGTGTGTTTTTGTATATGCTTTAGTAATTTGTGTGTGAATACAGAATTGTATAGAAATGGATAAAAAAAAAGTTTTAAACCTGAAGAGGAAGCATGCTTAAATTGATATTAAAACCACTAATATTTACCCAACCTAGGAAGACTAAAGTTTGTTTATTTAACCTTTATTGAAATTATCTTTAACCAATATTAATTGATTAATGCTTTTTAAATACTCACTGTATTGTTTTGGGATGCTGTTTCAACCTGCTGCATTTCTGGCTCACACCTAGAATTAAAATGAAACACTTTAAACAAAGTACAAATGTGATCAAATTCATATGGAGACAATAACATAGCATTCAAGTCATAATTTTACATATTTTAATAAAGTATATTTAGAAGAAAAGACGCAAATTAATCTAATTATAGCATGGTTATATATTGTTAGCACTGTGTCTTACTATTCATTCAGCTCTTATGTTTATGTACTAGCTAGGCTAATGGTTTTAGGGACTAGAAAGGTTATATTTAGAGGAAGTGTATCACCTTGTGTGTGGAAAGTGGAAAAACATTTTGAAAAAAAAAAAAACTGTATACCTGAGCAAGGTTCAAACTTCGATCTCCCTGTCATTGGCAGTCTAGTTTACTGCGAGCGTAGCGCATAAGACCATGCGGCCACCAAAGCTGGAATACTTATTTTTGGTTAAGAAAATATCTGCTCAATAATATGTATAAAATTGTCCAAACCATAATCATTTGTAATAGATAATAAAGGTTATTTACATAGTTATATTTTAAAATGTGTACATGATGAAGTTTGAAATCAATTGTTAACACCCAAAAATGTGCTATATATTAGAGGATTTTGGTGGGAAGATACTAGGGATGTGTAGTCAGTCGACTTCAAAATAAAAGTAATTATTATTATAACAATTTATAATAAATATTCCATTACAATTCTATGCTTTTTTTATTTCTTAGGACTAATATTTGTACTTTTGATTGACAAATTTATTCCAAATAAAATTCACAATAGAAATTTCCTAAGAAGTTGTGTAAGTATTTTACAGGGATAAATTTGTTATTACTAGGGATCAGAATTTGCTTTTTGCCTTTTCTTTTCCTTGATCGTGAAATACAAGCAGTTGAGATATATATGTGCATTACATGTCATTACGAGTACAATATGTTAAATTTTATAGTGCCTATAATTGCCTTTTCTGTTGGTTTTTAACTATTTTATAAATAAGTGTCTTAACTGCCTATTTCGGCTTTAAACGCTTTTTTTTCCATAAAAATTCGGATTTTCTTAGTTTCTTAGTAATTCTAAGTTGTGGCTTACTTGCTTAAATTAGGTTTGAAAATATACATTTCTTAAATAGCTTCGTATAAGCGTATATTGGGTGGAGGACAATGTGAGTTGCGGCAGACACCATGGAAGGTAATATAGTATGTTGTTGTAGGAGAAAAATTCAAGTTTCTTAGAAACCAGCAAACTTGAAATGTGTCACTTGACAGTGTTTAAAGTAGAACTCAGCTTTTCAAATAATAAAAACATTCTTGAAAATGTAACTCGTTTCACTACTGAAGATCTAGTGATTAAAAGCATGTGACCCGCTTATATGGTCGATTGGTCTAAAACTTTACTCTCGCGGTAGATTACCTATGACAGAGAGCGAGATTTGAATCTCAGTCTTGTGTGCGGAAGGGGACGGTAGAAAAGGGCCAGTGTTTTTGCAGCTTTTATGACAAAGCTTTTTTGGCCAAAATCAATAGAATATTGCTTCAGTATAAATATAGTTTAATTTTCTTCGCATTTTGATATCAACAGTTCCTGAATATCTGTCAGGATATCATTATCTAACAAACTTTTTAAATGAAGAGAAAAAGTTGTCATTCAATTCCATAACACCCTTGACTGATATTCAAGAAATTTATAGGTCACAATATGAAGAAAATTAATTTCTATGTTTGTAATGGAATGATATTTTATTTATTTTAGCCATAAATCTGCAAAAACACTGGCTTTTTCTTGCTTCTCCTTCCATCCAACCTTAAGGGGCATTTTATAAAATGGTTTTTTCATTCTCTGACCACACAAGTGCAAATACACTTCCTTTAAATTCTACCTTCCTAACCTCTAAAATATTAGCGTAATTATAAAAGAGAAGGCAGTAAAATCAATTTTACAAAGCCTGTTGATTTTTTCCCCCTTGTGTGCCTGTTTTGTTTCCTAAATTCCATATATTTAACGCGTTTTTTTAACATTTCGGGTGCCTGGGAAACCGCTCCCTAATTAATCATAATCAATATAAATTAGCTATTTCTGAAGGAGTCGTGGAGAGTAGAATAATATAGTCAAAGTCAAAAGATTAGTGTAATTTTAAGAAACATTTTTACTGAGGTCAACAATAAGTAGTATCCTATTAACTAATATTTTTCCCTCTGCCCTACTATATTTAGGATTTTAAAACATTAAAATGTAAATAAAATTTTATCTTTGTTTAACCCCAGTTGTAACCCCACTACTAAGCAACGAAGAAAAGTTTGGTAAAGTTTTCTTACCTACTCAAATTATATCTTTGTTGTTGTGCTTATACCTATTTTCTTTCCAGTGGATCAGTAGTTAATATACTTATCCCACTTTATCACCTTTCTCTTAAAAAAATATATATTTTTAGTTATGTTCTTTTTTAAGGTTAGCACACACAAATTTATGTTTTTGTCAGTGTGCGTTATTAGATTTTATCATAGCTAGGGGGTGGGATGGTTGAAGATATCTTGAAATCTGCACAAATTTGCACACTCAGTAAAATGACCTTCCCTTTAACAGAAAGAATATTTTGAAGCAAGATGAATTGAAGATGAAATGTTGAGGGTTGGGATGAACAGCAATAAGGAAATTTTATAATAATGGAAATAGATAAAAAACAAAAAAAAAATGAAACTAATAATTGTAAATTTAATGAAAGGTTGCAAACACATATAAACACTGATTTTAACCAAAAAAAATGAAATATTTCGGCATTATTGCCTTTATCAAACAAAGAGAATAGAGAACAAATAGTAAAAAAGAAGATAAAGAGGGAATACACAACAGTGTTTGTGTGAATTGTATTCTTTCTTATCCTTTTGTTTGATAAAGGCAACAATGCCGAAATATTACTCAATTTGAGTTAAAATTAGTGTTTGAATGTGTGTGGGACTACTACTACTACTACTACTATAAAAGACAGAAGGTAGAAGATGTCCCCTTTGTGCTTTGGATTATTATTACTATCCGTTCGGGTTATACGCACTTACGCTAATGTGTAATGGTAGGGTGATTGTGAGATGAAATGAAGGACCTACAGTTTAACGTGGAATCCGAACCACGGTGGAAGCCTGGCATTCCCCACATTCACAAGATGTCTTGTCAGAGGTGAAGGAAGGGTTTGGTAATCAGATAAATCTGTGCCGGGACCGAGGAATGAACCCCGGACCCCCAGCACAAACCCCTAAACTAATCATTTTATTAGAGAAATAAAGAATTGTTTACTTCTGTCAGGATCACGAAACAATTTAAGTTCACTTAATGTAAAGAAACTAGTGCGTATCAGGATTCACATAATGTAATGACTCAAGCCTAACACAAAATATGAATATGGACTATTCGAAAACTCTGCGAATTTCTTTCCCCGTATCTATAGCTATTGCGACCATGATCTGGAAGGCTCGATTTTCATAATACTGTTCACAAAGAAATTGAACTATATCCTTCTAAAGGTGTCACATTTCTCCCAAATACACCCCCCACACCCCACCTTTCTTCTCGTGCCATAAAGTTGGCCGAACCTACCTGCTGAATAAGGGTGAAGAGAATACTGATAAGGGCACATAAGTGATAAGCAGGCCTGCTTTTTTGTCAAATCCTACTTATGTTAAAATTTCGAGCGCTACTTTTGTATACCAGAACTGACCATAAGCAGTGATTAAAAGTGAATTGTTTGTTTTAATATGACTCATTCACATGCTTACAGGTATCCCTTTCAAAACTGTTTTGACTCGTTCGTCGGCAGCGGCACATGGTTCACTGACTCTCTATAGTCAAATCGTCCAACGCACAAAGCTAGAAAGATGTGTGGCTTGTCAATCTATTTAATTATACAATTTTTATAAATATGAATTATTTTCAGGATTAAACATACTAAAAATTTAACAATGTATGAGCCAGAAAACCTGGAATGCAGGAAACCAAAAAGAATGGCACCATGGTGAAAACCAGAAATCTTGTTTCTGCTCACGTTTTAGATAGAATTTTACTTTTATTTTCAATCTTGAGTTGGTATGCAAGTTGCTCTAATGGAATGTCCCAACTGCAATGGACTGATATGCATATTATTCTTTCAACAAATAAAATGGTTTGCAATGCCGGCTACCCTTATTTTCTTAATACAAAATTTCCTGCGTTTTCCATGAGTAAGTCCCTTCTTCCACACTTAAAAGAATAGTATAAAGAATAGTGGTGTGCTTGGCTAGTATAAAGGTTCTTAGAATAGGATTATTTTACCTTGATGCGGAAATATATATATATATATATTACTTTATATATATATATATATAAAGTAATCATGGAACTCAATGTTTCAGATGGGGTAAGAGGTGAGGGTAAGTGATATATTGGAATCGGCATTAGGTTTTCAATTCTTTTTCTTATAAGGACTTATTTAAATTTTTTGGTTAAAAATTCTACAACACCACCTTAATCTTTTTTTTTAAAGAAACATCCTTTATTTTCGCTGTCTGTGGCAACCATTTCATCCTATTTTTAAGTCATTGTTTGATATTCAATACCAATGTGAATTCAAACCATGGAGTCAGATTAACATGAGGTGTAGGCAAAATGTTTATGAAATGTATATATATAT